>CM034157.1:241275938-241875938 GCA_019776745.2 Taxus chinensis | reverse complement strand
CTGGGTCGTGATGGCCTCTAGCCATGCCCAATACTTCACGGGTTAGTTGGGACGCTCTCGCTCTTGTATTGAACGTCTTCCTACGAATAATGGCAATTCAGGGGTGGGTAGTGACGACTCACAAGTTTATTACAAATGAGCCCATTCTAGATCGCAGGAGAGGGATTCACAAGCTCTAATCCATTATGACGATGTTGATAAAGGCCTCGAACTAGCTCTTAATATTCTGGAAACCCTTCATATTATCAAATGAAGAAGCTGCAATGTTTATAGACATTGAACAACTATAACAACATCCACGGAAAGTGGATCAAATATACTAACTACGGAAAATATGCAGAAATAGCATATTGCCCCTAACTAATCACATCCGGGAACATTCCAAAGCAGTAAACTAACAATAGTATAGCCCCCACTAATCTAGGGATGTGACAACTAGATAATAGCTAACTAACAACTAACTAAGTTAAAGTAATAAAATTTAATTACTTTAACATTACAACTTAGTAAATGATGAATTAACCTAAGTTTATTCCTAACATTCCCCCCCTTAATTCATCATGGTTTGAAGTGAATAGGAGAGAAAAAACTCTAAAACAAAATATGTTTACATGAGGTAAACATTTATTAGCACACACATGCTAAAAGAAACCTATTCTAAGGTGAATCAAATGACTTTATCATTCCCCCCTTAATTCAGTATGGTCTCTCTGGATCTCATCTGAACAGGAGTAGCTGGATGAAGGTACTTCCTCTGAATGGTGTGCAAGAGATGGAATAGGCTCAGGAACTGTCTCTGGATGTCTGGAACCTCTTTTGGGTTGGCACGTGTGCTCGAAAAACAAATGAGTAGCTCTGAACGTTTTGAAAACCTCTATTGGGTTGGCTCTTGGCTCAATAAAACCTCTGTTGGGTTGGCTCGTAGCTCGAAATTGGCACTGGCACGAAAAACTGCCCTCCATTCACTTTGCTTTAATCCGCAAGGAATACCACTGTTGAGCGATCAATGAAGAATTTGCAAGTCTTTCATCTTTTCCCCCTAAATTCTGAGTGAAAAGCGAAGACAACTAGCTCCATGAGAATGAAAAAGTTTTTGGCACTTTATAATGATAGTGCGATTACAATTTTGTCTCTTCTTCTGTGGAAAAATTCCCTTTTGGGATACATTGTGAGTACAAAATTGCAAATTTTATACTTTTTTTTACAACTTATTTCAGCCTTTGAATTTTTTTTTTGAAATTTTTACAAGACAAAGCTTATTAAAAGCTGGACCAAGACGTAGAGATCGAAAAACCATACACTTTAAAAAAAACGGCACCTCAATCCGAGGTACCAGTTGAAAGTTATGACTTTTTTAAATTGCGGTTTCAATATCTTTCCGGGCCCCTTTCCAAAAATGGATTTTTTTTTCTATCCTTAATTTTTTTTAAAAATCCAAAAAAAGGATTTTTTTAAAAAGATTTTTTTTAAAAACCACGCCCGATTAGGGCTTACCTGGCTCGTATGCACATTGGCTTAGGTTTCTCCGTGGCTTTTAGAATTATCCACCTCGAACCTTTATCGTATGTTCCTTTTAATTTTTTGCTCCTTGCATGTTTTTTATTGCAGAGACGATTTGCAGGTGATTTTTGAGTGCTTTTTCATGAATCGGTCGTTTTATTTGCAGGCATTCTCAGAGATCGACCATGCTTTCGGGAGGTCGGCTTGAACGCCTTTTGCAGGATATGTTCTAACCTCGCCACAATGGTTGCTTGGCCGTTTGATTGCAAGGTGTTGTGGATGCCTCTATATTTTTTTTATTGATTGCAGGGACTGTCTGAGATCTTGCCACCTCATCCACACATGGAACTCATGCATAGATCCATTGTTATCAACAATGCCCAACTCTTTGACTGTCTGCATCACAGGTGTAACTCGCACTCAATGAAGAGCTCGGTCAGAAATAGGTGTAGATCTCGCCACAGCTCCCCAGTGCACAGTGTTGAAACCGGGTGGCCTCCAAATTTGGCACAATCCTCCAAATACAACACTCTGCTAAATGTAGCAGTACAGTCAATTTTTTTTTATTTTTAATCTGCAGCAATTATCTGCAGATCTGCAACACTTTGTGCAGATTAACACAAGGGGATGTGGGTATGCATGCAACGGGCTAGGAATGGGCTGAGAGGCTCTATGGCTCTCCAATGCAGCTCCAACTTCCTCTGGTGCTCTGAAACTTCTACAACCTCTTTCTTTCCTCCTTGGTGATTCAGGGATCCTCACAATAGCACAGAAGCTGGGATCAACCAACTCTGATACCAAATCTTGACAATGTAATATTCTGGAAACCCTTCATATTATCAAATGAAGAAGCTGCAATGTTTATAGACATTGAACAACTATAACAACATCCATGGAAAGTGGATCAAATATACTAACTATGGAAAATATGCAGAAATAGCATATTGCCCCTAACTAATCACATCCAGGGAACATTCAGGAACATTCCAAAGCAGTAAACTAACAATAGTATAGCCCCCACTAATCTAGGGATGTGACAACTAGATAATAGCTAACTAACAACTAACTAAGTTAAAGTAATAAAATTTAATTACTTTAACATTACAACTTAGTAAATGATGAATTAACCTAAGTTTATTCCTAAGTAATGCGGCACCTAGAATATTGCAAGCTCTCTTACTTATGTTCAATCATGGAGAGCAAATTTTAATCTGGATGATAACTGGCAAGCTCATTATCCATTTTGGTTGGAATTTCCAACACTGCCCATTGATTTATGTCCATTTGTGGATTTATTTGTTACTCGGCTTGGCAAGGTCTTCGTTCCAGATGGCAAACGGAATTCTTTTTCGTTCTAATCCACATGTTTGTGTTGAGTTCAATTGAAAGAAAAAACTTCCCATGTCTATTGTTGTACTGACAATTGATGAGGTCCGTCATCAAAAGGTGTGCTATTTGAATCTCCATAATGCTTGTTTTGCTTGCCAAACGCAAGATCATTTTATTCAGAACTGCCCTCTCCGTCGTGCCTCATCAAATACCTCTCCAAATACCGATGACGCTGTTGTAGTTGAACCTAAGGGTGAGACTTCTCAAGCATCTAATGGTGTATCATGAGAAAAGGAAAATAGTGAGCAAAATGATGAGAGTTAGATTCATCCATCTTCCAAACAACTGGGAATAGTTCAAGGGAGTGGGAATCTACAGTTACATCAAAAAGATGGGGTTTCTACCTCTCAGACAGCTCGCAAAGGCTTTGTAACCAATCAAAATCATGTTAATATTTCTTCTTCATCAGCATATTTCCTATATGCTGAAAAGCATGGATTTTGAAAGGAGGTTGAGGGTGAAATCCAATAAATGGAAAGAAGTTTCTTCTCCAAATTAAATGGAGAGATGGCACCTCCTTGAGAGTACAACACCCCATAGTAAAAATTTCAAGGAGGTTGTCACTCTATCGCCAACAAATAATGTTTCTGCCGTGGTGGTTAGCAATAGATTCAGTTCATTGGGTAACTCTTTATTTCTCTAATGAAGCTCTCCATTTTTTCCTAGAATGTTAGAGGAGTCACTATCCCAAGTTGTAAACAGTTTGTTAGAGGTGTCTTGCAGAGAGTTAGGTCAAATGTAGTTTTCCTTCAAGAAGTCAAATCAGTTGGTTTGGAGTTGAGATACAGAATGAACTATTGTTGGAATTGTCAGTTTTGGTTGTCAAATTACTCTCGAGGAAGTGGTCTTGCTCTGGCGATATCCCCTTCTTTGCAATGATTTGTTGTGGGATAGGGTGTGGATCCTTATGATAGATGTATGTGGGTTACACTTTTTATTCCAAGATAGAGTATGTGGTTTTTGCTCATTTATGCTTCAAATCTCAGTGCAGGTCCCACTCGTTTATGGGATTGGCTTGCTTCTTCCTTGCTTGCTACTGAATGGATTGTTTTTTTTTTAAAACCACCATACTTATATTGATCACATTATAGAGTACAAATTACAATGCCAAGCAATTATACTCATACTGGATGAGATATCTTTTGATTTCCAAGTACAAATAAAAGAGAAGAGATAACATATATGTGATTTATCCATCATGTGATTTCAGAGAGAGGATCCGCTCTATTTGTTTTCGTTTCTCCTGAGGCCATATCAAGGGTATAGGACCAAAATTTAGTAGATTAGAATGGTCTAAAGCCCAGTTGGCCAATTCATCAGTTATCTTGTTCTGCTCCCTAGGAACATGAGAGTATCTGATTGTTTGGAACTATCTGGCAATGTGTTTTATCTGATCCTGAATTCTGGCAATAAGCCAATTATTAGATAGATGTTGTTCAGGGGCTTTAAGAAGGGTAATAATAACCTTGGAGTCTGATTCTACTATGATACTAGGACATCCCACTTTAGTAGCTTCCAGCAGAGCACGCAGGACAGCCATAATTTCAGCCACATTGTTAGTGTAGTGTCCTAATTGATATGCAAAGAAGAAAAGAGGAGTTCCCAAAGAGTCATGAGCTACCCCTCCCATACTGGTTGGACCCGGATTTCCTCTAGCAGCCCCATCAGTGTTTAATTTGATAACTCCGAATGGAGGAGGCTTCCATATTCGAAGAGCAGGAGGTATACTCTTTTTGGTAGCTTGCTTTATCTGCAATTGCGTGTTGCCCAAATTAAGTTTTTGTAAGAGAGCTTTACACCTCTCAGGCAATGGGGACGGTAATTTTAGATTGTGTATGATAGTTTCTACAATATTACTTTTAGTCATGTCCAAAATATACCATTTGTCTAGGCTTTCTAACTTGAAAATGCGTTTATTTCTTTCCTTCCAAACATTCCACAACAAAAGAGAAATAGCCAACCATATTCCTTTGGCAAAGTCTTGAGTATCCCTAACTAAATGTTTCCACCCTCTAATAGTATCCACTATATTCACAGGGGATTGCCATGTTACCGAAAGCCAATCAGCTAGTGTACACCATAGGGCCAAAGTGAAGGGGCATTGAAAGAAGATATGAGTAAGGGTATCTTCTGCATTTCTGCATAAAGGGCACCAAAAGGCTCCAACCATGCCCTTTTCATCAAATTGTCACCTATAAGAACTCTATGATAGATGAGAAGCCAAACAAAGAATCTAACCTTAGGCCATAGAACAAGTTGCCAAAGGTCCACAAAGATATCTTTCCAAGGATGTGGATGAGGGGCCACTAATACTCTATATCCCTCAACAACTGAATATTTTCCATCCTACTCAATTCCCCGTCCCAAAGTATCTGATGTCGAATTCGTACAAAGGATTCTGTTTTGCAAAAGAGTTTGGAAGAATGAAGAATTGAACTTGTGCCTGAGTCAAGTTAATCTACCACAGAGAAGGAGGGATCCATTCGCTCCCTGAGTAGGCAGGCCAAATGTAGTGCCTTAACTTAATTTTTCCTTATCCATGGAGGATCTCCATAATATTCCTAAGGTGAGGATGTTGTTTGATCAAAGGAGGATGGCCATCCCATGAATCCGTCCAAAAATTTGCCTACTCGCCATTTCCAATTTTCCAGAACATTTGTTGCTTGATAATTCCTTCTCCAATTATAAGAACTGAAAGAATGGGAGATCCTCGGGAACATAACGAGTATCGGACTATGTCATGGGGTCTCATTCCATGTGTATATTTTGCTCTTATATTAATACTCCATAACTGGTCCGAATTTTGTAGAAGTCTCCAATATAATTTTGTTGTCAGGGCTTTGTTATTCGGAACGCTGGCTCTGAATCCCAATCCTCCCTCTTTCTTTGGCAAACATAAGGTTGTCCACTTCACGAGATGCCATTTCCAAGCCTATTGGATGCCTGACCATAAGAATTTTTTACTAATAGAATCTAAATGGTGCAGGACAGTTGCTGGAATATTCAAGAGAGAAGCAAAATATACAGGAATAGCTTGCAACACAACTTTGATTAAGGTTATTCCCTCCTACTTGGTCTCATCCCATCATTCACCCGATTCACAAAGTTGGGTCCATTTCTGATCCAAACAACTACAGGACTATCATGGTGGGCCATTCTTTCTCCAAACTCTATGCTACAGTTCTCCACAGGTTGTTGTCCAAGATTTTGGAGCAGAAGCAGCTCAGAGCCAGAGGTCAGGCTGACTTTTGCCCGGGTTACCACACCATCAACCACATCTTCACCCTTCGGGCTATTATTGAGGATGCTTGTCACCGTTCTTCGAAAGTTTATTGTTTCTTTGTAGACTTTCAAAAAGCTTTTGACTCCGTACCTTGCATGGCCCGCTTCTAGCAACTCCGGGACTTTGGTATTTCTAAGATTCTTATTATCGCTATCATGCGCCTCTATGAGTTCATCCTTGGTCATCTTTGCATTGCACACGGATTGTCTGATTTCATCAGGAGCACCATTGGGGTTAAACTGGGGTGCCCCCTGTCTGCTACCGTCTTTGGCATTTACATTGATGAGTTGGAATCTTTTCTTTGGGATAACATTCAGGAAGGGGCGGTTGCCTTCTTCACCACGTCTTGATTTCTATTCTCCTTTTTGCCGACGATATTGTTTTACTTGCATCTTCTCCTGAGGGGCTTCAGAGACAACTTGATGCACTTGCTTTATTTTGTGCTCTTAGGCATTTGACGGTCAATCTGGGTAAGACCAAGATCAGTTCAACGGGTTGAAGACATCACACCTCCATTTCTTCTTCAAGGGACAGGAGGTTGAAATCACTAATACATACACCTACCTGGGAGTCCAGTTCTCAGGGCCAAGATTCAGTATGAGGCATGCTCTTCAACCGAGGGTGAATAAAGGGTATGGGTCTCTTGCCATTCTCAAGAGACAGTGCTTTCGAAACCACTTCCAGGACATCTCCTCCAAGATGTTTCTTATGAACTCCCTCATCCACCCCACTGTTCTCTATGGGTCTATTGTCTGGGTGCCCTCCCTTTTAGACACAAATTGGGCTTCTGCTGAGAGGATTCAAACTCTCCTCCTTCACCGCTTCATCAGATGCAAGCAGACGGTCCCCCAACATATTATTTTGGCAGAGTTCGGAGCCCAACCTTTCCGTCTAGAAACTATATTTGACATATCAACCTTTCTTCATCGTATCAGGAGGTTTGGTGATCTCTCCGATGAGCAGGCCAGGTATCCGTATCTTGTTTATTGTTCCTCTGTGAGTATTGCCCAGGATGTGAGCCGTTGTTGGTTTTCCGAGACTTCTGCCTTGTTGGATTCAGTTGGTATCCAGATTGATCGTCTCCCCCCTTTCCAGTATTCCCTGAATGCTCCCAGTCATCTCTTGCCCACCAAGCAAGTGTAGAACAAGTCCATCCAGGAAGGTATCTACAGGAGCTTCATTCAGACTACTTGGTTGAACCCTCCTGGGGGTTTGCGCCCTAAGATGTCCTTTTATGTAGAGCACTTTCTTGAGATCAAAGATGGACTCATCATCCGCCCTTAGTACACCTTTTGTCACTGGGGGACATGCCCTCCGTATACCTCTGGGTCAATTTCGGGTCGGCTCCCACAGACTTCGATGTGAGACTGATCACCACATTGATCAGGATGATAGACTTTGTAGGCTCTGTAGCCTTCATGAGGTGGAGAAACGAGACTCATTTCATCTTCCGCTGCCCCATATACTATGAGATCAAAGGACGATTTCACTGCCTCTTCAGAGGGATTCAGACTCTCCCGGTTTTCTTCAAATATATTGACCAGCGGTGTCTTGCCCTCTACATCTGTGAGTCTCTGCTGCTCCGGGACCAAATTCTTCATCCTCCTCCGAGAGTCATCCCCACGAGACGAATTACAACCTTCTTTCCGATTCTACCCGTAGGTGGAGGAACTAAACGACAGAGCCTCTCTGACCCAAATACAATGCATCGATCAGTTCGTCCTAGATTGGACATTCACATTTCCCCTGATCACCACCAACAGAATCGGATGCGCACTCGTACTAGAGGGCAGCCCTGCTCCATTCGTCCCCTTGGCCGTCGTTTCAGTCTCAGATCTCAGCAGGGGAGGAGGTTTTTGCCCCCCTCTTCAGGTTGCCAGTCCATCAGGAGCTTCTTTTCGTCGGCCTCAAATGTTAGGAGGGGTGTGGCTACCATTCTTGAGTAGTCCATTAGTCCTCGTTCGCCCCCTACCCCATTCCCTTCTTTGCTTCTCCCATCTTTCTCGCCCGCTTGCTCATGCCCCCGCCTGTGGGAGTATTTGGCTTCGGGCTTCCTCTCTACTTCGTCTCTTTTTCTTTCTTCTGTTTTTGGGAACTCGTTTGAGTTGTCCCCGCTCGCACTTTGTATATTTTTGGACTGCAGTCCCATTGACCTACTTTTGTGGTCATTCGTTGGACATTAATATATTTATCTTATCTTATCTTATCCCTGATGATAACCATCTATTAGTCCAATTGCTAAATTTTTGTTGGATCTTAGCCAGTAGCCAGCCCCAATCAGAGATTCTTTTAGGGCCCAAAGTAATACCCAAATATTTTAAAGGTAATGTGGCCTTCTAGAATCCAAGTTTCGTCAGTATGTCCTATTCCAGCCTTGGCGAGCAATGGAAGAAAATTATTTTTGACTTAAGTCTATTAATATCCTGACCAGTGGCCTTTGAAAAAAGTTCCAAATTTTTATGGATCTGAGTAGCTTCCTTCATAGATGCAGCCCCCATTATGGACGAATCATCAACAAACTGTAAGTGAGATAGTGGGTCCACCTGTGTAGCCAGTTTTATACCTTGCAACTTTCGTTGGGTTCTTGTCCTGGTAAATAGTCTACCAAATGATTCTGCAACTATGATGAACAAGAAGGGAGATAAAGGATCTCCCTACCTTATACCTCTCGATGCAGAAAATCTCTTTGTAGGATTGCCATTGACAATAATTGAATAAGAAACTGATGAAATACAGGCTTGTATCCACTGTACCCATAGAGGAGAGAACCCAAAACAGAGAAGGATGTCAGAAAGAAAGGTCCAGCTTACCCTGTCATAGGCTTTAGATAGATCAAGTCTAACAAACATGGCGGGCTTCTTCTGAATGTCCATAGAGTGAAGAGCTTCCTAAGCCAGCACAATGTCATCATAGATTTGTCTATGGGGAACAAATCCACCTTGCTCGGGAGATATTACTTTGTCAATTATGGCTTTCAATCGCTTAGCTATTACTTTAGTGATAATTTTGTACAACACATTACATAGAGCGATGGGACGATACTCTGTAATAGTGGAAGCCTCACATTTCTTAGGAATTAAAGCAATATAGGTGTAATTGATGGATCTAAGGATTGTCTTTTCTTGTCTGCATTCTTCCACTACTTCAAGCAAATCCTTTTTAATAATATCCCAGAACTCCTGATAAAATTCAATCGGAAATCCATCAGGTCCTGGAGTCTTCCCTTTTTTCATGGCCCACACAACAGTTTGAAGTTTTGTTTCAGACACCGGTTGCAAAAGTGACATATTGTCATCCTCACTAACCAGAGAAGGAATAATGTTAAACAGTTGTTGTGCAGTCCTGTCCAAATTAGATGCCTTAAACAACTCTAAAAAGTATTGTATGGCGACGTGTTGGATTTCTTCATGTGTATTTGCCCGGCTTCCATCCTCTTTGTCCAGGTAAGCAATATGATTGTTGGAACGGTGAGCTAGAAGAGATTTATGAAAAAAGGAGGTATTTTTATCTCCCTCTTTCAGCCACTTAATTCTGGCTTTCTGTTTCCAGAATATTTCCTCCCTTAATTCCCATTCCGTTAATGTCTGCTTAAGAAGGATTTCCTTGTTTTGCAGTTCCTTTGAGTATCCTTGTAGTCTTATCTGTTGTGACACCTCCTGTAAGGCTTCCAAGACCTCTCGTTTTTTTGCATGAACATTTCCAAAATCTGAAATATTCCATTTCTTGAGTTGATTCGTGAGGTACTGCATTTTTTTGACGAAGCAAAACATTTTAGTACCATGGTGAGGTTGACCTTCCCTCCACCATTTCTCAATTAAAGGAGGAAGATGTTCATCTCGCAACCACATCAATTGGAATCTAAAAGGGGCTCTGAATGGTGGTGATTTGCCCAGTTCCAATAACACCGGCCAGTGATTAGATCCAGAGTTGTCAAGAACATTAGCTATGGGTATGATGTTACAGTCAAACCAATCTTCAGATATCAGAAATCTATCCAATCTTTCCATTATACAACTTTCTCCTATTCTTTTATTGGACCATGTCATTAATCCATTTTGAGTTTGAATATCAACCAAGTGCATCCTTTGTATAGAGTCCAGCATATTATCAGCAGAAGCATCCAGACTAGTGTTTCCCCCTTGTTTCTCATGGGAGAAAAGGACTGTATTGAAATCTCCCCCTATAATGACTGGTATGCCAGAATGTGCTACTACAATATTTTGAATAATCTTCCACTGGGCTTTTTTTGCCTCCACCTGTAGAGGGGCATATATGTTCATTATCAAAATAATCTGATTTTGAGGAACATATCAAACTACCATGTAGAGAACACTGTGGTTTCCACCGCTATCAAGAAAATGAACTTGCAGGGGGTCCCATATACATGCTAAACCTCCAGATGCTCCGTGTGAACTTAAAGAGACAACCTGGAGTTTTTTGTGAATATTTGGGACAACCGCTGTCATGAACTCTATAGATGCTTTAGTTTCCTGAAGAAATAACATATGAGGGTGATGTTGTTGCACAAGACGCTTAATCTCATTTACTTTTGAAGGGCTTCCCTTAAGCCCCCGAATATTCCATGTAATCAACTTCATTGTGGGGTTTGTTCAAAGATTGAGGCCAAATCCCCAACTTTACCATTGCCTGTTAGTTGTTGCCCTTCTCTCTGAAGACAGACTTGATTATTTTTCCTTCCTGCTCGTAAAGTAGAGTCCATCTTTAGTTTCTTCTGTTGTTCTGGTTGGATTCCGGAAGGATTATTAGAGGAGGGTTTGTTGTTGTGGGGGAGGTGGTAATAATAAAATATTACTCTGTATATTATTCTGGGCATTTTCCTTTTCCTCCTTCCGTTGCTCTTCAACCAGCTTATGTTTCCTTTGGTAACTTTTTATTTCTCCCGTATTTCCTTGGTGCACCACCAATGCTTTAGACTCTGATTGCACCTGATTATTGTCCTGACCCTGTTGGTGATTCTGACCCATTTGAGTTTCTGGGACTTGGGTTTCCTGTACTACATCCATATCTTCCTCTGCTTCATCCGTTTGGAGGGCTGCAAATCTGTTGGTGTTATTATTCTGAACCTTGCATGTATTCTTCTCTTTTGTGATCTTTCTTTTTGGCGGTGTTACAAATTCGTCAGAGTTATGTGTCTCCTTGATTGGGTCCTTAAGCCGCAACGGACAATCTTTAACAAGATGGCCATATTCATGGCAAAGGCGGCATCTGAAAGGTATATTCTCATAGTCAATCTGTTGTTCCCATAGTTCCTCCCCTATTTCCAGAAGAATTTTTGCAGGCAGCGGTTGATTCATATCCATATACACACACATCTGTGCATAGACCATTTGTTCCATCCGCATTGTAGAGTCCGCTGCCCTTACATATTTGCCAATAGAGTTTCCTATGTCCTGGAGCACCACTGGAGTCCAAAATTCTGCTGGTAATCCAAACAAACGGATCCACACTGGAACTACAGAAGGAAGTTCCTCTTCAACTTTGAATAAAGGTTGTCATGGCTTCATGCATAAACCTACTCTCCCATAAAACCATGGGCCTCCTTGGAATATATATTCTTTTTCAGCTCTATTAGCAAACACAACCAAAAAGTAACTATTCGGATATACAGAAACCGTGTACTCACCTGGGGTGTTCCATGTTTTCCAGGCCCATTCTTTGAACGCAGACAGTGATGGCTTAAACCCCAGAAAGCGTACAATGAGAGCCTTGTCTTCCAGTTCGCGAATATTGGCTTGTACATCTGACGCTGCAATTTTGATAACCGGAGTACCATCCGCAGCTTTCATACAACCTGTTGGAGTCTTCCGAGGATCTTCTTTGATTATACGGAATGGGCGATTCAATCCTGTGTTGGAGGATAAATGTTGATCCCTAGAACCACGAATTGCATCCCTAAAAGACATTCGAGAGGATTCCCCTCTCTCAAACAAGCGCGATTTAGAGGGTTCCATAGAAAGGAAAATGGATCCCTTGACCACAAGGGCCAAAAGAGGTAGTCGAGATCACAGAGAAAATATAGACTTAGACAATGATAAAAAGGTAAAGAGATCGAAGCAGGTAAAAGAAAAGAGGAAACCATGATTATAACAGAGATCACGAAATAACAGACCACGATTTTACAGGCCACAATTTATACAGGAATCGCGACCACGATTTTTAGAGAAACCACGACTTTACCAAGACTGTGAAGGGCAGAAACGGGAGACACAGACATGCACGAAGGGCACAATCCCAATAGCAAACAAGAAAACCCTATCTCGATCCCTAAGGATCGAGATATGGGAGAGAAACAAGTGAAAGGCGGCTCAAAGATTTTCCAAGCAAAATAGAATGTAAAGGAACAGTATAATGAATGAGTTTCGATGCAAGAACCAGTCATGATTCATGCAGTCAATCATGCTATCTACTGAATGGATTGTTGGGGGAGATTTAATATGGTTAATTGGGAGGGTGATCGGGTAGGTGGTGTGGGCTTGTACTGTCTGGATTACAAAAAATAGCATGGGATAGATGTACGGCCTCCCTCCAACTCTATGATCCAAACTGGGGAAAGAAAGATTTAGCGAAAGCTAATTGGTATACTTGGTGTAATTTCTAAAGAGGAAAGGATAGAATTCAGGCACAATTGGACCAGTTTAATGGACCTCGAGATTTTCTGTTTTTAGGCCATTCTCACTCGATATAGGTGTTAATTGAAGAAACTCTCTATAGGATCTTTTTCTCTGTCATTTATGATGGACATAATCAACTCAAACATTGAGTTGATTTCATCATAAAACTCATCAAACATGGATAATTCATATCAACAAATATCAGCATACTCACGATGGGCTCAGTAAATTTGAGCAAGTACTCCACACAATCCCACCACCCATTATCAAGGATCAACATTTTCACCTTTGCAGCACTCTCAATGTTTGCATGCCTCCATGTATTCCAATTGATGTTTTTAACCATGCAGCTCAATGACTCTTTCACCTTCATGAAATGTCTCAAGACAATCGTGTGTGAGGTAAATCGAGTCTCAACAACCTAATTAAGAATATTAAAACAAATAAAATTAAAAATAAGTAAAACGTTCAAAAAATTAAAATTTTACAAATTCCATACTACAATATATAATTTAAAATTGTAATGTTACTTTTTTTAATTAAAAAATCAATATAATTACCTTCAACAGGTGCAACTTTGAGAAGCTCTTAGATATGGCTTAGGACATGTGGTGGTTTGTAATGAACATTTGGATCTCACTCACCTCCTCATAGACTTGCTTGATTAATCCAAGCAATTTTGGTGCCCAATTTTTGTAACCTTAGGTTGATGGAATGAACAACATAACGCGTCCAAAATATATGCCCATACCTTTCCTTAACTAACATCCATGCAGCTCTACAATTTTTTGCATTGTCCGTTGTAACTAGGACAATTTTTTGAGACCTGACCACCTCAATGGACTCTATAAGGATGTTTGCGATAAATTGTGCATCTTGCACCTATCCCTCACAATCCACAACCCTTAAAAACATTGCTCACTCAAGTCACACTACAACCACATTGACCAATGGCCTATTTTTCGTATATTTCCATTCATCAAAAAACAATGGACACCCCTATTTGGATTCATGATCTCTGTATGGGGGGCAATTTATCTTCCACGTGCTTTTTTCTTTGGCCAATAAGGTGGTACGCACCTTTTCATAGCCCAGATTGTTGTACCCTTTCGGGGCATCATTGATCGCTCTCACTGCATCCTTCTAGTATGGGAAACTAACAACATTAAAAGGGATGCCACATGTAAATGAAATGAGCAAGTTGCTGGTCCGCTATATCCCTGCTTTCATTCTTGAATGCCCCTTCCAATGGACCTACATCTTTTGTTCTCTTGTGACTAAGAGGTGAATTATCTATCTCTGCAGCCACAGAGGATGACAAAAACATGTGTGATGGAGTCACGACATTGGCATGTGGAGGCACAGGTGGCTTGCTACCTCTCGATCCTTTCTTTGCTAATTTGATTTTAGGGCAACTGCCACATCTGCAACTTCTTGCTCTTTGATGTATGCAAGAGTTTTTGCATGTGACAATGTGAAGTAAATGTGTTATTTAAAAAGAGTATGGGGGTGTAGTTTAGGGATAGAGTTTGTTTTTTAGGTTTGAGAATTTGTTTTTGACTTATATTTTACCTAAAAATGGTTTTTGGGAAATGTGATCGGTACAGGAATCAATACCCATGTATGTTCGGGTATGTTTGATAGTTTTTTAGGTTTGAAAATTTGTTTTTGACTTAAATTTGACCCAAAAAAATGTTTTTGGGGAAACGTGATGGGTACGGGAATTGGTACCCGAGTACTTATTCCCATACCCGGAACATCCCCCCACATACCAAGGCATGTAGCCGTCCCTAGTACATCTCGTACCCAACCCCAAGCCCTACAAGGTCATACCCAGCAACCTAGCTTTATAAGTGTTGATGAAAAAGGTGTGCAAAGACAGAAGGGTAATCGCTAGGGTGGATGTGCAGGGGGGTAACAATAAAAACTTCATGTACTTAAGAGACATACATAAACATTAAGCAATAATGAGAGAAGATAACGGGATAATGTGGGTGAAAGTGAGCCATAGAGTAAAAAGTTGTAAAAAAGTGGGTGGAAGGGGGTAGATACTAAACATTGTTTGACCAAAGAAGATAATTTGTAAGTGGGAAGTAAAATGGATTTTTACTCGTGGGTTTGTTCATGGTGGTGGTTTCTCTAAGGCCACAAGAAGTTGAATGGAGTTAGGTAAGGATGAGGACCCTTGGAAGATGTAGCAATTGTATCTTTTAGTTGTTCCAAAGCATAATTTGCAAGCAAGTTTTAATTTTGAGCAGGTGACGCTCAGGGATAACGCACATGTGGGCTTATTACATTCCTCTGATTTCTAACCTTGACCACTAGGAAGATCTGATCTCCCTACACTTACGTGTAGATATACCCCCCAACGTGCACTACCACAATGGTCACATCCAGCGAACATGCGACCCGGTCGACACAGGGATTTCACTAACACAAGAGCAATAGCAAAGGGAATCACCACAATCTTTGCTCCCATATGTGTCTGGTAAAACCCAATTTCCACCACCTTGACATGCCCAGCAAGAGAGTTTGCCCAAGCCTGATTGGGGATTTGCCTGCCCAACATGTCTGCCAGCAAAATGTGATTATATTTTCAGTGTTGGAGTGGGATTTTTTCAAAAGCTTGCATGTGGGAGATGATTTGCAACCCCAAATTTGACAACTGCCATTGTTCCCTTTTTTAACCTATTGTGGATAAGATTTTGATCCTAGGCCCTGTCTTTATAATTGTTTGGATAATCTGAGACTTCTCTAATGATTAGCTTGGCGATGCCCATACTGTTTGCTAAAGAGAAACTTGTATGAAGAGACATAATCTCAACAAAATTATTTGTCTAGGTGCCAATTTGTTGAGGAAAACTGAGGATAGTGTCTCCTTACGAGTCTGAAATTACTCCCCCTGTACTGGCTTTACCAGGAATTTTCTTGAGGCAACATCAAAGTTAAATTTATGATGATCCTATGGAGGAGGATCTGATTCTGTTTTTGGATTTTATTAGAAAAAGGTTATTAATAATGGAAGAGAATATTCCACATACCCGTCTTCTAACAACCAAGCATATTTACCGGGGAAAAGGCACCATTGTAGAATTTGAAGGTGACCATGGCTGTAAATCTGACTAAATGAGCAGTCAGTCAAATTTTATTCTCAAAAATCTGGGAATTTCTCTCTTTCCAGGCAACCATAAAGTAAAACTTGAGGCGATTTTGGATATGACCTTGAGGATCAACATTTCAGTGCTTGGAACTTTCCATTGGAAGATATTTTCTTGAAGAGTGGCCAAATCTATTATCAAGGCCCCTAATAGCTTAGCAATAGACCCCCATATTTCTTTGGCACATTGGAACCGAAATAATGGATGACCAATGGACTATGAAACTTGCAAACAATATGGTCAGACATTACATCCAATCCAGCCTCTTTTTGCAGATTGCCAGTGTGGCCGCATTCGGTGGATTTTATGGAAAAAAATTGAAAATTGTCGAATGCAAAAAATGTGGATGAAATTCGTCTAGATTTCACGGATTAAATCGTGCCCTATTTGCGACCTGTTTGCTTGTCATATTTTCTGGGCATGGATGCAGGGCTATGGAGTTGGACGAGGTTGGAGGGTCAGGTCCTCATTGAAGGCATGAAATGAGAATGAATTTGTGATCCCAAGTTGACGTTACAGGCAGCGGATGTGGTTATGGTGACCCGAGCCAAGTAGTGAACGAAGGATGAGTCGTGTGACTGTGCGCCATGAGTCTAACAAGACGAGGTGAAGTTGAATCATTCAAGTGAGGCTAAGGCAATAGATTTTGTGTAGGGGGTTCACGAATGCATTGACAGTGGTGATATGCTCACAATCTCGATGAGGTGGAGCTCAAACCATGTAGGATGGGTCTGACTCACATGCACCCAAAGAATGCAAGCTCGTGAAGCAAAACGCCAAGCACTCTCATGACGGAAAACCTGGTTTATTCCCTGTTCGCAGTTAGAAATGGTGACGGAATACCCTACCTGCAATCATTCGCGACAGACCTAAAAAGATATTTTATTTTATTTATTAAGATTTTGTTTTGTTTTTTATAACTTAGAAATACTTTTTTATAATGTTGTTTAATAGATTATAGAATTTAATTTAAATAATAATTTAATAGTTTTTACATAATATCTTTATTATAATTTTATTGTGTAGTTTTTATCATACTAATTTAGTTTCATGTTTCTATTTTAATGTGGTTTTCATATGTTTACAAATGATTTATATGAAATATTAATTTTTTTAGAAATGTGGGTTAGTCGAATTTAATCACGAATTTTATGGCTGATTTTCTAATAATGAATTTAATCCTCCATGAATTCAAACACAAATTCAAATGCTTAATTAACCAAAGGAAAGTAGATATCTTAGGCCAAGTTGTAATATTCCATTGTTGTACCCAGTTTTTTTCTTGTTTGAAACCAGGTTTGCCTATGCTTTAAAAGCTGCAGCCAATGTACATTTCCCTGTGTCTGTGAAAGACTGAATGATTGTATCCTGGTTACTGGACGGGAAGATGAATCGGTCCCTTATAATTTGGAGAAACTTATCAATCTGAACCTGCAGATCATTCCTTATTTCAGCAATCATGTTCACATTCCATGTAATCTGATTTTGAATACAGTAGCCCTTGATGTAGATGAGCCTTTGTTGTTGTAGAATGTCTCTCAAATCTAAAAGATTGGGGTGTGTTAATGAGATGGCTGGGTGGCCACCCCAATCGCCTTCCCATCTCTGATAGGTGTTCCCTCTTTGCCAAGAGATATTGTTTCAAAGGAGAGTTATACCTTTCTGCAGCAATTAGGCGACTCCTAAAGAAATCAATAGCCAGTTGTAACGGATTATTGTGGAAATTTGGCAACTACTTTTCCTTTATTATTGTGCTCCGTATTGATGGGGGCTCCTTACAAAATCTCCCAGCAGCTAGAGCAATATTTAACTCCTGAAAGGGTTGAATATTGAGGCCACCATTAGCTTTTCTCTGGCAGATTTTTCACCCGAAGACCAAAGTTGGGAACTTATACTGCTGCTCCACTTCTTTCCTCAGAAAATTCCTTTGAAGATTTATTTAATATTTCCTCAAATCTAATTTAGGAGAGGAAGGAAATTGATTAAGTAAACAGGGACTGCATGAAGGACCCACCTTACAAATTGGAGTCTCCCTGCATTTGCAATTTATGCGTCCAGTGGGCAAGTTATTTTTGCATTTGCTGGATAATGCTGTCCTTGAGATTAATTTTCAGCTTCAGATAAAGGGGAAAGCCCAAGTATTCCATTGGAAAGGAAACCTTCTTGGAAGCCAAGACTTTTAAGTTTTAAGAATAGCAACACCAAAGAAGTGAACATTAATATGAGTCTAATGTGATCATCAAAGGTCGCACCTTTGATAATACCTTTTCGTTATCAAAATAAAATATAATTAATGAAGTCTTGAGACAGCTTAACATAACAAGTTGGTAAGACTAAAATCTACCCGAGTGCCCAAAAAACTGTCTGCAGTCATTAATATTGACTCAACTGACCAATCGAGATTGAAACTTTTACACCCATGTCAATAGCACAAAAAAAGGAAAAAGGAAACAAATGCTTAAGACATGTAAACAAAGTACCTATGTTGAGATTGATAAGATATAGTTGTTATATGATCCCTAATTTACAGGCTACAATTAAACGATTTCATAAGGAATGAAGTCTAGAAATTCTAAGCAGCTACAAATTGAAGAAATAGTACCACTAGATAGCCTTGTCAGTCTCTATCTCAAATTAGAGACAAAATGTAAGAACTTCATCTCTAATTTTTCTCATGAGGTTGCAAAATAATTATTACCATGATAATTTGTCACAATATGTCCTTGCTCATCCCAAACTATTCCAGAACCATTTCCTTCAGGAACCTGGGAAAATATATATAGATTGTCGAAATATAAAAGTGATAAGTGATTAATAATTTCTGTCAGCGGGGTCATAAAATAAATATGATACAGACTGTATGATGAGCCTCAAATGTAGAAAAAAATGGTCAATCATACAAATACAAAAGAAATACATTAAGCACATAAAATTAGAAATCAAAAAATTTTAGAATAATTTCCCAAACCATTTGCCATCTTGGTAAATAGAATGTCTAGCAGTAACCATCACACAAGTAAAGTTTTGTTGTTACCAGCTGGGGCACTGAGTGTTCCTGCAGCAATACTATATTGAATGTTTTGAACAAACAATAATTTCTATGACTCCTTTCCTATGAAGATCAAGCAATTAGTTCCAAAAATGATTCCGGTTACTTTCCTTCAAAACAAAATATAAACTTTCATATTTAGTCAATGTCCATTTGTTGATGAAAAAGAAAGCCATCTCTTGGCAGTTATATGGTCAGAAACTCATATGTAGATATCTTCTGGTATGATGCATGTCTCTCTAAGTCTAGATAAAGGCAGCATCATAAAAAGTATGCATCAAAACAACAGGTGGCAGTGGCTTGCACGGGAATCAAAATGCCATATGAATTAGGAATGTCATCAAAGGAATTCAACCTTAATGGCCCTTCAATCAGATATGCGAGAAGAATCTCAAATAAAAGAAAAATTCACACATATAACATTGTGCCCATGTAAATTTGTTGTCCGAGAGAATACAAACCTCAATCATTCCCGTCATGTTCAACTGAGGACGTAGAGTTACATCAAAAATATTAACCACAGAGTAAGTGTTCCTTTCAAAAAGCTCCACAGTTCTCTCCTGCCAAGAACACATGTATTAGACTTTTAAATGTAGAGCTGTACAACTGAAGAACAAAAATATTCATCTATTTTCATTTTAATTGTATCCAATGGTTTGCCCTGAAAACATGCAAAATATAGTATGTAGTGCAAAGCAAGCTTGCCTCGGATGGAAAAAGTTTCCCAGAGGGGGATACTGGTGGTGTCACTTCTTCAAAGGTCACTGATGGATCCCCTAGGGCATATGCTGCAAAATGACACATGACCAAGTCTTTAACAATAATCCAATATTCATATAAGAGGATGCTTGTCAAAGTCCAGTTGTAAGGTTTCATCTCTCTGTTCTTCTAAGAAAAGAAACAGTTCTGACACAAAAGCTACAATAGTGAATTTTACACCTTAGTGAACAAAGAATGAAAGAAATATTTGATGCTGAAACTATGGATTAAAATATTATTCGAAGAAAGATGCTTATGTAATTATCTGTTCAACATAAAGGCCACCCGAGTTAACTTCTTTTCAAGGAGTGATGTTGCAATGAACAAACCACGTTACTTAATTTCAACCTGTTAAATAAGAGACAAAATAATATAATACATGATCCTAAAGTGAGAGAGAGAGACAAATGATTTGCATGTTTGAATTAAGAATATCAGTACTTTCCTTCCACCAATAAAATGGAGGATAAACCTGGGGAATATCTCATCAATGCTATCCATATCATATGGGAAGACAGAGTAGCAATCCAACAGATAGTTACACAAAATTGTAATGGTGGCAGACAGACAAAAGATCAACATGAGAAAATAAACCTTGTGCTTCATTCCATTAACTTATACACACATTGCAAAGTAATCTGCCGCCATAGCCTCTGGAAGTTAGGATGACCCAAACCAGTATGTGGACCTGCTTGTGGTCACAATAATTGCCTGTGGAACCCATAAGGAGGTAAGGAGAAATAAAGTTATATTCTTTTAAGATCAAAAAAACAAAGCCTACTCAAAGCCAATAGGCCCTCACTGTCTATGGCCCTCGCTCACTAGCTATGTCCAAGCTTTGTGACTCTCCAGCCAAAGAGATGAAAATATACATAAAGTTGTCCAAAAACAAGCTTTGTGTATATCCTAAAACATAATGTTTGTAAATATCCATGTAGGCAGAACTCCCGGAGCAAATGTTTATGACCATTTTTTATTGTATATTAATAAATGGTATTAGTATTACTGACAGATGAGAATGAGAAAAAGAGAGAAGTTAGTGCATCCACATAGATTTGCTTTGTTGATATTTTGAGCATACTTCTATAGAAAGACATTTCTGAAATCAACCGCAACAATAGAAAGGCGTTCTAAAAGTGATCTATTACTGCATGTGGCTTATGAGACTATCTGCATACGGTTACATACTTGCAAAGTCAATTGGGAGTTCTTCGAATGGAAGCTTATACAGCATCATATAAACAAATCCAAAAATGTCTTTAACATCTAAAATCCCAAAGATTTAGGAAAATAAATTCCATGGATAGATTCTTACATAGAAAGAAAGACAAAAATTGAAGAAAACCACAGGAATAAAATGAGGATGCTCAAACTAACATGTGTAAACAAAAAATTTAGAATCAGTTAAAAAAATTCTTGAAGCCCAAGCTAGCAATAAATTACTAGAAAGAAAATGTTTACTTTTGATTTCAAATCCTCAACTAGTGGAACTACAAAATATTCCCATGTCCAATACACAAAAAACACCTAGATGTTTTTGTCCTTTGTCTATAACAACAAGTAACCCTGCATATTCATCAAGATTCAAAATATAAGCTAGGATGAAAACAGTTGAATCATAGATACTTTTCCTCAGATATGGGTTTAACAAAGGTTGTCCCCATTCTTTGTCCCATTGGAAAAAAATGTGTCTACATGCTCCCTTGGCACAAATGGGTCCCCAGTATATGGAGTCTCCATTCAAATGAGAAGTTCCGTTTCCAATCCTAGGAACTCTTCTAGAAGGTTGGAAACTATCCAGCTACAAACAATAAATCATCCATCCATTGGGATTTCAACCCAGTCACAGTCTCCAAACAGGGATGTAAATATTGGTAGTGTACCTTCTCAAGTGTATACTCTAACTATTCATACTTCTGACCCGAATCCTCGTGTACAAATCCAAGAAGTACACATATCAATGAATATGATGAGAGGAAAAATCCAAGAAGTACACCTACCAATGAATATGATGAGAGGACGAATCCAAGAAGTACACCCATCAATGTAGTTAGCTATAATATCAAAAAAATGGGGAAAGTATTTTATCCATTCTTCGTTGGAATCATCCTAGTGCATTTTTTAATCCAAATGGCATTACAAGCCATTCAAACAAACCAAATGGTGCGGAGAAGGCAGTTTTATGTACATCTTTGATTTTCAGCTGATGGTACCCGGATTTGCAGTCAAATTTTGAAAATATTTTTCCCACTGCAACCCTTTGCATCAACTGTTCCTTGTCTCATAGTGGCCATTTTATATCCACGGTTATAGAATTTAATGGGATTGTAATTAATCGCCATCCCTGCTTTTCCCCTTTTAATTTCAGCATGATTTCTAACAATAAAGCTAAAACAGCGGTATTGAGAAGAGGATGATTGAATAAAACCTTTTTGTTTGAGTTCAACTTGTAGACTGATTTCTTTGTCATTCTCTTTGGTATGTATGATATTTTTATTTTGTATTGACTTATTGTGAACAGTTGGGATATATTCCTTTGGGCTATCTATAGACCAGAACTGTAAAGGATGTTCAACACAAATTTTGTCAATCCTCTCATTAATTTTCGCAACCCTGGTTTCCAGCTGTTGCGGGATAACATAATGTAACGCATGCAGAGTTTCTCTCATTATATTAGCTTCGACCAGTTGCTTTTCTTGACTAATAATTTCTTTGAGTGAAGGTTCAACCCATTGAGCTTTACTTTTTCACGAATGATAGCTCTCTGCAGCCTTGGTAGAGTAACTTTATGACAAGAAATATTTACAACTAAACAATATTCTAACACCATATATGGTCCTATGATATCAAGAAATCGACATCCCGAGCCAATATCATAGCCTCAATCATTGATCTGTACAAAGCTAGTCAGAACAATTTCATCACCTAATGAAATGCATACATTTGTTCCAAAATGGTACAGATTCCTTTTACCAATCATTGTAGTGACCGTCTGTGGATGGGGATGATAAACTCAATTCTTAAAAGAGGCCCTTGCAATCTAAACTTGCATCCGCATCTACAAAAGCATCATCGTTATGAAAATCAATGTTTCCATCTGATACTACGTTTGCAGAAACAAATATGGAAGCACACACCTTTGTCATCAACATAATTTGATGTTGTTCTTTTTTGCTGGCAACAATTTGAGATGATGAACCAGGCAGATCAACTCCTAATTTTAATGAAGGCACCTTTTTGTCATAGTGTCAAAGACTTTGGATCTTTATGTGGATTATATTGTACCGCTTTTATTGGCTTCCAATCTGCTGCTTCATATTCAGAGGCAGATAATGTGGCTTCTGCATCACTAGTAGAAGTCTCTAATGCAGATGTGTCTGTTTCAGTCTTCGATTCTGTTGGTGTAATATCTTCAAGTTCTGGCATATCTGGATCTCTGTCACAGTTATAGTTATGACACCAATCTTTGTGTGCTTTCTTTTCTTCATCTGTGTCAATATCATTAAAATGAGAGTTAAACATATAATACCAATGTCATCATTTTCAGATTCAAATCAGACCCCTCAAATAGGGATCCTTTCGTTTCTTCTTGCAAAAAACAACATTCTTCTTGTTCTATTAGATACTGCCAATAGGCTATGTGAGAGTCCAAAAACATAGCTTTACCCTGTTTTGGGGGCTTTGTAGGGCATGAATGAGCATAATGACCATTCTTTTTACAGGCGCAACAACAAACATCTTTGAGATCTTTTTTAGGTCTGCACTGATTTCTTCTTCTAAAGAATTTCTAGGGCTTGAATCTGTGAGGCCTAGCAGTCCTGAAAGTATATCTTCTGTGGAACTGATTTCTATCTTTCTTATCATGGCATCATGAGCATCCATATGCTTCAGCACCCTCAATAGCAGAACATACTTTAGAAGAAATTGGAAGTAATGCATTATGTACAGAGGCATTTAGGCAAATGTGTCTTATCTCATTTCTTTCTGATTCCATAATATTCACAAAATACATGGTGCTAATGTCTTTACCTTGCTGTGATATTTTGTGTAGCACTAGTTTGCCAAATTTTTGTGGTAAGTCCCCCTTAAAATTGAATTTTTACAAATTCCTCTCTCTAATTTAGAAAATAAACCTTCTTTTTGTATCAGTTGAGAAATGTTCAGATTTGCTGAGATCACATAGTTTCAATTTTGCCAAAATCAACTGATATTTCTTTTTCTTCATTCCTATGTTTGGTACAAATTCTGGAGCCATGAATGCTTCTGTTATTTTCCAAGCCATTTCCGGCACATTTCGTACCCGAGAATTGTACCTGGTATGCTTCTGTGCAGAACAGCAAGGGGAGGCATTTCAGGGCAATGTAGATTTAATATATAATTTTGAAGAAGAGACCTTCATTTTAGTGCTTATAATAGATATATTAGCTACACAGGTCTCTATTTGGGTTCTAAAGAGTTAATATAGCCAGAGATAAAACTTTTTACATCATATTCAAACTCACAGATAAAGCTAGGGTATTGGTCTAATTAGCACTATATATTAATGAAAGTTCCAGATTTTCACCTTAGCAATGTCCTGAAAACTATTGCAAAATACCTGAAAAACAAAACCAAATCTAAAGTTGTTTCGAGCTTAAGTGCTCCCCAAACATCTAGCAATTGTCTTGAATATTGCATTCTAAAACACAAACATCTGAAAGAAAATGCATGCATCCATCAGTAATATATATATCAGAATTTTTGTTTTTCCTGTAGATTTCTACGCTCAATTAAAATTCTCTTTCCCAGAGTTCAAAGGAAGTGTGAAAAATATTTTTTTCATAAGAGTAAGCAAATAATCCTGCCAAGTGTAATTTCCTTGACTGAAGCTCAATTTTCAACATGAATGGCAGTTTTACATAAATCTCTTACCGTCCTAAATTCTAGTTCTATTCGTTAAAAATCCACAAGCAATAGAAAAACCTTGATTGTTTGTTACACAAGTCGTCTTTGATCTTTATTTCAACAGAAGGCTCTATAAGCAACGCTAATTGGTCAAGCAAAAGAAAAGTGTATTATCACATAACTTGTGATTTTTTTGTCCATAAGGAAAGTAAATCCCATGATTGTTCAACAGCCAACCAATATATTCATTTCCAATTTAGTAGGTTTTCTTATAGTATGTACCCTTTATGTTTATAACTTAACTAGCATATCAGACTAATTAATTCTAACGCAAATTGTAGGATCTTCAGGTCACCTAAAGAATAGTCAAATATTATCCAACTCCAAACTGTTATTCAGTGAAATAGTTTAAATACAATTTTAGTTGAAGCATCCCAGGTCATTCTATATAGAGAAGAAAATACAAGAAAAGGAATACGTAATTGGATAGGATGCAAAAATTGCCAAAAATGTAAATCAGCTCCCTCCTTGTGCAGTTTCTTGATGACCAACAAAGTCATCTTTACACGAGAATAAGAAAAAAAGGGTGAAAAGGATAGACACAAATCACTTTTAAGTTCAATCAACTTCAATGAAAACAACATAAAGGCATCCTGAGATCTATAATTAAATAATGAAATCCTCTTGTATGCCATTATAGGAAAACTTTAGAATTGACTTCAAATAAAGATATTAGAGAAATCTGTTCAGCATTGATGTCTTAAATAGAACGTAGTGATTGAGCAGTCCAAACCTGATAAGTACCTGAAGGATGGAGCCAAATAAGAAACCATAATGCTGACAAAGAATAGCCTCCGATTTGAAAGTATGCTTTGTGAATAAGTTGTATGACGAAGATTTTCCACGGTACCTTCCTTTCCTCTGAATAAAGAGAATAAAATTTACATCAAAATATAATCCCTTGGCATTTTCTTCTTTGCCATTCATTTCATCAAGTTATTTAGGGACAAGGTTAAAATACTAATAGTCATATCCAAATCCACAATCTAGTGCCTAATAATGTGGGCAAAATAAAAAATAGAAATAACCTACCAGTAGAAAGTGGACTTCAAAATTGTCATTTGCACCACATCAAAGCAAGATATTTGATGAAATGAACCTCGAAATTACTTAATGCATAAAAAACCAGGCAGGGTGAACAAAGTTGTTTGACAATGTGAAACTGATTATTTGAGTTTGAGATAAAGAAATTGGTTAATTTTCTATTGGACACCAATTATGGAAATTCCATATCTATAAAAATAAACACTGTCCCTGTCAAATTTACCCAACATTTTCTGTAAGAAACTGAACTAGGAAAAGACCGAATTGCCGTCCAACAATTTTCCCCTTGTTATCGTCTTCATTCATTACAGCATCAGGTTTTTCCAGCTTCTTTAACATGAATATTTTTCTTTCTTTTCATGGCACAGGGGCTTTGGTGCCTCTTTTGTCTTCATTCCACTCCTGCCCATTTCTCTTTTGTAATTGGATTCTTTAAGAAAATCAAAACTGCAGTTCATTTTTAATTGTGTACGACCATTCACTTTCTTTCTTTCCATGGCACTGGGGCTTTGGTGCCTCTCTTGTCTTCATTCCACTCATGTCCATTTCTCTTATGTAATTGGATTCTTCAAGAAAACCAAAATTCCGGTTTGTTTTTAATTGTGTACAACCATTCACTTTCTATTCTGATTTGCCTATGGAACATGCAATCATATAGTTTATCCAACTCTATGAAAGTCAAAGATATGCATCCTTTTTTCCACAGGACAGGTCTGTGTAACCTCTGGATACAACGGTATACTTTCTTTGAAAAGAATCTCAAACTTAGTCTCTATTATATACGTAAATGTAACATGGATGCATCGGACATCTGCATTGGAATTAGACTTCTGTGAGCATATCTTGCATGCAAATAGTTTACAAGGAGATTGTGATTCAAACTGACTTTGAGTGCATTTGAAATGATGCATACTTGGTGGGCAGATCCTCATGGCCCAGATGATTTTCCATAAGATTTCAAATGCATTTATTTCATGGCTTAAAAAATGAGGACCGGTGTATTGCCGCAAGGATAAATATATTATTTTCCGATGGGGTGGGAGTGGTGCGGTCAAGTCACACAATTGTGTGCTTGCCCACCCATGTTCAAATCCCCCCGAGGCATGATCCTCTTTGAGGTGGTTTCACCACTAGTTGCGGCATCTCTGCTCGCTGCAGTTGCAGGATGTTGGTTTCTTCTCTCGCTACAGTGGTAGGATGTTGGTTCTTACTTCACTCAAGTTGCTTCACTCGCTGCAATCGCTGCTTCACTCAGGTTGTTGTTTAACTCGGGTTGCTGCTTCACTCGCTACAGTCACTGCTTCGCTCAGGTTGCTGCTTCACTCGCTGCGGATGCTGCATCTTCGTTCCAGTTTCATGGCTGCTTCAATCGGGTTCCTAGTGTTGGTTCCCTTCATTGTAACAAGGTTGTGGATTCTCTCAAAAATCCTCAAATGTATCAGGGTGTGGATCCTTTCAACACCCTCAAATTTACCCCCTTCCAAAAAAAGGATAAATATATTATTTAAATATCAAGCATTTTTTTGTTGATATTCATAATGATAAAGTTGATGAGGACAAAAAAATAATCTTGATTCCTCACTGTCTTCTTGGTCGTGTCTTGGTGGATTCTTATTTAGGTGTGTAGTTGCTCACTTTCAATCTCTAGAACTCAATTTGAATTGTCTTATTCAACCTTACTGATTCAAATTTCCTTTGAAATAATTATGCCAGCAAGAATTGTCAGTCTGGAGAAACAACTACTTGGACACCAGGAGGGATTTCAATTTTCAACACCGTCCTCTACCCACATGAGTGGCAGGTTAGTGATGAATCGATGATTATCAATAAATTTTCAGAGCACCATTCTTTCACAACAGCCTCATTGATTTATGACCAATTTAAGGTGGATTTACATGCACCAACCAGAATGATAAATGTAGTTGTACAATTGGGCAGACTTATTTTTGGCGACAGCCTATTTAAAGACCACGGGAGCTAACCATCACTAGTCTCAGGTGAACAGTATCAACTCTTTGGCCAATTAATACACATGGACATTCTTCCAGATAGACCTCCAATAAAAAGTTGCTTAGAATTTGAGAAAATGTAACCACAGCACCCAAAATCCAAAGATCACTCACTATAAAAGGAAACTGCTAAAGTCGAAGCCGAAAAGACGATTGTTCAGCAGTATGAGCTGCTTAAACAAGCCCCGAAATCCTATAATAGCCACACACATGATTGAAGAACTGAAGGCGGGGATTGAGAAATTGAAACACTCATTGGCATCATGTGAGAGAAAATATGAATTTGCAAATTGAGTGAGAGAAGTTGAAAAACCCGCTGCCAGAATAGTTCAACTTTGACTTTCATTCAATTAAAACAGTTTGAATGTCGCACTTTCATAGAGTTAATGAAAGGGTGGGGTCATTGCTATCAAGACCTCAGGGATCTTGAGGTTCGCAAGTTTAACACAAATCAGCCAAAGTTCAAGAGGAAACTGAAGATTCAATTCATCACAAAGAGGCATCTAATGCCAAGCCTCAGCGAGACGGTTCAGAAAGGCCTTGCGTACAGCCTAGAATATGGTTATGGCAGTTCAAGGGAAAGTAAAGGAGCAGTAAGTTCGTGCAGGGCAATCCAGAAAACAAACTTATTCCCCAGGAGGGGGAGGAACTGACAGACCTGAGTCTGTCTAACATTTTAGGCGAGGATAGTGTTGACAGCTTAGGGGGATACTTGGGTAGATTAATTATCACCAAGTAATATGATTACGACTGATCTGTTTAAAGACATTTATATTAAGTATTGTTATGGTTATGAATAAGTATCATCAAAGATGTGACCTTTGATGGTCACCTTAGACACATAATTATGTTCATTGGTGTTGGTATTGAAACATCATCAAGCCATTGCAACCCATCACTGTTATTTGCATACATAGCTAGTTGTGCATTGAAGTGATATTTTGTTATTTGTTTTTGTTATTATATTGCTTATTGTAATTTCAGAATAAACCGTAATAAATGCATGTTAACAAGATCAATGAGACTTGAAAAGTTTGTTCAAATTTAGAAAAGCACTAGTTTAAAGGGACCCTAGATTGCAAAAAATGTAACTAAATACAAAGCACTAAAGAAATGTAGACATAACAATAGGGTAATGTAAAACGGTTAAACCCTAAATCAAACAAGCTAAAAACAAATAGTCTTGTGAGGGAAGGATGCCCCAAGAAAGAAAGGATCTCATGAAGACAAAAGCAAGAAATAATGAACAGAGACTAGCGATGTCATATGCGTGTCGCCATGTAGTAAGGGTCGAGCCAAAAGAACCAACAACATCATCATCTATCACTGTGAAAGGGCCAATCCAAAGTCCAATAATGTTCATAAGGGAATGTCTATGGCTTAGGCAGCCAAGATGGACAATCCTAAGAGGAAGTTAGATTCTCCCTATAGAACCTCTCCTAACATCCACACCCGATAAACCTTCAGTGTTTAAAAAAAAACTAGTAATGTGAGCCTACAGAGAAGGGAACAACCATTGACGCTGAAATGAAATGGATTCACTTCATCAAGTCTAAGACTAGAGAGGCTGGGATGCACTAGTAGAATACTAGAAATGCATGAAGAGGAACATCGTCTCACTGATATATCATGTTACTAGTCTATAATATCCAATATCTAACAATTGTCTTATAGTACATTAGTGGTCTGTCTTTGCTCATCCACATCCATATCTCAATGAAAGGATGAAATGATGGTGTTGATGTTGGTGGTTTTTTCATGGACCTCTGCTGTAAAGAAACAGTTCTAGAGCGAGCTCTTGCTGCTTCAATGTTTGCATCATCTTGCTCTTTTAAGTACGTGGCTATGGTTTTTCTTTTCCACCTTCTTACATGGTCTAATACCCGTCCCTGATACCCCAGTCAAATGAGCTCTCAAACGGGTATATGAGGATTTAAATGAGGCAGCACAATGGGGACATGTCCAAACACGGACACCACCACCGGCAACAAACTCTGTCACTTCCACATGTCTCCATAAAGGATAATTCGGATCCATTTTCACTGCTATACCACCCGAAACATTTTCCCCCTCTTGCCCCACTGAAGCTGAACTGGATGCCATGATTGTAGGATTAATTCAATAACCTACAATAAGAGATATTTTTTAAAACATTGCTAAATATTAAAATAATTTGTTGACCCATACACGTCAATGGGCTAGGAGATATGACCCCCACAGTTCAGCACTAAAAATAAGGTAAGAGCATATACAGAGGGTAAATTTTAAATTTTTCCACTTCAATTTTAAACTTTCAATTCCATCACCTAAACGGATACATAACTCATACTAAAAGTAGGATTAAACTTTCAGTCCTTTGAAACCCTTCATCTCTGATTTTTAGAACTCACCAAGTTCGCCATAAATGTATAGCTATAAAGTAGCTTGTGTTTGAATAAAGAGATAGATTCTCCAGGCATACATCTCTCCTATGGAGTTTGCCTATTTGTATATTTTAAGAATTGTACAATAAAGTTATTTATTTCTACAATCTTTCATTGTGAATTGATTGTTATAACACATTAAGCACCATCGTTAGTGTGTTGTCCACCGAATTACAGCCCAATCCAAATTAGTGGTATCAGAGCAAGTTCATTCCACTCATTGCATGATTACATTGCACTGAATCATGAATACCAGAAGCAATGGTCCTTGAGACTCGTGACCCTTCGGATTACCTTGTTGTTTCAAATGACCTCGAGCAACACAAGAGGAAATGGGAGATCCCTTCAAAGAATTACTTAATGAAGCCCTTCAAGCTCAAGAAAAGGAATGAAACATTGAGAAGGAGACAAAAGTCGCCAGATGATGGCAAAATTTGCCGATGTTCTCTGCAACGAGTCCCACCCTGGGGGGTACACCCACGGTCAAGTAAACCATTTGAGAGTCCAACACCCATCAAGGTACAGTTACATTTTGACATTCCTCAATTTGAAGGAAAAATTGATGTTGATGAATTAGATAAATGGCTCAACCAAATAGATTCATATTTCTTTGTCAATAATTTCTCTAATAATGAAAAGATAACATCCGCACCCCTGAAACCTTCTCTGCATGTCAAAAAATGGTGGGAATCATATTGCCTTCAAGGTGAACCTGGTACTGCATTTGTAGGCTGGTAATAAGCACCTCAAGCAAAAACGAGAGATGATTTTGCAGAGGCTATCAAAGAAGAATACTATCCAATGGATAATTATGAGGACAGGTTCAAAAAAATACACTACTTGCACTAGGGTAACAATCAAACAATGCAAGGCTACACCAATAAGTTTCATGCCCTATCGGCAAAAGATGGCACATGGCACAATGAGAAACATTGAATTCTCACATACTGAAGCAAGTTGCAATATTACATCCATGAAGAGATGAAGTTTTCTGACATCAAGACATGAGGGTAAGCTTACTGATACACGGACAAGATTGAAGAAAAGGACCTCCAATGAAATGACACAGAGGAAGCAAAGTGCACAAATTCTAAAGAAAGGGGACAAATTTACGCCAAGCAACGAGCAAAAGGTATGCACCGCAACATGCAACACAATAAGGAATAGATAGAATTATAAACTACCCATTTGAACAAAGAAGATGTGAGTAACTGTTGCGGAGACCAAATTTGCTAACCCAAATGACAGATTCAAAAGTGGTGCTTCATGAAGATTCTATTAAAGTACAAGCAACGTCGTGATGCCCATCAGGTTTCAAAGCGTCATATTCTAAGTTAGCATAAGGTCTAGCCACATCTTCAAAAAGGAGGAAGAAGCTCCTTACAGGAAACTCAGACCTCTACCATGTGTCACGTCATCCCATCCCCTAATTAAACAGGCAAACAGAGATTTGTGAGAAATCATATGAGCATAATCTTCCTTATCCTATACAAAAAGAAAACTAGCCTTTCAATGTATGAAATGCATTAAAAGTCCATATTTGCCAATCAAAACAAACATATGGACACAAAACAAACATTGGTGAGCAGTATACAATACAAATTATAATAGACTATCCCAACCAGTGAACTAGTAGCTCAACATCATTGACAAGGTGGTCTAAGGACATGAAGCATCACTTAGATCACACTTTAACCCTAAAGTGGTGAAAATGTTTTAAATGGAATACCCAAGGTAGTGAACTAACATCAACTGTTTATTAAGATTGAGAAAGCATTTCCACACTTGGTCCAAAATTTGGGAGTAATGGGGCTCAATGCTTCTCAAGGAGGAACGAATGATCTAGAACAAGAATTCTAAAAAGTTATTTTTAGAAAGTCCTGAAAATCTATTTTTAGCAGTTATTGATATCTTTTGGTATTTTGCATTTTTGAGGGTCTTCGGAGCATTTATGGGCTTCGGACTGTATGATAATAACGAAGTCTATCACCATAGAGGATTTTTTCAAGTTCGCTCCATCTTTCCAACATTCTTGCAATGTGGGCAAATTGGTCAATGGGCTAGGAGATATGACCCCGACAAGGAGCACTAAAAATAGTAATAATGTAGAATAAATTTTGGATTTTTCCACGTTTGTCTTTCCAACTCCACCTTTAAGGTGGATACATATGGTCTCCATGTAGGATGACCTTTCGGTTCCCATCCAGAACCTTTATGTTCTATTTTTAGCAACTGCTCAACTTCTCCATTGTATAACTCTTAAGTAGCTTGTTTTGAATAAAGAGATAGATCTTTGGGCATACATCTCTCTTATGGAATTTGCCAATTTGTATACATTCATAATTACAATAAAATTATTTTATTTCTACAATTCTTTCATTGTGAATTGATTTTTATAACACAAGAAGCACCATTGTTAGTGTGTTGTCCACACGGGTAGGTCAAAATGAAATCAATCATCGACTAAAAAAGGAAATGATTTACTGTGATAGTGTATAGAAGATGTGAGCATATGAAAGAATGAGAAAAATTAAAGAGGCAGATGGCAAACTGCACTGACTTCGGGACCCAAGTGGTTCTTTTATTGATTATGAGCATACATTTAGTTACAATATATGATTGGTTATCAAATAACAACTAACAATTGTATAACTTCCAAATGAAATATATTTAATACCCCCGTTAATGACTAAACCGGAGGCAAATCCAAGTTTGTCCATAAATTTTACAAGTAGGACATGAACAAGAGGTTTAGTCATTAGATTTGCAGGGCTTGCTCCTTAGATTCACAAAAGTGAAGAGCGATATCACCAAAATCAACCAACTGTCATATATAGTGATGATGAATCTCAATGTGTTTAGTGCAATCACGAAAACCGTATTCTTTTCCAACTTCAATACACCCTGCTAGTCACAAATGATATAGAGTGTAGGTGTGTAGTCTATGGAAGTTGAAAGTCAATCAAAATCTGACATAGCCAAATTGCTTCACAACTAGCACTAATGGTTTCCTTGTATTATACTTCGGAAGAGGTATAGCTATAATGTGTTGAAGCTTGCTATGCCACGAAACAACTCCTAAACCAAAGGTAAAGATGTACCAAGTGGTAGACCTCCAAGTATCCACTGGGCCTCCCCAATCGGAGTCTCTACAGCCTATCAAACTGAAATTTGTTATCCTATGATATAGAATGCCAAAGTCAAGAGTTACTTTGACATATATTGGAACTTGTTTTTCTATTTTCCAATGAATGATCTTTGGTTTAGATAAAAACCAAGAAAGATAGCCAACAACAAAACATAGGTCCAGCCGTGTGGACATACAATATATCAGGCTGCCCACCAATTGTTTTTAGAGTGATTCATTGACAGGAGATGAATCATCATGGGCCGACAATTTCAGCCCAACCTCCATAGGTGTAGTAGGTGTAGAAGAAAGATTACAATCAGACATCCCAGACTTCTCCAAAAAACTCATAGCATACTTGACATGATCTATAAAGATCAAATGCTCATGTTGCCAGAATTCTACACCTAAGCAATAGTGTAGGAGGCCTAAATCAGTCATGTCAAAAGCAACACACAAATCTGATTTCATGCACTGAATAGAAATGGCCCCACTACCTGTGATGGCAAGTCATCAACATAGACAATAAGTATCACAATGTCATCACCATCGCTTTTGACATAAAGATTTGAATAAGAAAGAATCCGTTTGAATCCAGAATCTTCTAGATGTTGGTCAATTTTTATATACCAAGCTCATGGATCTTGCTTAAGTTTGTACAAGGACTTCATCACACCGCAAACTAGATGATCAAGTCCACATACCCAAAAACCTTCAAGCTGCACTATATAGACCTCCTCATCTAGATCTCTATTCAGGAAGACGCGCTTTACATCCATATAAAAGTCCTTCCGACCAAATTGGGTTGCAATGTAAAGAAGCAACCAAAAAGTGACCATCTTTGCAGTAGGAGAAAAAGCCACCTCATAGTCTATTCCCTCCTGTTGGGAAAAATCTTTCACGACAAGACGGGCCTTGTACTTGTCCAAAGTACTATTGGCTTTGCATTTGACCTTGTACACCCATTAAAAACCAATGGGTTGTTTCCCTAGAGATAGTTCCACCAATTTCAAGTATTGTTCTTCATCAAGGCATCATATTTTGTTTGCATGGAAGACTCCCATTGAGGTTTTCCTTTTGCTTCAAAATATCTCTAAGGTTCATGCACTTTAAAAAGATCATAGGAAAGAGCAAAATGAACATGCTTTGAATCAACAACCTTCTTACCAATCTTTCGGGGCTGTGCACTGATACCAATGTTAGAAGATGTGCACACAAAAAGAATGAAAAGAAAGTAGAACAGAAAACTGCACACTTTGGGATGTGAGTGGTGCTTGTGTTTATTATGATAGAAGAGGTTACAATATGGTTGAACACTTAACAACTAACAACTATATAACTGCCATATGAAATATATTTAATAGACAATTGGGGTCCCGATACCAATAGTGGGTTAAAAAAGGAAATAATTAGCGTGATGTAAGGGCCCACTATAAGGATCTATGTCTGAGAATGACAACCTTCTGAAGATAAAGGTAGAAGCACCTCTAATCTAGGTGCCAAAAGAAAGTGAGCATATAACTGCTTCAGTCTTTGTACAATGGCACCTCCCTTGGATCTCATAGTAGATAGAGCACATGAAAAATGAAATGCTCCTCAGTCTCTACCTCTTGGAGGAAGATTCTAATGCCCCTTAGAATACGGCAGTTGGTATCAACTCATAAATGGTGAGAGCACACCCAATGATCCTAGAGCTAGTCAGGCTGAATGATGATGCAATCTACAATCTGTAAGAAATGCTTAGCATAGAAAGCCAACTTGATGCTTAGTGGTTGAGGAGAAGATGTCCATGTGACCCGAATATATACTGTTGATATATATCTTCCTTGACAGCCTTATTGATGATACTCTTGTAACCGTCCACAACTAGGAGTAAGTCACATGGGAGAGGACCAAGCACCTCTCGCTTCTTTCATTTTTAATTTTTAAATTGGCATTAAGCATTTTGACATTCTCGTTGCTCAACATTGTAATTATTATTTATCATTTGACATATATGAAAAATGAAGATTGAATATCGGCCCCGGCTATGACATATTATATGGTATAATGGTAGATATCAAATAATTCTAGTAATCAAGTACACTTGTAGATATAGTACTAGTTATTGATTATGTGGTCCATTCTTCATCATTTTCATGTGCAATATAATTTCTAGAGCAGTCTATCTAGCTTTTGTTTCCTTCTCATTTATGCCTTAAATTTGAATTAATTTTATTTATTTCTGCTGATGTTTTCAATGGAGGGTGCAACCTACTTCATGGAACAGCCAAGGCTTGACAAGATCATTTCTGACTTATTTTCTTGATTTTTTTTCTTGTTTTCTTTTGTATTATGACTATGGTAAGTGCCTTGTGAATCTTATTTTCTCTATCTTCGAGGATAAAGCACCTCAGAGTGGGCTATAATGTACTAAAACACAAGCTTCTATACCGTAATGACCTATTTTGTTCCTAAGCTCGCATTTGGCTGTAATATAAAGTTGAGGTCCTATATCGTTAGGTGTGTGTGGCAGCTTATAATGTAAAGGGGGCCAATTATGTCACATGGGGCCTACTTAGTAGCTAATATATGATTAAATTAAGATTTCGTACCCTTCTTTTAAATATATTGAGGGGTTGCCCTATAATTTAATCTTAGTAAGTTAACTTACTTGATGATAAATTTGAGTAATCTTAGTAAGTTAACTTACTTGATGATAAATTTGAGTATTTAATTTGATCAATATAAATTATATCTTTGAGGAAGGCCATTCCTCCTACTTCACTTGGATGTGCAAGTGCCATTCAACCTTTAGGTCTGAAAGTGCTACCCCACCTTTTTCCATTTTCTTTTCTTTTGTATTGTTTTCTTCATGTTATTGAAGTGTTTATTGTAGCACGACTGTTGACGGATATGTTGTTTAAAGGAGAGGAGTAGTGTATTTTTGTGACCCATTTTGTTAAAGGGAAGGAATCACTCCCAACAGTTAGTGGAAAACAAGGAATATAGCCATTGAGTTCCTAAGACAACATTGACACATCTAATGTTTGTCCTATAAAATTTGTTTCAGGATGAATAATCAGCCACAGCAAGTTCCACATTATGTACCACCCCTTCACATTGACTGCATTATGGCCAGGAATTCTGATGAGAAACCAATCAAAAGGGTAAAGCGCCCAATCTTTAAATGTAGCTTTATCTATTGTGTTGAGGTTATTGTCAAGACCGACCATGCCAAAGACCCTAATATTGTTATGAAAGTGTGACAGACAGGAACACCTAAAACTCAAGCTTATCCCCAAAGAGCAATATAGTTCCCTTCCGGGCTATACACCCTAGTTCTTTTCCTTCCCCTCTGAAATCAAGTATAACATGAAATGTAAGATCTTCAAAAACAACACATATAAGGAGAAACCAATCTAACTCATGTTTAAGATCAACCAACAATTAGTGCATTTCAATTGATTGAAGTTATTGAGTGAAAATTTATATTTAACCAATATTCATAGTCTTTCAAAATGATTAATTTTTGTAGAAAATTTTATGCTACTATTCCAAATCAAATTAAGATTTTAACCCCATACGTCGGTTCCAAGAGTTGCTTATTTTGACGGCTTGATGAAATGGATGTATCTGCTATTGGTAAAATATGTTGATCTAACCAAGTTGGGCAGATTTTTGGGAGCAAGTGCGGGTTCTAACAAGCAAGCAAGCTTTAGTCTATAATTTTGAAAACAAGGTTTGTAATACTTTGGGGTATGACTCAGATAGGCAGATAGAAAGACAAATCTGTATTCTATGTATATATAAAAATTTATGTGTAATTTCTATTGCTCAAGCCGCTCACAGTACACTGTTTCAAATGCATATAATGTGTCTACATGTCTAGTATTAACAAAACAAATTAAATCACAATTCACAAAACTCAAAACAAAGATTTTAACCTAGAGAAGTAAGTTTCTAGAGTTTCTTTCATTAGTCCTCTTGATCGAAAAGGTATGACCTGCATCTTGGTTAGAACAAATGGCATTGCATCTAACCAAAGATTATGGCAAAATTTTGGGTTGAATGCTAGGTTATAACTCATCTCCTTCTGAATTTCGAAGATTTGACTGAGTCAATACTAATTTATGCAATGGATCAAGGTTTGTAATAATTTGTACCACTCGAGCAAGCCATGATTTAGATCTATTCTTAGAAAATGAACAATTTCCCTGAATTTATACATGTGGTGATTTTATTTATGCTCGAAGCACTCAGTTCAGATTCTACTTCTTCTTTTGGTGTGAGTACTGGTGGTATGCAAAGGTCTCATAATTTCAGCCATAATCCTTATTCAACAACCTTACAGCCGTATCTATTCTAACATTTTGCTACTTGGTTGGTACATAATTCTTTGCTTAGAGATTTATTCAGCTTGCAAAATTACCATCATGTTATAATTCCCATCTGATGGGAAAGAATCCCTCGTACTTCATTGGGAACAATTCTCTTATTCCATGGTGTGAGTATAATCCTTTTATCAAGCTCTTCTAGCAACAATTAGCACAATGGTTGAAGTGGTTACAATCGTTTATTAGTTAACCCTTAACTAATAGTGACTTAATGATAAACTATAAGCCTTATATTTCTAATACCCCTTCATAAGGCTTACACCTACAGAAAGCAAAAAAAAAATACTTGTGAGAAAATTAAAATAATAGAGCTAAACAAACCATGCATTCTTTAGAAGCTTTCTCTTTGAAAACAGTTCTTTGACCAGGTAGAATTCCATCAAGCTGCCTCATAACCCTTGTAAAGGTGTAGTTCCCGAGTTGAATTCTCGAGTTCTCGGATTCCACCTCCCCAAACTCCCAAATTATTGGACAACCATCCATATTGAAGTACATCCACAGTGCTCCATCAAGTTGTCTCATGACCCTCGTAAGGGTATAATTCCCAAGATCCACAGACTCCCGAACTAACTGGGCAACAATCCATACCGAGCTTCAACTACACTAGATCCCTTCATGTCTTCAAAGTGTGGAGCTTCTTTAAAATATGTATTCTTCATTAGTGAATTCTTCAATACTTTCAACATCTAGTGGATCTTTAATAATGGTTATATTGGCTGTCCTTTCATGCCATGGTTTACCCTTGAGTTTCCATCATTTGCTCGAACACGACAATCTTATGCTGTGTGACTCTTTTCTTAATTTAATTTTGCACATTCAATCTCTGACTTATCTGATTTCTATGAATATTTTCCATGGTTCTAGACATAATATGCACTTTCTTGCCTAGGGAATGATACAACTTCTGCATTATAGTCTGTATTCGTTTTTCCTTCAGCTAGAAGAGCTGCTATCATATAATTCTAGAGATTGATTTTGAATTTGACATTGAGTAAGGCCAATGTTGCAATTCTTGTGGCCTTGTTGAAGCAAACTATTTAATAGGATAGCTTTGGCATCTTCGTCCTCAATGTCCTTTCACTTCTAGCTAGTTGTCTGATCAATCCTTGAAATACCTTAGATTATTGAAATGGCTTGACATAAAGACTTCGTCATCAAATACCCTTTTCGAAAATTTGATTTTAGACTAAAAATAATATAGGGTGAAACCATCCCATGTCCTTCGATTTTGTCTAGGTCTACTGATGAACTCGCCCTTGAGAGTCAGAGATATTCAAGGCCAAAATACCATTCTAATATCGATCTCTGATTTGTATTCTAACAATTGTCGATCTTCGGTAGGTGTTGTCTTTTCCCGTTTACAATGCCCCACAAATTTTTATTGATAAGTTGCATTGTGTATTCTTCACTGCCCATGTATGAAAATTTTCAGACCAGAAATTTTTCTATGGGCATGTTTCACACTTTTAATAAAAAGGATAAAACAACCAGTTTTGGCAATGAATAAATAAAATGCAAAATTAAATACCAGTTGGATCCGTGCCCTAGCGAGGGAGTCTTTTTGCTTTCTGTGACTTTGAAAATCTATTTGAGCCCTAAATTTGTGAATCTAAATGCCTTCAAAAATGCGACTGGATTTTGTACTCAAAATGCCCTACTTTGCTGGAAACTAGACTTCAACTGCTATCACGACTGGAAAACGCTTAATGTGTATTCCTTTGACTTCTTTCTCCTTAATTTGCAGACCCCTTCAAGCCCTAATAGGCTCTGATACCAATGCTAGAATGTGTCTACTGTCAGAGAAAAATGAAGAGAATCGCGAATGCACACATTATTCATTAATGTGTAAGCCTCATTTTATTTATGAAGAACAGATGGTTACAACAAAGGTTGAAGTGGTTACAGTCTATGACATTTTTAAAAACGTGAGTTTTGATTTCTTTCACGTGCCCTAATGGGACTGTCACGAAATATCTCTCTTTAAAAGATCTAGTTGCCTAAGACTCTGATACCACTGTTTTTTCGTGAATATGCGGTCCTTGATTTCCGGAACGGCAAAAAAATTCTAAATTTTGGGGAGAAACCGGAATGCACACTGCAAATGGGGACCGGCTAATTAAAAAATATATAAATATTTAAAATATAAAGATATAGTGACTAAATTATATAAATAAGCTGAAATAAAACCATTTGAGATTTAAATAAGGTGAAACTTGAACTCATAAACATCAAATACATCCTTAATACTATAATATCAATATGTTAATGTATAAATTGAAAATTCATAATACATATTTGAATTTTGAATTTGAGACAAGCTGAAATTTTCAAATATATTGAATATTACAAAATATAAAAGTAAAACCATTCTAAATTACGATTGATCAAGTGACAATAGCTTGATATTCATATCATTAATCTCATAGCCAAATACACCAACAATTGTCTATTGTCAATATTACAAAAAAAGAGGACAACTACAAGTATCAGCCTAAAAATCAGAATCAACATCTGAAGCAATATCCATGAACTCCTCGCTGGAACTAGCATCCTCGTCCTCAAAGGTAAGCCCAATCAATCCCCGTTGCACAGTATTGTCCTCTTCAACCTGCCTCGGCTCCTCGGGATCTACATCCCACCGTAATGTTGGGGTTTGTTTGTACTCAGGTGTCTTGCGATCCATAAGACGCAAAGCACTGTGTACAGCTACAAGCTTCTCCACTCTCGCAGAGGTAAGCCTATTCCTCTTAACAGAGTGGATCCAACCATATGTAGACCAATTCCTCTCAGAGGCAGAGGAGCTAGAAACCTGGGAAAGGAGGCGAATGGCAAGTGGTCGCAGCAGTCCTGGAAGCCCATATAGTCGCCACCAACTCACTGGCTTCTCATGTGCTAATGTTACCCTGTCCATCTTTGCTGATGTTTTGTACCCATCAAGTTCAGTGAAGTCAAGCCACTCCAACCTGATCTGTGAAGCCTCCTGTGGACTGTACATTTTTTTAAAGGCCTTCATAAGGCCCTTCTTCACCTCATCATCATCCAATGGGATAACTCTACCTGGCCTCTCCACATACCATTTGGGATTCAGTGCATACGCAGCCATATGAAGAGGGGTGTTCAACTTCTCCCATCTCTGCTGAATAATGGGCTGTATATGTTCATTATAGAACTCCAAAGTGGGGTCCCTCACCCGAATAGTTGCCTTCATTTGCCCAAGCATGTTGTCAATGCACTCATAGATCTCACCAAGATTGGGGCTGTTAGAATCCCCATATTTGATGACACTAAAAACTGGAGCTATGATTGATATGATGTATTTCATATCAACCCAAAATGTTTCCCTCAACACCACTTCCTTCACTCTTTTCCCTTGCTCTGTCTTGGACTCACGCCACCTAGTCCAATCCTGTGTCATAATCATAATTTGCAGGGGCTCCTGCAACTCAGACATCCTCTCCAACAAAATAAAATAGGATGCAAAGCGGGTGTCAACTGGTTTCAAAAATTCCTTCTTCGAAAAATTTCAAAAAGTGCCAATGATGTGTGGTGATTACATATGAACTTCTATACATCCTTAGCCTCAGTCACTATCTGGTTAACCCACTGAAATCTTCCCTATGTCTTTCAGTGCATTGTTCATGGCATGCACACAACATGGAGTCCAATAAATATGCCTATATGTAGGCACACTCCACTAGCTTGCCTGCTGCTCTGCACACATAAGTTGCATCTGTGATGACCTGTACAACATTTGAAGGTCCAACCTCCTCAATGGCATCCTTCAAAATCTGATACTTGGAACTCAACATCTTTATCTGCTTCCCAGAACAATCAATTGCTCTCAAGAAGTACGGTCCATTTTTGCAAGAGACAATGATATTGATGAGATTTAAGACGGTGTCTAATATACGTCCACCCATCCATGATAATGCTACATCCATGTGACACCCATGTTACCTTCATCTCCTCCATCAATAGATTAACCTTGGAATAGTTTCTATCCAAGATTGTTGTCCTCAGTTTTGTGTCCCCAGGAGGCACATAACTTGTACCTATATTTTGCAACCTTAGCTCATAGCCTCCTTGTAATAAGGAGAGCGAGCAGCATTAATGGAATCCCAACAGCATAGAAAAATTTTCCAATAGCATCATCTGCCTCTTCCCTTGCCTTTGAATCAAACATGTCAACAACTGAATTTGGGGCTGCAATGCACGGCCTTTCTCTTCCCTCTGCTTTCCAATTTGAAAATTCCAAACACTTCAAAATCTAAACTAGCCTTTATGAAAAACTCGGAAATTTATTAATACTCGAATGAATTCATTAACTTAAAATGGACAAAACACAAACTTTGAGTTTTCAACATGGAATTTTAAAAGATGCTCACAAATGTTAAAAACTGCCCAAATTACATGCATTGGGGATAACATTTTTCTATTAGATTTGGTGACAAATATTTGTTCAAGCAATTAATCATGGGTTGCCAATTTTGACTAGGGTTGAGGAAGATGTAGCAGCAAAAACTACTCTCAGTAAATTTCATTCTTTGGCTTTTTTCAAAATATGTGCCTAATCAGTACATTTGTTCAATATCCTTTTACAACTTTAAATATTTAAAGTTCATTTTCATTGGTGCCATTTTGGTCAAAATTTGGAATTAACTTGTAATTCAATCCCTTGGGTCCTATGGAGTATCTAGTGACTTTAAACCTTGCCAATTTGAAAAGAAGCAATCTTCCACTTGAAATTTTTTCCTCTATCTTAAGAGTCCACTAAACTGGTAGACTGTTATACAAATCATGTGAATCCTCTGATCTTTCCAAAAAGGTACTTTAAGGCTGCCTCAACTTTTTGTGTGAAAAAGAAGCCATAGATTGTTCCCATGCCAAAAAACCAAATCCGATTTGAAAACCTTTTTTGAGTGCAAAAAATCTTGTTGCCATTCCAAATTGACAACATCCGGGGCCCAATAAATATGTACTATATTCATGCTCCACTAGCTTGCCTGATTTATGGAAATCTACACACATAAGGAAAAGCATCTTGGCATTTTTTCAAAGATGATTCTTTGAAAGGTCCAACCTGCTAAAGTTGCATTGGTCCAAAATATGTACTGGAATCATGATTTTCCACTAAGAAAAAATCAATTGCCATCAGAAGTACGTAGAGCTCTTTGCAAGAAAATGATATTTTAGAGAAAACGGTGTCTAAATTCGTCCACAGATCCATGAAAGTTATCACATGTACAATTTGACCTTCATCTTCCATCAGGACCCTTTCCATTAACCTTGTAATTGTTTTTGTATCCAAGATTGTTGTCTTCACCAAAAATCCAAAAAAGGAGGCACATAACTGTACTTGCTTTTGCAACCTTGGCCATAGCCTCCTTGTAATAAGGAGAGCCACATTAAATGGATCCCAGCAGCATAAAAAAATTTCCCAATAGCATCATCCACCTCTTCCCTTGCCTTTGAATCAAACATGTTTACAACTGGATTAGGGGTTGCCCCCACGGCCTTTCTCTTCCCTCTTGCTTTCCACTTCTGACACTCCAAAACTAGAACCAGCCAGAGTATTTCTATGTTTGCCAATCCTATGAAAGCTCAAAGGAGTGTTAGCCGTAGAACCACGAACTTCTGGCACATTGTCTGTGGTATTTCCATTGAAAATTCTCACCATCTCAACTCTCTGCTCTAGTGAAAGGCCCTTACAAGTGCCAACCCCCCTTCCTGTAAGGTGCAACAAGTGTGCATTGGTCCTAGTGATGTTGCCATGCCAAGTCAGTGCACATATGTTGCACTTCCATACTTTGCTCCCCCCTCCAGACTTGGGGTTCTCAATTATCTGGGCAAATTGTTGCAATGGCTTCTTCTTATCAAATGGTCCAATGGCAAATTTGGACAACATTTGAGAGGGGCAATTGGTAGCACTACCAGCTGAACTACCAGTTGCCGTTGCCACTACATTTTGTGTCCCTTCTCCACTCTCCCCCATTGTGGCATCACCAACTCTTCCACGGCCACCTATCTCAACTTCCCGTTCAACCCTCTCCTGCTCTGATTCATGCTCTGATTCATACTCATACTCAGAAGAAGAACTCATGGTGATGATTGTTGCAATGAATTAAAAACAACCATAACTATATGATTGATTGATTATGTAATGAATTAATTTAAAAAAGTATAACAATATTATTTTTTTTAATTTATAAACAATGCAAAACAACCATAACTATATTGTATTATGTAATGCAAATTAAAAAAATGCAATAACTATTTATTATTTTAAAAAATGTAAGTAAAACATTCATAACCATATGCATTGTGCAATTAAAATTTTTTTTAAAAAACAAACTATATGCATGATTGCATTATGAATGTAGATGCAAATGCTAAAAAACAACCCCTAAAAAATGCAAATAATAATATAAATTTTAAACTAGAAATAAAAATGTAATTAAAAAAAAAACATAGTTATAACCATTTACAACCAAACCCTATGCAATATGCATTTTTTAAAATCCTACAAACTATATGCATGATTACATTGTGAATGTAGATGCAAATGCTAAAAAACAAACCCCTAAAAAATGCAAATATAATATAAATTTTAAACTAGAAATTAAAATGTAATTAAAAAAAAAAAACGTAACCATTAACAACCAAACCCTATGCAATATGCATTTTGTTTAAATCCTACAAACTATATGCATGATTACATTGTGAATGTAGATGCAAATGCTAAAAAACAGCCACTAAAAAATGCAAATATAATCTAAATTTTAAAAAAAAACTTTAAGTATTGTAAGCAAATAAAATTATAATTACCTCTGCTCTCTCTCTCTCTGCTCTTGCTCTCTCTGCTCTCACTCTTGCTCTTGCTCTCACTCTTGCTCTTGCTCTTGCTTGGTGTGAATATGAAATGAGCCCATAATGTAAATTTATAACATAAAATAGCACTTTTAGGGTTAGGGTTAGGTTAGGAATGTTACTTTTATGCTATAAGTGATTTACAATAAAAAAAAAAGTGTTTTTGAGTCTATTAAAAGTGTGTTTTTTTTTTTTTTAAAAGGCGCAAAAACACGTAGGGGACGTTTGGACGTCCCTAGGAAAGTTCCCGAGGGGACGTCCAGACATCCCCGACGTCCCCCCCGCGTCCCCAACGTCCCCGGGACGTTTTTGTCCACTCTCCAGCCGTCCCCAGGACGTTTCCCGCCATTTACTGCACTGTAGGAAACGTGGGGGAAACGGGGGAAATGTTTCCCCCACGTCCCCAGGACGTGTCGTCCCGGACGTGTTGACGGGGGGGACGCGTCATCTCTGCACATGAGGTATCTTGATTGTCTTGAATAAATGGAAGTCTATTCACCATGTGATTTTTGCTCAAGACATTCAAATACTAATAATTAAGATGACCAAATCTTTCATGCCACACAGTACTAGTTTATTCAATTGTTGTTAAAGCATATTGTTCATAAGTGCATTGTGATGATCTAATGCATATTAATGTATAGACCTCTTTCCCAAGGAATACCATGGAGCAACTATATGCATCATTGAGTGTAATGTTACCTTACATTTGCTTCAATTACAAACTGTAACCAGACCAACTTGTTTGTTTTTAAAGCGATTTCACTACGATAGATGCATAGATTCTTATTCATATCAGGTATATATCTAAGGATTACTAATAGATTGTTCAATGTAGTTTGCACATCTCTGATATTCCTTAATCATCACTGATGTGCACATCCATCACCCAAGGAAACATATTCCCATCCAGCTACTAACATTCTCAATAAAATCTACATACCAATGGTTTATGACTATGTACAATGTCGAGGAACACTCCCGAGTCGTAAATACCGGGTGCATGAATCACTGGATTCAAGTGCATGTGCATGGTGTAAATACTAGAATTCAGTAGATGCCCAATCTCATGCTGTCTATACTACAACAATAATGTGTCTAGACTTCTCAAGTTTGAACACATAGCCATCCATCTTAACCTCTATCTCTTTCATGCGATCCTTCTTAAAATGTCTTGAGCCCATGCTATGCAGTATCAACAAACCATTTCCAAAAAAGAAAGTCGTAGAATCGCTTACAATCACTTTTGGAGGTTTGGCCTTTGTTGAATTGTTCGTAATGTAGCACTTGACAATGTCAGTTCTAATGCACTCTCTATAGACATTGATGTCAAGGAAGTTGCATGAGTTTCCTTCCTAAGTCTCTCCTATTTGCAAGTTGAGCAGTGTAGACAACTTAGTCAAAATTAATCTCTTGTGTCTCCGAATCAGAACTGCAAAAGCACTAAGCAATCAAATGAGTCAAATGCATCGTTGGCATAAGTTCTGTACATACCAAAACAATCAAGTCTTGCTGATCCATCAGTGCTTATTCCACTACTTTCAGGGTGATCTTGGGAAGATTCTAGCCTTCCACTGCATACAAGAATTCAGAGATCGAACCAACAGTTTTTAGTGGATTTAAATAACATTTTGTTTCAAATGGGATAGTGCCTTACCGAGAACTTCTAAAGCTTAGTACTGCATGATGTTCGACATTGCATTCCACAAATCCGAATTGCACTAGATTGCACCTTGGTATTACTGTGTGCCTAGAATCAAATTATCAAACACTGAAAATCGCTTAACAACATCAATAGAGGATTCTAGCATGAAAAAGACCTGAATGCAACTACTGGATCTCAGGTTCAATTGATAGTTTGTCCTCGTCTGGGCTTGTTTCTTTTACAAGTACAATTTGTATCTGAAATTCCATGTACATCACAAATAGTAAGTACTTATGTTGACTGGCCATCAACGAAACAGTTAGTTTTATAAATTTATTTGAGAGGAAGCATATGATCATTTCATTAGAATGTGCAGTTCACATTCATGTCTTCCCTTTTTTAAATATGACTTCTTCTTTACAAAAAGCGAATTAAATCAAAAAAACTATAAAAGCTTGTCTATAACCCCTTAAAAAGCTCACTGATTCTACTCTAGAAAAGGTAGAAAAGTTTATAAAACCCAGCATGTCCCCAACTTGCAAGAATGCTTTGTTGCTACAAATACACACTTGATAGGTCCTACAGACCACTTTGGTCTGACATATGTTAAAAACTTAAAATCTCAAGTTTTAGAAACTATTTGATCAAAATTCTTTTTGGCCATATGGTTTTGGACATCAAATCGGACAACATGGCAAAGTTTTAGACATCTGCTCCCTACGGTTTTCCAGATATGGAATTAATAAGTTTTCCAAGCAATTTACAAGTAAATTATTGCAAAGTTTAAATTAATAAACTTTAATAATATTAATAATCTAAAAATAATCGTCCTAACTTATTATGAATTCTAAAAACCATAGCTTTAAAAACCTTTAAGCTTTCATGCACCAATCAGAAGTCCTTTGTAAATGCTTCATAATTGGAATGGCGTCCCAAACTAAGCACTCCTCTTTACCACACCATCCTTCGGCAGAAATATTTCTTATAATTGCAGCAATATTTACTAGCAAATAGAACCTCTCCGTTCAGAAAATAATACAAGAGTTGCTCTTAAAACATGGTGCCCATCCTGACAAATTCAGCACCCAGCTTCACCAAGACATCCTCCAATGGTTTTCAAATTTAGGTTTATTGTTTTCACTGTTCAAATTCCAATAAATGACCACTGCCTTCACTTCCCCCTCACCATCAATACATGCCACTCTCATAGAGTTATGGTCTTAGCCACAACAATCACATCCTTACCTTTTGCTCTGGGCATTTGATCCTTTCATTTTTAAGCCACGCCAATATGACTCTCCATGAATGGAAAAATTCCCCACTACACATGCTATTAATACTGACTTTGGCTAAGGGTGCCTTCTTAGCTGCAAAAACATCTCTTCACCACAGCTGCGTCATACTTGTTAGTAACTGCAACATAGATCCTAGTTCTATTCTCTCCTTGCTCTTAGAAATCTGAATAATACGGTACAAGCTTCTTCCTTTAGGCAGCCCATATATCTGGTTTTCCAAAAAAGATCAATTCAAATTCTCCTCCAAGCAAAGCTTAGTATACCTCACGTCAGCTCTTTATGCCCTAACTTTTCCTAGGGAAGGCCTCTAGCATCCTTTTGAAGAATGCACCACCTGAACTAATAAATATAGCTGCATTTCCCTCTGCATTCCCATTTTGCTGCAATTTTGATTTACAAATTTTCAAAGCTCTTTCTAGTCGTAGATTAATCTTTACATTGCAAAAAACCCCATTGATGCATCTGATAAACTCTATTCCAATTAATTGAAATTGCAGTATAAACAACTTTTCCATGAACTCAAATCAGATACAAACAACTTTTCCGTGAACCCAATGCATTTTATCTTACGGTATTGCATTCTACAGACTGAAAGTTACCAAAACATTAAAGGAGAAAAAACAACGTAAATTATCAGCACACTGATATAATAGTACTGACCTCTCGATAGAAGCATTGTGGTTGCATGATTTTTCAGAATTGAATCTTTCGGGAGTGTGAAATGCACGAAGTCCTCTGAAAACAAACTCTCTTCGACAATAATGGCCATCTGAAAATGCCTTTAAGTTGGACATATAGTTAGGAGCTGTGTGTAACGGTCGAGAAAAAGGACGAGCAGGCATTGCAACAGGGAAACCCATTTCTGTTGTGTAACGGATAAGGTTATCCCGACCTCCTCTGCATGGTTTTACACTATACCAATGGGACTCTCCCCGATTTGCTCCTCCAGAAACGTTATTGCTTTCTATTCTAACATTTCCTTAACTAGATGATTTCACGGAATTTCTACATGAGCAAAACTCTCTTTACTAGGTAGCGCTTAGCTTCGTGGACGTCATTAAAATCTTTCAATTTGTGGATGTCATTAAAAATTTTCAATTCAATTTGACCTAATGTTTCAGTTGAAACTTAATGGTAATGAAAATTGTAGTAGTGTGGACGAAAGATTAAAATTGGCTCATCCGACTCAAAAAGTATGATGTGAACTTAGACTAAGTGAACAAAGTTTGAATAATACTTTTTTGATTGTATGGAAATTGTCCACCTCACATTTTGTTTAAGTATATAAATTTTGGTTAAGTATATTTTTTGGCGATACATATATAGTTTTAGTTAAGATAAAGAATTGAGAGTCTTATGATCTATTGGAGCAGTGCGCATGTAATAAACGTTTGAAGGAGTGACAACCATCACGTGTGAAAAGTATGGTTGAATGTCAAGGATGGAGTGCACATGTAGGGGGAGTAGACATGACATTGTTGGATGGGCATGTGTGAGACAGAGAAGTGTTATGCCTGCGGCCCATGATGGGGAAGAGGGGCTTTAACACTTGGTGCATATGAGGGCCAATTGACACTTAAGACAAGTGGCACACGTGGAAGACCCAGACGACCCTGGAGACACTTGGCATGTAAAACTCTATATGACAAAGAGAAGTAAAAGTGTTGAAACATATGATGCAGCTTTAAGCATAGATTTGGAGTTGCCAATAGAAAAAGATCAACTAAATGAGTATTACATGTACTAAAGATAAGGATTGTTGTTATCTTGCAGGCATGGTGACCCTATTGTTAGCTTAGTCATTGTAAATTGGTACTTGAAGGACAGTATAACTGCTAGATAAACTAATATTGAGCATTGGTTTATCAGTATATATATACCCCTTGATACATTGATAATTGGGGAATCATTGGGATGGTTATTATTGGATGATTGTATGGTTCTGTGAAGCATTAATGATTATAATTTCATGTTTGTTAAACACAACTGCACCTTAAGAGTAGTTATTTTGTTAATGTTCTCATGCATCTATGTGTTTAAGATGAATGTGTTATTAATGGTTGGAAGTTGAATAAGTTGTATACCTTAGTATAGACATCATGATTCAGCTATAGTTGACAGGAATCAATCCTCTCTCACATCTTGGGTGAGCGCACAAGGTGAACCTCTTATGTAGTGTGTTGGCACAAAGACGGTGTACATGCCTAGCGCACTGTGGTACTTAGCAATTGTGCATGTGACCTACTAATCAAAGATTTAGGGGAATTAGTGTAACATTTTGGTTATGTTGTTCAAACCTGTCACATTATGTTGCCATGATGGTACTAAAGAACGATGTTTCAACTTACTCAAGAGAACATTGAGCATAGGATGAAAATGATTGAAGAGGAATTTACACAAAGGTATCCCCACCACAGGAACTAATCACCAAGAAAATGGTAGAATGTCGTATGTACAATGCTTTATATACTACATTCTTCAATGAACTGCCAGTATATTTACACTCTTGGTTAGTTACTTATGTTGTGCATCAAAGTTTGAATTTGGGACATAAGCATCCTTGGAGTGAAGAACACCTTTAAAGACTTGCAAAGTTAGACATTGTATGGACACACACTATTGATGTATCTGGTGGAGTGGAGTACAATGTAGCTATGTCCTATAATATGTTATTTCTATGTACTCTTGCCCTGAGAAAGCATAATTTAATTTCCTTTGAGAGCCTCATGCAATGTACTTGAAGCACCTTCCCCTCGAGAACAAAAATATCATGGTAAATCTTGGAATTGAGAATTCTTTGATGGTTGGTTAAATTCCTATGCGCATGAGGAGTGTGAAATGTTGGAGAAAGGAAGATTGCGATTGATTATGGGATCAACATAGACGTCCTAGGTAAGTGGGAGATTAAGCGGAAACATTATCAGGAAGTTTGGCAGAAGGTTCTAGTAGCTCGAGGTGTTTTTAACAAGAGGGTGAGTCAAACAAAAGGGAATGACATGAGGGTGACCACCATGAAGAATAAATCTTCAAGGAAGGATGAGTGCATGTCATTGAGGAGGACCGATTCCTAGATAATGTTGACCACAATACCATGTTCACGGAATCATTTCCTAACCTAATGTGTGTGCTCATGCAATTGGATCTACTAATATTGAAGGTATGTGAGCATTGAAATTGGTAGTGATGAGGAGTTGGACAAGGGGAAAGAGAAGGAATTTTTGGATGGGATGTCTCTTTTATGTTGCGGTAAGTTTCACTCTTCAAGAAATCAAGTGGAAGACCATTTAGGCCTCTTATGAAATCAGATAGTGTGTGAAAGTTTGGGATGATGAGCAATGGACCCGTTAACTAGGCTCTCTGCGGTAAAAAAGTAAGAGGGGTTGACAATGTTACTCCAGCGTTATAAGCAATAATATCACAAATTGGGGGAGTCATAGCAACCACCCATAAAAAAAAGGAAATGCTGAGGGAGAAAGAACATCCAAAACTAGACAGACATCAAGTACGTTGGTATAAGGCAAAATTATTGTTGTTTTCATGAAGGAATACACCCTTTAGGGAGTGGTGTGATGACTCTCCTTCCAATGGAAAAAATTGAAACACTCATGGGTTGTGGGTGACCTAAAGCTAGAGTGAGTCTTGAGATACAGTTGGTTCCCCTAGTGTAACACCTAAGAACTAACTCTACTCTATTGTTGTAACAAAGAAAAGGGGTAGGAACTAAGCACAAGAGTGAAACAAAAGGTTGAAAATAAGGTGATGCACCAGAATGTTTGAGGACCTCTATTTTCCTAAGAATACACAAGAGGATCAAGGGAACCAACACACCATGCACAACTCACAATTTAACATACTTTTACATAAGTGTTTCATAGAGAGGCTTAAAGTTATGACAACACATAGAAGGGGAAGAAAAAGGATTTATAAGGTCTCAAATAACGCAACTCCACTATTGAATCATACATGAACTTTATGGAAACATAGACTATGACCTGAAAATTAATGTATCCCTGCATAAAGGTAAGGAAATAGATTGCAAATCAAGGATAAATACTTTTATCACGAGATAAAATCATTCATGTCACAATTATACACAATACACAGGCAGTGAGGAGATAAAAATGGTTCCTTTATTAATCCAAAAGGTGTGACAAGTGCAAAACGAGCAGGGCTTGGCCATAACCAGCCAAAGGTCTTATTTTAAATGAATAATCTTTAGTATATATATGAGAGATGAAAACTATAAAGAGATAAAGAAAAACATGTAAGAGTTTATTATTTCCATGCAGAATGACATAGGAGGTTGCATGTTGTAGGAGGTTGTCAGAGCACTCAAACTAGTCAAAATATCTTCAATAGGTCATATTACATGCTCTCTTAACACAAGATTTGACTCTCCTGTATCTTTCCCTTGTATGCTTGACTTCCTCTTTACTCCAACTTGATCTCCACTCTGGACTTGACCAAAATCATAAAATTAGGGTTTAACTCCAAGTATGGACCCAAAATGATGACTCTTATAGCTTCCCAACACAATGTTATGGACTTATTCTCAATTAAATCCTCACCATTTATTTAAAGTGGATAATCGGGGAATTGAAGGAACATAGGAACAATTCCTCCAAAGACTAACTTACCCGATGGTTTTGTCTATGTTCTACAAAGTTTCCCGTAGATGGATTTCAGATGATACATTGTCTTTTCTCTATCTTCCATGTCATCTAATGTTCTTGTTGTGATCCATGGCCTTTGTTATCTCCATGGTGTTTCATGACTTTCAACATCTTTTAAATGATCTGCAAAATTATTTCCTTTATTTCCCTGATCCGCCGTCATTCTTCACTTTTCACGGCCTCCTTTGTACCATGAGTATTTTTACTTAAAGACTCTGATTTATTTTGCCTCCTGCCACCTTTTCCATGGTCTCTGAATCTTTCACATAACTCCTTGTTACGTAGATTTTTAATTTGCTTGTTCTGTAGAAAATTGCTCCTTCATTATGTGGGATTATTTTGATACTCGGATTCTCTTTGTTCTAGGGCTTTTGCTTGTTCTGCATATTTTCTTTGTTTCACAAATTTTGCAAACTTTTCAGAATGCTACACCTTTTAAACTCTACAAAACATTAAGTTCATTCACTCCTGCAGAACACTGTGTTCCTTCATTCATGCAAAACACTAAGTTCCTTCATTCTTTCAGTGGAACAATAAGTTCCTTTATTTTTCTATGGAACACTAAGTTCCTTCATTCCGTGGGTGTCTTTCTTGAAGCCTCGCAAGTTTTGAACACTATGTTGCACATCTTTTTTCCTGCGAACTCTTCATATTCCTTCCATGCTCAAATCCCTTTTTCTTGCTTCACGGTGTTTCACAGACTTCGGCAATACACTGTGTTTTCTCCTTCCGCAGAGCACTAAGATTTTTGTTCTTCGGACTTCTTTTTTATAGCCGCTTGAGTATAGAATTTTAATTAAGTTGTTTAAATAAGCATGTGTGCTTAATTGGACAGCAATGTGGTGATTTTTAGGGGACATTTTCTTGGTAGATGTGAGGATCAGTAGCCTGGCATATCCATTGGGTATAGAGTTATACCAAACATCTTTGGAAGTACACATTCTTTTACAACCTCTTGAAGCAACTCAAACATGAAAATGCCTTCTCAAGACAACAACAAAATGTGTTAAAGCACTTATGCAAAAAGACAACACCACCAGCAACATGCCCAAGGCACATAGAGAAATGAAACTAAAGCAACAATGTGTGAGAAGCGCATAGAGGAAAATTGGACAACTATCTACTATATAGAAGGGTGAATCATGACCTCAATAACAAAGCTTGAGGTTATCCCATTAACTAGGATAGACATCTCCTCACCACTCAACTTGGATATTTGAAAGGCATTATGTTGTTTGCAACTAAAAATCATATATGGCCCACTCTATATAGAGTCAAACTTGATATGCTTTCTACCACAAAAGCATGTTAAAAGCATAAAAAGTGTCATTAAAGCTCAAGTACGGTGGAAGGTGAGGAGTAATTAATGGAGAAAATTTTGAAAAATCTATAAAAAGTGGTGCATGCAAGTTCATTCTTACCTTGTATATTTGAGTTTTCAAGTTGTGAAGAGTGAATTGAAGCATGATTGAGTGCGAAGTGCGAGTGCAAATGATAGAGTAATGAACTAGGTATAATTGAGCACATCCATAGTAGAGCTCCATTGAGAAGGTGTTTGAGAAAGTTGAGGCATGCAGGAGAAGGGTTTGAGGAGTTAGTGTTTGATAAAATAAAACTGCAGTTAGGGCACTCTAGGGCATGCGAATTTAAATTTACAGAGGTAGAAAACGTGTAAAGATAAGAAATGACACCCACGAGAGCACCTGGAGCATCCACTAGAGGAAAGAAGAAGAATGAAGCAGAAGTGGAAGTTGAAGAAGCGTCCAAAATAAGGTTTTCAGAGATGTAATACCCTGAAGGAGTCATCACGGTGCGGGATTGGGAATCCCATGTTAGGAAAAGCAAGGTGTGTGACTATAATCACCACACCAGTGTAAATTCAGACCAAATTGAGAAGGAGCTGGTGACAAAGACATTTTTGAGGAATGCAGATGATAAATTCGATTTACGATGATGAAGGGAAAAATACCTTGTTGAAATTTGAGGTCTTGTAAGTTTATGAGTTGTCTTACTTTGGAAAACCAGAGGGGCTCTATCAATGGTTAATGTCAAGGGTCCATGAGGACTTCTTCTACTTCACTAACAGACGAGTGTGACTCACCGTACCATTCATTGGGTGACTTACAGGGTTGAGGAGCTTAGGAGTTGAAATACCTAATGACCTTGATGATGAGGTAGGTGTGGAGACCACTGCTGAAGAGTTGGCTTACCAAAATGAATGCCACACGATGCCCATATCCAAGATAACCAACCTTGATGTGAAAAATGTTGCTCATTTGTTAACGAAGTTTAATAGCCAGGAGAGATGGGGCACGGTAAATAAAAAGTGGATCCGCATTGGAAAAAAATGTCGGAGGGGACTGTGTATAACTTATTTGCATTCATAACAGAAATTATTATAGAGGAGGCGTACAAGGGAGATAAAATCATATGAGGTGTTATCCTTCTATCTATTTTGTTCACAGAGATTGGGGTTCTCGATGACCCGAGGGACGAGGTTTGTAAGTACCTAAAAGAAAATAAGTCTTTGGCCGAAATATTTTCCAAGTATACATGTGATGGGACTATGAGAGACACTTATAAGCAAAGGTTGGAGCTATGGTACAAATTTCTATGTGAAGCCTTTGAGTATGAGTGGCGCATACCAAAAGACTTGCCTGTAATATTCAATGGAGAAGCATAGTTTTTCGTGTTCCAACACTTTTGCATTGGGAGATTCAAATTGAAGACAAATAAATGGATCCCCTGGTGCAATCTCCCTTATGCTTTCACTATGCGCTATTTTCAGGCTTTTTTCAACCCATTTTCAGACACACACAGGCTTCATTTTGATGTAGACAAGGTTAATTGTGAGTACCACACCCTCCGAAAGACCTATGTATATTCGTGTAAGTATGTGTATATTGAAACCATGATATTAGATTATATCACTATCAATTCTATAGCTTTGGCGATTGGGAAGATAAATGCGGCTAAGGTGTACATTACCCTTTAGCCTAAATTGGTTAATGGGAAGTATATTGAAAATGAGCTCAAAATCCCTAAGGAACCAAGAGGGAAAAGTACAATGGGCGTGAAACAGGAGTGCAACCCCACTCCTCCTTGGGAAGAAGAAGAAGAACATGGTAATGATTAGAAAGAGGAGAAGGAAGACAACGATGCGTTGGAACATGGTACAATAAAGTAACCACGTGTGGGTAACAAACGACTGCATGAGAGTACTCCTTTGAGGCAGGAGAGAGAAGAGGAGGTAAGGATTGACATTGATGTTGAGGAAACTGAAAAAGAGGAAGGAAACACAGTGGACCAAGGCTTTAGAATAGTACTGAGGGAAACTAGGATGTAGGGAACTGACGTGAGACTCTCTCAGCCATTGAGGAGGTCACTAAGGTTATCACCTAACCAACCAAGCCCAAAAAATAATACAAAGAGAAGGTGCAAGTATATGTCTAGGAAAGAAAGTGAGGAAGAGGTTTTGGATGAGAGGACGCATACCGTGGGGGTGACACCAATTATTAATATGGAAGGAAATGAGGAGCTTAGATAAGAAGAAGGTTGGGATGATAAAGGGGTGCATGGTGAGTGCAAGGAGGAAGACCCCATGGGAGGAGATGAAGGAAGGGAGTAAAGTGCAGGTGAGCCGTTAGGAGGGCATGAAGATGAAACGGGTGGAGGTCCAACTTTGGATACAGAGACACATGTACCCAAGGGAAGGAAGATTGGTAAAGGTAAAGGAGAAGAAATTTTGGCAACTCCCAACTTAGGGTATGTTAATGATACCTCAAAGATTATTCGCACCAGGTTTCAGAGCACCCTTGCGCCTAAAAAATTATATGGATGGGAGTTGATAGATCCCAAGAGTGCCAATATGTGCACAAGGAAGCAGTTGTCTTGGAGCATGCAAAAGCATATGAACGATCCTAAATTTGATGTGAAGGAAGGAGCATACATCAGGAGGAAGATGAAGAAGGGTGCCCAAGAAGCGCACATGACAATGAAGCTGACTGAATTCAATGATGAACAAGAAAGTAATGCCTTGACTAAGATGATGGATGAGTTGGCACACAGGAACCTGGATAAAGCGGCCGTGCTCAGAACATTGTTCAAAGGTGATAAGAATATGAAGGAGCAACTTGAGCAACTGGCTGAGGCACGTAGAAGAGATAAGGAATGAAAGAAGGATCTTTTGAACTTTTCTGCAGAGATTGGAGGTGAGATTTTAGAGGCACATACGGAATTTGATGCATAAACAAATAAGACATATCCATCAGCCTTGCATTTTCTATAAGATTGTGTCCATATTTTGCTGAAGGAAAAATCGGCCATGCAAGGAAAGACTGAAGAAAAATTGAGGGCTGAGAAGGAAAAAAGTAAGAAGACCATATCATGTAGAATTATAGAGTATGATGCCATACTCCAAACTTTAAAGGATGAATTGAAAGAAGCTGGTTGGGCGTTGGATAACTCTGAGGATCCAAAACATATCCTTAAGACAAGGACGATTTATGAAGAAAATGAAGTCCTTACAAATAAGAAGGATGAGACCCTAAGTAGATCAGAAAAGTTGGACTTTGTAGCAAAGAAGCGCGGTGCGCTTAAAGCCGTCAGAGACCCCCACGAAGTGTGAATAAAGGAACTATGGGGAATTAGTCACGAAAAGAATGGATTACACAGAGGGCATGATTTAAAGGTTTGTTGGAGTAATAAGGGAATTGTAAAATAAGGGTGAAGATATGACCCTAGAAGAGATGAATGAAGTTCTTGGAGATGTCCTTAATAAAGCCAATAAAGGGGTAGGATATTGGAACGAACTAAAAATTGATATCAGTAAGGAGTACCCCAAGCTTTTAGTGCCAATAGTGGAGAAAGGCGCCAACACACCTTGAAATATTTTCCATTCCATGTATTTTCTTATATATTTATACCTTCATTCTTCACTCTTCATTCTTCTATATTCTTTGGAGAGATAAGTTGAGCAACCCCATAGCCAAGGAAGAAAATGTAATTAGTGTGGGGTAATGTTGGGTTTCTATAAATTGACTAAGTATTTAAAGAGCGTGTAGAGAGTTGAGGCATGCAAGTGGGGCACAAAAGCGCGTGCATGGGAAGGCTAAGGAGGTGCGCGCCCAGAAGAGCAAATCCCATGACTTAGCCGATTTTGCATGTTATGGGCTAAAAATAGGAAAAGCGGTTGGAGTGTGGGGTAAGTGGACCAAGTTGGGGGGGCAAAAGGGGGTCTTAAGTGGACGCTTTTTTTCTGAAAAATAAAAAATCTTCAACTCGTACGAGTTATTTGAAATAGTTACACTCAAAATTGGAAGATTTTGTAAAAACATGAATCGTAGAATTTTGAGTCTAGTTTCTAAGCTACCAAATTTAATTGAAAATAATTAAGTTTAATTGGGTCAAATAACTAAAATAACAACATGTGCTCCTATTTTTGTTAAAAAAACATAATAGAGTGACTTTCGTGCCCCCACCATTTTTTGAGCACCATTTAGAATTTTTGAAAACCCTTTGGTAGAAAGATAGCTAGGAGCATCTAGTTTGGGCTCCAATTTTTTAAATATTTTTTTAACGAGTATTTGTTTTTATGATTTTTCTAGTACATAAATTTTAAATTTTGAAAAATAACAGAGCTCCGACTATGCACCCCCCTAACTACCTCAAAAAATATCGAAAATTAGATTTTTAAAAATATGTATAGAATTAGGCCTAGTTTGGGCTAGTATAAATTTTTTTTCAATTTCAATGAGCCAAAACAAGATACATGACGAAAGAAAGACGTGTTTAAACTTCAAAAAATAGCTACAAAAAGACATAGAAAATAAATAATGTGAAAACCATATATTAGTTAGAAAATTTGAAAAATTATATTTTTAGAAAGAAGAAAGTCTGCTCTACGTCGTAGTCATATTTTTATTAAACGAATCGATCGTTTTAATTTGATTTATCATGGCAGAAGTGGCATTTTAGCATTTTATGCAAAAACACATTGTTTGTTATGTTTGTGCAGGTCTATGCCTCAAGCTTGGGGATCCAAACCAGATCCAAGCCTTGAGGCATGCCTTGGAAAAAGGAAAAACACAAAACGTGTATGTGTTCCACATAATATAGACATTATATGTGCTTTTCACATGCTTCTATTTATAACAATAAATATTATTATTATCTATAAATAAGTATAAGTTTTTCATTTATTATTATTTATTAACTTTAAATTTATTTTAGTAAATATAAGAAATTAGGGTCACTCTGCACCTTATGGAACTACTCAACTCCATGAGTCACAGTTTAGGAGATAGTTTTTTATAGTATAATTTGGTCAGTACATAGGTAATTTTCAGGATTGTAGCATTTAGCCTAAAGCTTTTAGCATTTAAATTCTACAATTGAAACCATAAACCCTAAAGCCTAGGCCCTAAAACTAAATCCTAAACCCTAAACCTTGAGCCCTTAACCCTAAACCATAAACCCTAAACCATGATCACCAAACCCTAAACCCTAAACCCTAAAACATATGCCCTAAACTCTAAACCTTAAACCTTAAACATTCATCCCTTACCTGTGAGCCCTAAACCCTAAACCCTGAGCCTTGAGCCCTAAACCCTAAGCCCTAATCCCTAAACCCTAAACCCTAAACCATGAAACATGACCCCTAAATGATAAACCCTAAAAACTAAATCCTAAACCCTAAACTATGAATCCTAAACCCTAAACCCTAAACCCTGAGCCCTAAACACTAAACCCTAAACCTTAAACTCTGTGACCTAAACCCTAAACCGTCAACCTTTAACCCTGAGCCATAAACCCTAAACCCTAAAACCAAAATAGTAAAACCTAAACATTGAACACTAAATCCTAAACCCTAAACCTTGAACATTGAGCCATGAGCCCTAAACCCTAAACCCTAACTCTAGAGCCCTGAGCTCTAAACCCTAAATCTTAAACCTATAACTATGAACCCCAAACCCTGAGCCATAAACCCTAAACTATAAACCCTAAACCCTAAACCTTAAACCTTATGAACTGAACCCTAAACCTTAAACATTCATCCCTTACTAATGAGCCATGAACCTTGAGCCATAAGCCATAAAGCCTAAACCCTGAACTGTTGGTTCGAAAATCTGTCGCTTGGGCAGATCTATGGATAAACGAGCCAACAGTGTGCAGGGCATAGCCCCTCTTTGAGTCAGCAAAGCGAAACTGGTTTATTGCTATTCTACCAGCAGGAATCTGTGCAAGTCTCACAATATTCTGCCTTCGGGGGTTTGGGATCTCATCCCAGTAGGGGTGTTTCCGACTGCGAAAAGAAAGGAATGAAAGAGAGGATGAAGAAAGATCAGATCCGAAGAAAGAAAAGAAATGAATTCCAAAGCAGAAAGGTCAGAGGGTTTATGTTTTGGGATTGGTAGTAAACAGAGCCAAACCTACTTGCATAAACAAGCAAAGCAATACTGATGAATAAATGACAATAAAACAGAAGTAGATCCAACAGAATAAACACACAGATCTGACATAAGAAAGATCTAATGCAAATAACACATGTATTCAGCACAAAGTCTAAATATTGTATTAATATTTCTTTCTGTTACAAAAAGCTCAAAGTCTTTTCTCCTCACTTCTATTTTTCATCTGAAAGATATCCACCTCTCAAATACAACAAGTATTTGAGTATTTATAGAAGAAGGAGAAGAAGGAAGGCAAAAAGGAACCAACCACCTATTTACAAAATATCTACAAAATATCTCAAAGTCATGTTGACTTTTGACAACTTGATGGATGACATCATCCCATGGTGCAACATGGATGATGTCATCATTTGTGCCAACATACTTTAGATATTTACAAAAAAGAACGCCGAAGGAGAGAGAGAAGAAGAAAGAGAAACTATTCATCGTCGTCGTCCTGCGGCCGAAAGGGGGTATCCTGCTTCTGCTGCTGCTTAGGTGACGAGATGTGGAATTGGGCACGGTATTCCATGAACTTGCTGATCATGGGCTCTAGTTGATCCTGGGAAGGATCCTTGTGTCGCTCGCTGATCGCCTCGCAAGTCTCCCGCTCGTCTATGAGCTTCTCTGGGAGTTTGGAATATTCTTTCTCTGCTTCTATTAGGAACCCGATGAAGTCCCGACAGGCCAGCAGGTTATTGATGGACTCTGCGTCAAAAGTGACCTCTGCCCCAGCCCTTGTGAAACAATCTCTTTGAAGATCTGGATGGTTTCATCAACTTTCCTTAAGGCGAAAGAAGGAGTAAGCAACCCTGGAGACATGTTGAGAACGATTTGTTCCATTTGGTGCATTGCGTCCAGGGCTTCTTCCTTTACCTTATCGATCTTTTCAAGGACGAATTCCAGTTGATCCATCCGGTAATCCAGAGTGGAAAGGACTTTATTGAGGGCCCTGGGATGACCGAAAACACCGAACTTGACCAGATCTTCAACTGAACAGTCAAACATTTGTCAAAAGGTCTCATGCTATAGCCTAGCATGGTCCAGCTCTTCTGATATGGGTCCTGCTAACGCTTGGAGCTCTTTATTCACCTTGTTGATGTTCAGATACAAATAAGTGAACTTGGCGATTACTCGTTCACTGTCTTGAGGATCTGGCTCCTCCAAGCGGAAACTGGCCATACCCTGCTCGCCGATCTTTGCATATTCATTAATTTTATCCTGACTCAGAGGCTCAGGAGTCTCGGTGGCAGTTGTGGGAGGTGCACTGCCCATCTTCTGTAAGGCTTGGAGCAGATGTTTATTTTGCTCTTTCAATAGCCTTTTCTCTTCTTTTGCTTCTTGAAGCTTCTTGCAGAGGGCGTCAACTGCAGATAGGGCCTCTCCCTGAAGGCTTTCAGAAGACGTACCCATTGTGACTTGAGTCACTGTATAATCTGTCGGAGACAAATCCTTTTTATCCTTCAGAGGATTGGGGTATGCGATCTCCATAACCCTCTCTCCCGAAGCACTCTGAGAGAAGCGTGTGATGGGCTTCTGCTTCTTTGCCCCTTTTGACGGGATCACGGAGAAGTCCATCGGAGCGATGGGAAATTTCCTTTTCTGTTGACTTAGATGCTGGGAGATCCAGGCTGGACTTATGGGAGAAGGGCCAGAAACAGAGAAGGGGCAGCTGCAGTAGTAGAAGGAAAAAACGTGGAGACACTTGGAGGCGGCATCGAGAGGGAGGCTGAGGAAGTGCTCATGGGAGGAAGAGATACTGCAGGAGAGGAAGACATAGGAAGGGAAGGGAGCTCAGAGATGAGGGAAGAAATGGAGGGGGACAGGTCCGCGAGAGAAGAGAAGATGGACGAAGAAGCGGGAGGAACAGTAGAAGAAGGGGGAGAGGACACGACTAAAGGAATGGTCACTTGAGTCACTCGAGGAGGGGAGGGAGGAGAAGGAGAAGGGACAGAAGGGACCTCAATTGTTGCAGCAGTGGCGACATCCTGAGTGGATGGGCCTATTGGAACATCTTCTTCCGCTTCTTTCTCTAGAGAAGCCAGAGTTACAACTTGTTCGGGTGCAGCGGAAGGAGGACTTTCAGGAGCTTCCTCTTGAGTGGTGCTGGATTCACCCTCTTTACCTTTACCCTTGCCTTTTGGCTGTTGTTTTGATCTAGGAGGTGCGTTACCCAATGGAGAGGTTGTGAAATCGACTCCGAGGTAGATGAGCCCGTTCATTCGGCACCAATGCTCTGTTCTGCGCAGAGTTTCTTTGACCCTTTCCTCAATTGTCTGAGGTGCTTTGGTTCTATCAATTAATGCAAAAGGCCAATCGTCCCCACCTGTGTCAAGATACACTTGATCCACTTCCTCCTCAGTAGTTTGGTAGCCTTTGGGGACGATGGCCACCCCGTACTGGATGATTTCTGCTAAGGCCAAACGAGAATGGTCCTTCCTCCTGAGCTCCACCTCATGATATAGGTCAATGTAGATATCCTCGATCTGAGGGATGTGGATCGGATCGAGCTTAGCCCTAGGCAGACAATTTCTCGGGTCGAAGGTGGGCCTTGCTGGGAAGTCATGTTTCAGATTCAGCAGCTCCAGCTCTGCAAACATGTCTTTCACCTTGTGGTGAGTGAGACATGTATATCTACCCACTGTGAGGGGGAAAGGAGTTCCACCCTTCTTTCTCTTGAGGCATTTCTCATGGTAGGTGACTAGCTGTCTTGACAGCTCTAGCAGAATCAACTTGGGCCCAGCATACCTTGGCAGTCTAGTTGGCTCCCCCAAGAAGTTAGCCGCCCTTAGATAAGTGAATGTGGGGAATTGAGTGAACAGGGCCCCCCATTTTTCTGTGGCTACCACGATGCTCTTGGTCGTGCGACCGTGAGCCATATTTGACCTCAACAGGCAGATGATGAAATAGAAAAATATATCATTGATCTTTGTAAATTGGGGGATGCTATTTTCCAGCTTCAGCTCTGGATAATATTCATAGATTTTAACTTGGGGCCAAACCCCACTCCGCATCAGAGCTGGGTAGTCCCTTTCTGAAGCTGCAGCGTAAACAACATAGGAATTCATGTAGAACCTCCCCGTTGTGGGGAATTGTTGCAGCTGCTCTGATATCGTGCTGCTTATGATTTCTGCCCACTCAAAGCGTTGATCGGGCATATTTTTGTTCATTGTTTCTAAATACCGCAGCATCCATTTGTGGAAATAGTGGGCATCAGGAAGCCCAAACACCCTGCTCAGGAACGTGATGGTGTCACTGAGCTCCTCTGAAAAATCACTGCGGTGAATGATTTGTGGCCAACGGGTCACCACCTTTTTGTTTTTCAAATATACCTCATTCATCAGCTGCATGCACTGATCTTCATTGTCGTCCCAGGCCTTGATGCAATCTTCTTGGCTGACGGCCACAAAGTGCCGGTGATGAGGAATGCCGAGTATTATTTCAAAGTGGCGGGCAGTGAGGTTGATTATGACCTCGCCCTTCTCATTTACGACACATCTTGTGTCTTTATTGTAGCACCGGGCAACCACCATCATAAATTCATTGTTTACGGCACTGACTGGGATTCCTCCAGCAAAGTGCAGGGCACTGCCTATCAGCTTGTCCATCCATGGACTTCTTGTGACCTTCTGAGTTCTGACCCAGAATTCCTCCATATCGATATGACCCAACTCTGAGTCTCTGATGTCCAGGTCACATTCGGCCTGGGATTCGGGCATTCTGACCCTCTGATACTTATACTTCATTTCTTCTTCTGTGAGCTTGGCCTTGCCTTTGGATTTGGTAGGTCTCTTGCTTGATGTTGACATATGTTCTTCTGAACTTAGCTGCTGATCTGCAAGAATAAGAAGTGAAACCCAATTGAAGAAAGCCATGTCAGCTGTTTGATTTTCCATTGAAATGCTGACAGAAGAAAGAGTTAGCAATTTTGAGGCCTCAGGGCGCATGGCGCATGGATATTGCAGATTGCAGAGCTAAATAGGTAAGGCGCACAGGAAAGGGCTGCTGCAAGGGGTAAATCAGCGCCAAAGGGCGCATGGCGCATAGACACTGCAGGGTGCATTTTTTGTTGTTGTAAGCACAAGTGCGCCTGCGCCATGTGGATTTATTTTATAAAGGGCGCAGATTATTTTCATGTTACACGGGTACAGGATGCGCCAAAGGGCACATGCTTAATGCGTGTAACATCATATGTTCATGTGCCGTAGGGGAACTTGGCGTGGCACATGGAAGGTCTGCACAACATGATGTTGTTGCGATGAGGGACGCGCCTGCGCCGTTTATAGCTTTGCACTTGGCGCATAGGAAAAGACTGTTACATGGATGCTGGGTGCGCCAAAGGGCGCAGGAATTTGTAATGTTGCACTCAAGTTTGATGCGCCAAGAGGGCGCACGGAAAGTGTTTGCAGCAAGTGGGGGAAGTGCGCCATGAGGGCGATGTAGCAGGCAGGGAATGCGTGCCATTGGCTTGCTCATTGTGTAACAGGGGTGACAGATGCGCCAAGGGCGCAACTGTTCTTGATGTTGCAGGTGCGCCAATGCGCCAAAGGAGAAGGAAAATACAGTTTCCTTTTTAAGCTTTGATTCTTTCTCAGAGGGGTTTCATATGGTTCAAGCTCCTTTTGCAAGGTTCATTGGGGTGATAGAAATGGCTTTAAACAAAGGTTTCCAAGCTATTATTTTTTTAGGACAGAGCTCCCTCTACCAGCAGATCTGGAAAGATGGGGAGGAATATGTGGAAAGACAGCAGGGGGGCAAGTTCATGATTTCATTCTTTTCAATCCAAACTGAACCAACCTAGCATTCAAAAACCCCAAAAACAAAACACACAAAAGAAAGAAGGCCACTTACCCGGATAAATAACGAAGAAATGCAAAACGGGTCCACAAAGCAATTCGAAAGTGACAGGGCAGGTGCGCTGACAGGCTCAGAGAAAAATCACGTGATTTGCGTTGGTGACAATGACAGCGCAGACGCGCCTATTTATAGGCGAGGTAGCAATAAATGCGCCACCAACTTTTCAAGTGGCGCACCAAAAGAGCTATCGACACGAGAAAACATGCGCCCTTTGGCGCACCAAAACGCTTGTCAACACGAAGATATGTGCGCCCATGGCGCACCGAAAGTGGTGTTGACAGAGGAATATGTGCGCCCTTTGGCGCACCAAAAAGAGGCGCAACAAATGATTGTTGACAGGAAGGCGCACGCGCCTTGGCGCACGCAAGGAAAGACTCAACATAGAGAGGCGCACCAAAACGCCTGTTGACACAAGAAAGCATGCGCCAAAGGATTTAAAGGGGGCGCATGAACATTTGATGTTGCATAGTGATTATATGCGCCCGCCCAAAAAGACCAAAAATGACTAAGTTCGAAAAACTAAAATTTCCCGGGAAGGGATTTTGCAACGTTCCGAACGCAAGGGATCCCTAACGAGGGATCGGAACAAAATTTTGGTAGGGTTATCTATAAAATTTCCCTTAGCTCTAGAGCCCTGAGCTCTAAACCCTAAATCTTAAACCTATAACTATGAACCCCAAACCCTGAGCCATAAACCCTAAACCCTAAACCATAAACCCTAAATCCTATGTCATAAACCCTAAACCTTAAACATTCATCCCTTACCTACAAAAACTAAACCCTAAACCCTAAACCTTAATGCCTAAACCATAAACCCTGAGCCTTAAGCCATAAACCCTAAACCTTAAACCATGAGCCCTAAATGCTAAACCCTAAACCCTAAACCCTAAAAACTAAATCCAAAACCCTAAACCCTAAACCCTAAACACCAAATCCTAAACCCTAAACCCTGATCCATAAACCCTAAACCCTAAACCCTAAACCCTAAACCCTAAACCCTAAACCCTAAACACTAAACACTAAACCCTAAAACTTAAACAAAAAACCCTAAACCCTAAGCCCTAAACCCTAAACCCTGAACCCTAAACCCTAAACCCTAAACCCTAAACCCTAAACCCTAAACCCTAAACCCTAAACCTAAACCTAAACCATTAAAACTAAACCCTAAACCCTAAACCTTGAACCATGAACCCTGTGCTCTAAACCCTAAATCCATAGCCCTGAGCTCTAAACCCTAAACCTTAAACCTGTAACTCTAAACCCCAAACCCTGAGCCATAAACCCTAAACCATGAACCCTAAACCCTAAGCCCTAAGCCCTAAGCCCTAAACCCTAAGCCTTGAACCCTAAGCCCTAAACCCTATGATCCCTAAACCCTAAACCCTAAACCATAATCCCTAAACCCTAAACCCTAATCCTTAAACCCTAAACCTTTAAACCTAAACCATAAACCCTTAAACCTAAACCCTAAACCTAAAACCCTAAATCCTAAACCTAAAACCCTAAACCCTAAACCCTAACCCTAACACCTAACCCCTAAACCCTAAACCCTAAACCCTAAACCCTAAACCCTAAACCCTAAACCTAAACCTTAAATCCTAAACCTAAACCCTAAACCATGAGCCCTAAACCCTAAACCTTAACCCTAAAAAAACCCTAAATCCTAAACCCTAAACCCTCAAACCGTAAACACTGAACACTGAAACCCTGAAACCCTAAACCCTAAACCAGGAGCCTAAACCCTAAAATTAGCCAAACCATAAATACCTAAGCCCTAAACCCTAAAACTAAACCCTAAACATTGAATCCCTAAACCCTAAACCCTAAACCTTAAACCTTAAACCCTAAATACTAAACACTAAACCCTAAACCCTAAACTATGAAACCTAAACCCTGAAACCCCATTAATCCTAAGCCCTAAACCCTAAATTCTAACCCTAAACCCTAAACCCTAAATCCATAAACTCTAAACCCTAAACCCTAAACCCTAAAACATGAACCCTGAGCCCTAAACCCTAAACCCTAAAACCTGAACCATGAGCCCTAAACACTAAACCCTAAACCCTGAGTCCTAAACCCTAAATCCTGATCCCTAAACCCTAAATCATAAACCCTGACCCAAAGGAAATTCCTAATAAGATCATTCAGTGTGTTTTAGTGTGTAGGGAATAGTGTCTAAGGTGATTGATCAACTCATTTAGTTTTGATGAGAGACTACTTCCTCTGAAGGCCTAAAAAGGCCATTTTTGGCCATTCTGTAGCTAATTGAACACCCTTCAGAAGTTTTTAGAGAAAATATAAAGCATCTGAGGGTGATTTTAGAGAGAATTGAAGATGTCTAAGTAAATTTAGGAAATTTTAGGAAATAAAAATCTCATTCAGGAGCAATCTGTTTAAGACCGGTTTTCAGGTGCAGGGAATGAAAGCTAAAACGGTAAAAGCTGACTTCTCTGGATGATTCCAGGAGTTCTGGAAAGACTTAGGATGAAAAAAATAGGAATTGGAAGGATATTAGAATACTCTATAAGGTGGAATAATCAACATTGATTCAAGGCTTAAATATTTCTTTAGGTACTGCAAAACTCTTCAGCTGCCCCTCTAAGTTCAAAATGAAATAGGACCTAAATTTTGAGTTACAGGAAGAATTAGATTTTTAGAATAGTTTCATTGATCGTAAAATGTGATTTGTAGTGTTTCAGTGAAGTATGGAGGTCAAGAACATGTAACTCATACTCAAATTTCATTCAAGGATTCATCCCCTATCTGGAGGAGGAAACCCATTTCCATGAGGAGCAACTTGAGAAAAAAGGTGTCCATGTACCATAAGCATGCTTACACCCAGGTTTCATCTTGGTCAATAAATTGAATTGTGAAGGATTCATCATATTTAAAGGTGAAATGTGGAGCTCAAGGAGTGACTTGATGATCATCATATCCTGACTCTATCATTGTACCCAAATCTCTCCAAAGAACAAGCTAAAATGAGCTAGTCATGCCACCGAGGTATCCGAGACCATCATGTGTGAAGTATTAAGGCATCATCTATCTCCATGAGATACATATGAGAAAATACACATGATAATCTTGAATTTGATTCCATGAAAGGATGATTTTAGAGCCAGGAAAGGTGAAGGGATGATCTTTATATGGAGCACCATGTTTCTAAGAATGAGCAATCATCTGAGTTCACTTGATGCAATTCACTTGGTACTATTCATAAAAACTCATTCAACACCTAGTAGTGTGATCAAACCTTAAGGAGGAGGCACATTACAATCACCTCATTTTTTCCATAGGACAAGAATCCCATTCAGGGAGCAATCCTCTATCTACAAAGTGAGGATCTCATTTTAGTAAGAAGTAGACAAGCATCATAGAGTTGATTCATGGTCACTAAAGTGAATTATGGACCAAATTTCAAAATTGGTACCAATTCAAGTAGTGGTAGGGCCAAAATCCAATCCAGAAGGTCAAAAAACCTACAAAATGACTATATGTTTTCCCAAAACAAAGACCAACTACAATATATATGGCCTGAAAGTTTTAGGTCATTGCTGAAATTCTGAAAATGAGTAAGTACTGACCAGATTAGATTTTGAAAAACTATCTTCTAGATTATAACTGTCAGAGCTACGGGACCACTTCCATCAGGTGCAGAGTGACCCTAACTTCTTATATTTACTAAAATAAATTTGAAGTATAAGATTTCTTTTATTATTTCTTTAACTTTTATTATTATTTCTTTTATTATACTTATTAAGATAAAAGTATAAAGAAATAATAAAAGAAATTTATACTTAAATTTATTTTAGTAAATATGGCTCCTTCAGGCCCTCCTAAACTTCATATAGCTCAAAATGCATGGCCCAAGTAAGGATAAAAGCAAGAAGACATAGCGGCTAAACAAGAGATATTTTGGGACCAAAGTTAAAGATCAAAAGTCATGCATAGACTGTGCTAATAATAAGATTAAAGTAGAATGTATTCATAGATTAATCTATTATTAGCCTCTTAGTAAAAGCATGCAGATGTTAACGCATGGCTATTTTGGGCATGTAGTCTATTTTGAGATGCATGGGTGGTGAAGGGAAAGTCCCCACCCCTATAAATATAGTTGATCTGCATAATTTTAGAGACATAATGTATTGTAGAGTTATGATGCTCTGATGAATTGGCGCACATGACTCTCTGGTGATTATTGTGATGTATTCAACTCCTACTATGCAATATTTTGGTTATCAATGGATAATTGTGGGTGGATTCTGGTACTTGATGGCTTGGATCATGGTGCTTGTATGGTGAATCTGATCTTAATTATTATTTGAACTGTAACATTTACTTATTACATGTGTTTCCTTATGGTTTTTGTAATGATCTGTGATTGAATGTATGCTGGATAATGGTAATCGTGAACATGCATGCTAACATCTTGACAAGACAAATCAAAGGAGGGAATTTTTAGGCTTTGTGCGCTTCAGGTGAGCATTTAGTTCTGTCTGAATGAAATACCAGTGCACATTGGCAATTGAGCATTAGAAAACAAGACCACATTTCCTAGGATGTAACTCTATTGTATATTTTAGGGGGTCTAAGTAGGGCATGTGTAGTAGAGTGTTGGACCAATTTATCATTGTATGCTTTATCGTCATTATATGTGTATTGTGCATATTTTTTGGGGATTGGGAAGGAGATTGATAATATTTGTATGATCAAGGGTTTGAGGGATCTCTTTGATTAGAATTTTGAAATGGTTGACTCATTGTATCCCCAACATTATAACTATTTTTTCATAGTACAAAAGTACACTTTCAATTTCATGATAGCTCTCAAAGTATTGATACTTATTTTGTCAACATTATTTAATGCATACTATTTTTGTGTTGCTAAAAAATCTCAAAATTTCGGTGAATTGAGCTAGAAAATATCAAGGTGGAAGTTCTTTCTATGTACTTGGTAGTTCCTGCAATAAATAGAACAATGGAAACACCTAAGAGGTACCCTTGCAATACATACATATGTGTGTCTATGTGTGTGTTGTACACACACACACACAAAACATACACTACCGATATAACTTGATAAATCACAAAGAAATAGTGTATTTACCACAGTTCATTGTTGACTATAGAATATGTTGTAATGTTGTCAAGCACACCCAAATAGTGCAAAAATATAGGAGTTGATACCCCATATATGTGATTCTTAACATAATCCATCATGATGTCAAGGGTATAGATCACCATAACATCAGAAGACATGCACGTGGTACCATTAGCATTATTGTGGGTGGTATTTTCCATCGACGAGGGCTTTGGATAGATGATTGCATTTTTTAGTATTGTATTGTCAGTACTTTGGAGTTTGACATGAGTAAAAAACAAATATAGGTGGCATGGCCCATCACATGTTTCCACTTAAATGTGGGTGCACTTCTAAATATTAATGGGTGTAAAAAAATGGCGTTTTAAATATAGTTTGAACATATGAAAAATACATACACTTTACATTTCATGGTTACATATGGATCTCAAACAATTTTATGGGATGTTTGTTTTTTTTTATTGCCTTTCAAATTGTGCAAGATGACATTGTTGGAAATTGCACTTGAGTCATAAACTATGTTAGATAGGATAACAATGTTAAGTTTGTTGGAGTTGTAATTTGTACTGAAATGTATGATATTTTAAATTGTTTTAAGTTTTTATAATTGTGAGGAGCAACCAATGTAGTATACCTATAACATTCAACAAAAACACCTCCTATTTTTCATTCAATCAATGCCCATACCTTGTTACAAAGCTATTATTTTTCCATGGCCTAAAAGTATGTTGGAAAAAGTGATCTAATCATGTTGAATATCTATTTGTTGAATTTTGTGAAATAATCTTAATTTCTGTTGAGGAAAACCATGTCTAAATCCTCCTCACAACATATATCACCACTAAATAAGAACCTTACAAAAAAACTATGAAATTATTAATTATGAATATAGTTAAAAACATGTAAACATGTGTAAATGGACATAAATTTTAAACATGGGTTGGAGTTCTGACCACAAAGCCTCCCTCACCTTGAACACTTTTATTTTCATATATATTTGAGTAAACACACTTTTTCCATACTTTTTCATATTTTGGATTTTAGAATATAAATGAAATGCAACTAAAACCCAAATAAGCATATCAACACTCCATTTCCCCCATATTTGGGTGCAACCATGCATTTTATGGCATAAGTAGATGTTGGCTCTGAAGGAGGACAAAGATGTCCTTAAATCTCTTTTTTTGCACTCTCTGAAATTATTGTAATCTAAAAACCATAATTCTTTTGGGCATTACATAATAAACAAGGGATGTTAATTGTTTGTCAAACTACCTCAAATAAATACTGTATCCCACTTTCCAACATACTCTAGGGTTGTGGCTAAATAAGAGCTTTGGAATTATTGCAACACTTTCTAATAGGGGCATGGACATGGGTATCCACATATATCAAGGCAAGTTAATTGTTTGATGAAACACCTTAATGAGATGTGGCCTCGTTGAACATACTCGGGCCATGAAAACTTCATTTTTTTATTTTATTAGCTTGTAGTCATGCATCTTTAATGGATGAGGGTTGCAAATACTTGAATGACATGAGTTCCACTTATAGAATCATGCTTATAATTGATTATTATGTCTGCATGGTTGACATTATTGGCTATCCTGGCTATTTTGAGGAAATTATAAACTTTATCATCAACATGTTTATTAAACCTGAGGTGGTTATGTGCATGTGTTTACTTGGCAATTCTAGAGAACATAAGAATATGGGGTTACGATTATTTACAACTCTTCTTTTTGAGTTGGATCCTTATGCACATGTGAGGTGAGGTTAAAATGGTATGGATATTGCTAAAGGATAGAAGAATAATAAATATACATAGATGTAGTTGGATTAAAGACCATAAAATGGTGCATGATTTTTTCTATATGAGATAGATCACAACCACATACACAAGGCAATAAAATAATTTTCATATTCAAAACACGTATTGAGTGACATGGAAAAAATATTCCTTTGTTTCATTTGGATTGTTATATATACCCCCTCAGAAAACTCTTGGCATCATCAAGAAATGTCATGTGTGTGTTGACTTCCACACTACAACCAAACTTTACTCCAAGATCTTTGCAAAATAAATTGTTATGTCAGATGTAACAAATATGGTCATCCCACAATCAATGAACTGATATGTTAATAGAAAATCTCATTCTCTAATATAATATATAGTGTATATATTATATACTCCAATATATTATAGTCATCTATAGTCACTTTATGTACATTAATTATAGTGTTGCGTTTCGCAATTGAATTACACATTCTAACACATGTAAATTAATGTATGTTTGTGTATAAATAAAATAGAGTTGAATAAGACATAAAATCATAAAACAATAATAATTTAATTTAACATATTATTATCCTCCTATCAGCGTATCCATTATGCATTTTCACTACAATCACTAGTGATTATGTCGAAAGGCGTGTTCTCTGGGAGAAATCCCGATTCCCTCTGACAATTGACAGATCTATCAATGGATGAGATGCATCAATCGAAAAAATACAGACCCATATCGACCCTTCACATGGTGGGAAATGGTTGGATGTTCTTCCCGAGATCATTTGTTCCCCTCGTTAACATCACCATGCCTGCGGGAGAGACAAACATGGAGGAGTCAAAACCATTTAGGAAGGCACAAGGAGCCGAAGACCCTGCCATCATCCTGGCCATCGACACTGCCACTCCCCCCAATGCCATCAAACATAGTTCCTACCCTAATTATTATTTCAGAATCACTAACAACGAACACAACCTGAGCTCAAGGAGAAGTTGAATCGCATGTGTAAGTCGAAAAACCTGTTTCTTCTACTCTTAACTCTTCGACCGCATGTGTATGTGTGTTTTAATGGAAGTTAGTTTATATATGTTGCAGGTGAGAAGTCTATGAGGAAGAGGTGCATATATTTGATGGAGGAGATATTGAAGGAGAACCCCAACATGTGTGCCTACATGGCACAGGTGGTAAGTCTATCAATGCCCAAGAATGCCTCGCTGAAGGTAAATTAAACACATAACTTCATATTACTTTTTCTCTCCCTTCTCAATCAGTGTCTCTGAATAATATCTTGGGTGCATGTGAGGAGGGCATACTCAGAAGGAGTAGATAGGGAACAAAAGGGTGTCAACAAATGGGTCGTAAGGGAGGCCTGTCCACCACTGATAAACCAGGCGGAGTAAAGGGCTGCCGAAGAGGGCATCAATATTAATGAGTCCAAATATTAACATCCTTTAATATTCCATATATTGTGATTTTCATTTTTGCAAATCTAATATATGATTTAAATATTACTTTGTCGTTATCATTTCCATCAATCTTGAAAGTGGCGGAGGTTGTACAACATGATGGATAACGTTCATGTGGCTCTTTCATATATATGCATGTCTTCTAGATGGAGCAGATAAAGAAGACATCGATTCTTCAAAAGGCAATGGAAGTGGGTGTTACAACAGAAATAAGAGGTTCTTAAAGTTGGCGGCCAAACCACTTCTGGCACGTAGTTCCCAACAACATGCACTATGTTTTATAGATGGTGCAGATATCTGTTGTATACAAAAGTACTTTAATTATAGGTATATAATATTTGGTTTTATGTGATGGTGATGATGTAAGTATGTGGAAGGCAAATGGTATTTGTATTTTAATATATGATAGATGTAGGATAGGTATACCTGCCATTAATAAGAAAATATTTTGTGACATGTGTTTGTTGTTCAGTATTATTATACTCTAAAAAAAGTAATTTGATTTTTATCTCGATTATTATTTTGTTTTTTATTCAATAGAAGAACATTATATGTCATTTTTATCTATTTTAAAAGGGAGGGAAAAAGTATTTTGTATCATGTTCGTGATTAAAAAACTCCAACCGAAAATATATAATACATATTCTTTTATTAAATAATGTTAATAATATAAACCGTCTAATTATTAAAACATAAAAATAAGATATACATATATAATCAAAATTAACAAATAAAAAGATAAATATTTTATACACTATGCAACTTACTTTTTCTTCTCTGATAACATCACTTCGTGTAGGACCGATTCCTTTCTTACACTGCTTTCTTATTTTTATACCGACAATGTTTCTTACAATGGGAAAGACCTTGAAGGTTTTGTCAAGTGTCAATAGATAGGCAATCCATGTTTCACTATATGTCCACATTTGTTTGGAACACCCTCTGACCATTGATACTAAACCGCCGACATAGACTCAATGCTAATATCAATTCATGTCTAGCTTTTTATAGATCTTTGTCTTGGGATCTTCCCTTGAAACGATTGATTTTTAAAGTACGAAAGAGCTCTGGAGGCGCTTACGAGAGGCATGACCCATTCCACTATATTGCCTTCGCCTCTGCCAAAACACGCACCAAGCAACCCCAGGCGACAAAAAATAGTTAGGTTGTGGACAAACATACATTATTTGTGTTTTTGATTGTTGTCTAATAATATTTGAAGAAACGTTGCAACAAAATCTAATGAGATGCATTTGCCATGCATTTGAATTTTAGTCATCCTTTCTATTAATTGTATTAGTAAGGGATTCATCGCCGGAGATAGTTCATGGCTTTGTGATTTCAAAGGATTTTCCAAGAAGAAAATGAAAAGAATTTTGTGATCGTATAGTGAAGGCGTGTACGATTGATTGCAATATCCAATTAGAAAGGTGATATTATATGTGCATGGCTTTACATATTCATTTGAAACAACACATATGTATGTACACATGTAGTGAACAGATCTAGGTGTGGAATATTCTGACCCATGTAATATTAGTAAATTATGCATATGGTCAAATCTAAAATATTACTACACCAAAGGCATTTACCTAGGTAGAAGTTCAGAGGGTTTCTGACATCCCTAACAATGCGGGAAAATCTCTATCATCCCTCTGAGTAGATCGTATTGACGACTTCAATTAAATCCCCTCCGTTCACATTTACTTATTACGCCTTTCTGTAGGTCAAGTGTTCGAGTGACATAGATGTACAGTTTAATTTTTGTGCAAATCCTCGAACCAATACTATGGAATATGATGATGTTTTCAATCATGTACAACAGATTCACCACAATCTATGTGTACGGAAAAATGGCTTACTTCTTCGTGATGGAAAATTCATGAGTAAATGGAGGTTGATGCAACAACAAGATCCCCACATTGGGCTCCTTCTCCTTTCTTGGCGCCACCTAGATGTAATTCAAAAACATCGGCACCTTCTCGTAGCGAAAGGAATACAATTTCTCTGTCTCAGGATCGATTTAAGAATGAGTCGTCATCCCCATGAACAATTGCCTATCGAAATCGTAATGCCCCCTTTTCTATTTTTTCTTTCAAAATATTCCATTGCATTCAACTGCATACAGACGTTTTTTATGGTGTCATACATCTTACAAATGATTTAATGAAATTCACTAAGTAACCCCTTCATATGGCTTAAAATTAACGCTTTGCACCGCCATTCAAAAGGTTAAAATTATTTTCTACTTTGTTGACTCGTGATACTCAATACTTCTTTCATCATGTCCCACAACTTTTCCATGAATAATTTTTATAAGGGGGAACCTAATTGCATTCTTGAAAGCTGGAGAGAAACCATAATCATAAATGACAATGAAATTATTAACATAGTGCACCCTTAATGCAAAATTGGAATTTTTAACATATGTTGACTTCAAGATTAAACTAAAATATGCAAGTTTTCTTTTCAATCTTTCATTGACATCACCTTGTTTTCTAAGATACCTCCAGACTATTCAAATTTTTAAATCTCTTAGCTCTCTCGTTGCTAGATCCATTGCTCAAAACACCAAATGTACTAACTCAAGATAGGATAAATATGATTAGTTACAACACAAATAGTTTCTCTATGTCAACTAGAAAGTCATACTTTCTGCAAATTTGTGGGTTGAAACATGCCTTGTAAAATGTGCTACTAGCTCTATCGTCGACATTGTTAACAAAAATACCTCCGATCGTTCTGATGTTCCTTTATTTGTCATCGTAAGATTTGATCGATACACATGGGACCCTAATGGGATGGCAACAACCCTTCCCATGTCCCGATTCCACCTATTCCTAGAGGTAGCCGAAGGCAATTACCACTTAACATGGCTTGGGCATTTTCAATCTACAAATCTCAAAGACTTACTTTGTAGAGAGCCACTTCTGACATGTTGGGAACATGGAAAGACAAGCACTTACCTTCACAACTACATCAAGAGTTCCCTCCTTATCCACCCTTCAGATATCACCCCTTTTTCATTCATGCATTATGCAAAAAATGTCCTCGGTGCCTCTTCTGCATTCACACATATAAGAGGAATCCCATCTTTGTTCTCTGTCCTTAACACTCCCCTCTTAATCCCGAGCATCCCTTCCCTTTCAAGCTACTCGACCTCTTCTAGAATCTAAATCTTTTCTACTACTCCAGTTTCCACTACTCCGTTATATTTTTCATTTTCCAACTAGAAATATCATAATGTTTTGTTACGTGTGTTAATTTCCTTTTCCACTCACCAATATTTCACTTTCGACATTAACATCGCACACCTCATGGTAGGTAGCTCAAATAACGTCTCAACATCTTACAAATTTCACACACACTAATAAAATTGGAAACACCTTAGTGTGCCACGTGAAAAGCTCCCCCGTGTCCACTTATAGTGGATCTTTTCGAATGCCCATTTTGTGCTAATGCGTTTTTATTTTTTTATAGTTTTGTAAAGCATGTCGACATTTCTGACTTTTTTTCGCTTCATATCTGTAAGGATCTGCTTTAACTAATAAACAAATTGCAAGTGGAGTGAAAAAAGGAAAAGAAAATACGTAGTTGGTCGGGCGACTTGCAATATACAACATAAAATAATAAAAATTAAATTTTACTCTCTTTTCGATCCAAAAATAATAATTATTAGCAGTTTATACACGCTTAACGCTCATAAGCGCAAAGTTTTATGTACTGCAATTCATAAAACAGAAGAGGAGAGTTCGTGGTTACAGAATTCTAACCATTTCCTTTGTAAGCATATTTAACATTTGGGAGTCATTCCTAATCATCTTGTGAACACCCTCTTTTGTTTTTTCCAGCTCGTATAAATGCACCATTTTTAACAGCTCAATTGCGTTCTCTTTTTTTAGGACATGTTCAACAATAAACATATCCAGCTTTTGGAGTAGCAAATTAACCTGGTAAAGATGAGCCAGCTTCACAAGCTCCTTGTAATTGCCATGTATTTCTTCATCACTCACTTGGGCACTATACAGAAACTTGAGAAACAATTTGAGGCTCTCTCCGCCCACATCCTTTATTAATACGTTTCCACTTCTCTTTTCTACGAGATCCACTTCAAACATGGCCCGGAAAACGTCCGAACGATTTGTCTTCGCAAATATGTAAGGAAAACATGTGTGATGTTTAGGCTGAGCGAAGGAAAGCCAAAAACTACTATACTTTGCAACTAAAAATTAGGAAAAAACACATACCAGAAGAAGGAGGTGGGCGTAGAATATGGATCCATCCAAAGTGCAAAGCGTGACATCTGAAGAGGAAGATGGTTCCCCTGGAACAAAACTCCAGTTTCTTAAAAATGCGACGTCTTCTTGCAGCGCCGCCTTCTGCACAATTGCATTCTCTAAATTCGCATATTTATTACGTGCTTCTTTGCTTTCTCTGTCGTAGTTATACTTGAGCGTATCTGATTCCGACTTAAGGTCTTCATAACATTTCTTGCAGTAGGCCTCTGTGTCGGCGTGACCTTCTGAACAACGTGCTAATGGATTATCACACCATTCCCAACGCCTTAAAAACTTCTTGCACAAGATAACATTCTTACAATTTCCGCAGAATACTGCCATCGTATCGCTTTTGATATTAAATTCTAGAGCATCCTAATTTATAGAACAGGCCGTTGATGGCGGAAGGCTACCTGTCTTCCCTGCTCGTGAGATAAAGCAGATCCTTACAGATATGAAGTGAAATAAAGTAAAAAGAGAGAGAGAGAACTAAGAATCACTCCCAAATGTCGACATGCTTTCCAAAACTATATAATAATAAAAACTCATTATAAGACTCCTTATAATAATAATAATAATAATAATGGTTTTTATAGTCCACGATGCCAGGGGGCCTGTTTTTGGGTCTGCAGGCGGCTGGAGGCACCTAACTGTGCTTCAAATACGAGGCGTACATCCTTACCCCCTGCAGGATTTGAACTTGTGACATCTCTTTCAAGAGTACAAGTTCCCCAATATTAGGTCAACTCAGGGGTATAAAAATCAGTATTAAATTATTCTAATTTTTTGTTTGGTGCAGAACGTGAGTCCCATGACATTTGTGCATGTTAGATAAGCCAAACTTTCGAAAAGAGGACACAGGGGGAGGGAGCGGGGGACAGGGGGTTGGCGGGGGGGGGGGGGGGGGGGGGGTTCTCACATGGCATTGTGAGGTGATTCCAATTATATTAAAGGTGTGGAATTTGTAAGGTGTTGAGACGCTATTTGTTATAAATATATAAAGGTTAATCTCGTATTATTTGGAAATTTAATTAGAATATATTATAAACAAGATAATACAAAGTGTTACATAGTAAGGGGGCGGCTGACAATGGACACAACCTCAAAAGAAACGAAGCCAATAGGGTAATACATCAAACGCCACGTAGGCAACCAAAAAATGCCATAGAAGCAACAAAAATAGCCACAAGGGCGAACCAAAAGCACTATATCATAGCAAACTTAGGCACATGGAGCATCAACACTTGTAGACGGAAGCTGATCATCCCTTGGCGGAAAGAAGCCAAGTGTGCGAGGCTCGTCAAAAGGGGAGTTGATCATCCAACCATCCTGGTCTGGCATCTGAACACTAAGCGGCACCATGATCCCTCAACCCGGTGGAGGCCACCCACAAAACTGAGACGGTCCCCTAGGCGGAGAGCCCCAGTTTGAAGAACTAGCAACCGCTTTACCACACACAGGAGGGCTCCAACCAGGCCCAGAAGAAGAGGGGCCAAAGTGAGTTGGCGGTGAAGAAGGACGATCACTCAGAGTATGGCTACGAGAGTGGTCGCGCGAGCAGCTGCGGTGTCTAGGTGGTGGCAGAGGAGGCGGAGGGCACCGATCATCATCACAAGGGGAACTCGACTCATGGTACATGGTGTGCTGCCCCAATGGTCCACCATGAGCTGCAAATGAGCAAACACCAGCGCCACTTTTTGAGCTTGGGCCTAAATATCTAAACACATAGAAGAAAAAATTGCCACCTTCTCATTAATAGACAACTCCATAGAGAGCTCGCAGTGCTGAAACAAAACATTATTCCTAGCCTTCCAAATTTGAAAAATTACGTAATCAATAAAAATTATTAAATAATTTATTGGTTTGTAAATATTTACAGATACATATAATACACAGAAGCATTTTTTTCTACAAAGTAAAAAAATACATTTGTTAAATATATGATTTATTATATTACAATATTAATCAAAGTTGTGTTTAAATATTAATTATTATTATATATAATTTTAAATTAAGTTAAATCATTATAAATTTATATTTATTTTTCATATATCTATTCAACACTCAACAAATTATGTTTTAAATTTGAAGTATATTAATTATAATTTTAATACACTTCTTACATTATTTATTATTCACCTCCATAGTTGGTTATAATACAACCTTTAAATATTTTTCATCACCAATTTTGATCTTAGTTTTAAAATTTTATTCATTGTAGAAAATATCTCAGTACTCCTTAACAGGTAATTTGAAAAGTATCGATCTGTTAGGAACAACCCTCAAAATATAGGTGCTTAGGTTAGAATTAGGTACTCATTACTATATGTTTATTATGTGTGTAAATAATATGTGGAGAGAATAATAAACAATGTAAGTAGTTGTTATGCTGCTAAAAAAACATTAAAATGAAAATAGGAATTAGGGTTAGACATTATAGGAGATAGTTGGGTTATGAAATATTTATGGAGTTTTGAGAAATGATTTGACTCCCTAGTTGTAGGATATCATCTCTCTATATAATGTATTGTCTCTTATTGAAATAACATGTTGATGGAATATAATTAAGCCTTGGATCATTCCATATATGAGGTAAAACTCACATTTTGTATCAAAATAGATTTCAAAAGAGGCTTCTTTGATATTCACTCCACCCATGTTTCATTTTGTGAAGTAAACTAAGGCAACCAGTGATCAGATACCATAGACCTCGCAATGACCCCATTACCTTTATCCATGACCACCAATTTATTGTTTATATCAAAACGTTCATATAATGGATGTGGTGTAGGCCACACAAGATCCATTATTTATCTATTTACTCTTACTACACTGTTAATGGTAGTAGTAGTATAGGCCACGTGTGAACCTAGTGGCATTCATCATTAACTTACATCACCTACCTTTTTCTATTTTTCTGACACTATTTACAAATTTCAATCTGTTTATATCAGGTGTATTTAACCTAGTTATGTGTTTAGTGTGTTTGTGTAAGCACTTGTGTGGGTCATTTTTTTCTTGCATCATTTAAAACTAAAGCAGGCCTCACATTTGAGTTGTCCAAAAATGATAGGAATTTCTATAACCAAGATTTATTTTCATTGTAGTCAAATGTGATCTTCTTGGGTGGTTTACAAATTTTCACGAGGATATAGAAGAACAATGACAAAAAAATTATTTTCAAAGTGCAACCAACATGTCTTTTATGTCTAACTCCTCATCTATAGGTTTTCAAATAAGGGTTTGAATAAATTGTTTTGAAGAGTTTTTTTTTTAAGATTTTGTTCTCAGATCTTTGCATTTGAGTGAGACCATCCATATTGTTCATGACCATAGGCTGGATCTCCTTGAGCCTCTCTGCAAATGTGTCCTTTATTACTTTTATCAGCTTTCTCCTTTCTGCGATCTTTTCCAAAAATTGCTCACGCTCGGATTTGTTTGTTTTCATCGCGGATTGAATCTTATTCAACTATACTTCTTCATATGTAGTGAGCGCACTAAATATAGGATCAAAATCTTGAAAGTTAACAAGAGGTTATTAATCTTTCTTCGCAGCCTCTTTGACTTCCCCAACCAGTGCCTCATATCCTACAACTTTTCTCCCATTTTCTCTTTATTCTGACCAATTCTTATGTTCATAGCCCTGGTCCGCTCTTCACCTTGCGTAGCAACATATAAATATATGTTCAAAATAGTATTATCTCCATGGCATACTTTCTATTGTCCTACTCTATCAATTCTATGCACGCACGCGTAATAGTAGTTATTATATCAGCTTTTGTTTATACGCATTGACTGTTCTCTTCCTCTTAGCAATGAGATCCTCATGAGCCTTTTGATTTTATTGTCCTTCTCCTTTGTATCCCTTTTTATGTTTCTTAAGTCATCCCCTTTTACAATATTCCTTCTTCCCATTTCAGTGGCCATTTTGTTAAACGCATTGCTGGCTTGCTCATTTGATAGCTTGGTGGGGTCAATAACAGAGAATATATTTCTCGGCTCCTTCTTCGTATTCAAATTTGAGTATGATTTTGTACTTACCTTAAAGCCAGGTTATTTTATATGCATATGCATATTCCATGAGAGCATCTTCTTTTTATGTGAAAGTGCTTCATCACTTATCTATCATCTCCCATGCAAGTAGGTCTTTCTATGGAACTAAACTCTGGAATATGGCCTTCAACACTTTTAAGAGGTTATTGATATACAATATTGAGGGTGCCTGTGGGCGTCACCTTCGTTCCTTCACTTTTAAGTGTGGCTTCTTTGGTGCTTCTTGCTCAATGTTGATCTTCTCATGGACCGCTTCTCCACTCTCACCTTGATCCTTGAACTTTTCTTCAATCCTTGTTCTTTTCCTTGGTTCTTTTCCCTGTGTGCATCCCATGTATCCTCTTCATGTTCTCCTTCTTTTTCATCATCACGAGAACCCTTATCATGTCCATATTATTCATTATTCACTGGTGCTTATTCTTCATATAGTGGCTCCTTTATGCACAATGTCTCTTCCTTATGAAGTTTCTATTTTAAGTCCTCTTTTTATTCCTCCACATCATACACTACTCGAGGCTTCCTCTTTACTAGAATTGGATTTGCATTCATCGGACTTAAATTTTTCTCTTCCGAACTTGTCTTGGGTTCCCCTGCTGTTTGAAGACTCTCGTTGCATGTGCGAGGTTCTTGCATCATGTCACTCTTGTCTCACCTTCTTTCTTTAATTGTGGTCTAACCGACCCTTAGTTAGATGTTACTCCTCCTCCTCCTCTTCTGGAGTGTCCTCACACTTGCGCTTGGCAACTCCTACCATTTGTTTCTTCCTTGGGGCTCCAGTAGATTAAGTTTGTGCACACTAACATATTTCCCCACTTTTACCTTCAGCTTGAGGTAGATGTATACCCTATAAGCATTCTTACCGACTACCACAGTTGTGGGACTCGTGACTTTTTTATTTTTCTCCACAATTTCCACATATGATGCCTTTGAGGGATATGCATATGTCTGGCACAGAGTGTTGTATTCCGTATCTACTTTTTCTTCATTGAATACTAAATTTTGCACATCTTTTATGTGATTCATGGAAGCGTAAAAGTAATTTATTATGAATGCAAATGGTAGTTTACACCATGGCCCCATCTCCTCGTTACTAAGCATAAAGAATCCAAGCCATAAATTTTGTACTACTGCGAACTCTGCTTTTCCATCCAAGAGTTATAACAACTCCCTTGGAACATGCCATTCATCTCTCAAAGGCGTTTCCCAATCTCATGTACAATTGTTTTAAGAGCACCTTATAATGCCTGCGATTTTTACATCATAAGTAAACTATGCAAATCTGTTGTGCTGGGGACTTGTTTTTCGATCGGGTAAACCCACATCTTGTCTTTTGGGCCATCAGGTACCTCAATTTCCCAAAACACAATTAAAAGGAGAATGGAATCCCAATTTATCTTCTTACCTTTGGCTACTTGATTATTTGTCTCCTCTATAATGCTTTCCTTTATGAACAAAGTAATTCTATATTTCATCTTTTGTGACATCTTATGTGGGTAAGTGAACATAGATGGGGGAACAAAAAATGGCCAATTTTTTAATTTGAAGAGAAATGCGAGTGTGTTTTATAAAGTATAATCACATTATGAATTACTAGGAATGGTAATTACCAAGCCAAAAACGTGTGTGCACGTGCTACATCATGATATAACACTATAACTCACTTCGTTCTTGTTTATAATGTTGTATATGTGTTATTGGGATGAATATATTTAATAAATATAAGAAATTAGGGTCATTCTACACCTTATGGAAGTAGTCTCACAACTCTAACAGTCATGGTTTATAAGATAGTTCTTCATATTCAAATTTGGTCAATACATAGGAATTTTTCAGGATTTTAGCATTTAGCCTAACTATTTTAGGGTTTAAATTATACAATCGATGTCTATTTTGGGAAAGAATATAGTCATTTTTTAGGTTATATGGGGCCTTCTTGATTGGTTATTGAAATTTTTAGGAGTGTTAAATGTGTCAAAATTATAATTTACAAACCTCACAACTCCTAAAGATTGCAACAATTGATGAGTATATGGTCTCATGCAATTCCCTATAACACATGATAAATCAAAAACGCATGTAAGTTTTTATCGATTCAAATAATCAAGGGAATGATCGTCATGAGGTCTGTGAAATGTTTGAAGCATCATGAGGATAATGGGTGCAATCAGGAAAATCATGAGGTCTGTGAAGGATCCTGAAACATCAAAAGCTTCATTGAGATTCAAATCATGAAGGGAACGGTGATCAGGTATATGATAAGAGAAATTGACCATGAGTTATGGTGGCAATCATCTAAGGCTCACAAACAATGACTATTTTTATGAGAATGTTTCTAAACACTTAATCAATTCTTAGTAATGAACTCACATCTTGTTAAGTCAAGGAGGTGGAATTTGCAGTGTTCTAGTACAATGTGGAGGTCAAGAACATGGAATTCATTCTCAGACATTCCTCTAAGTTTCATTCAGGTATCAATCCTTCTATAAGGACGAGGAAAAATATCTCCATGAGGAAAAATTGAGGAGGGTGTCCAAAAATCATAAGCATGTTTCCACTCAGGTGACATCTTGGGCATGGAGGTGAATTGTGAGGTTAAGAAGAGATCATCATGTTCAAAGGTGAATTAAGAGGCTCATGGAGTGAATTAAAGATCATTATATCGTGACTCAACCATTGTGTCCAAATCTCTTTGAAAAACAAATAAAATGAGCTAGTCAACCTATTGAGGCATCCAAGACCATCATGTGTGAAGGATCAAGAAGTCACCTATTCTCATGAGAGGGATATGATAAAGAAGTTTATGAGAATCCTAAATATGATTCCATTCAAGGAGGATTTTGAATCCTAGAAGGGTAAGAGGATGATATTCATATGGAGATGTTGTCTTGTGAATTGAATAACCCAAAAATGCAAAAAACTTAACCATGAAAACCAAGCCACAGTGTGAAATCTTGCTCCCAAATCTTCTTGAATCCCTCTCCGGGCCAGCCTACATCTTGTGTCATGATCACCTTGTCCTTGAAGGTAATCCTAATGCATTAGTTGAACATGTATAATTTTTCAAAAAGGTTTAACAAGGTCCATTGTTCCATTCATTGAAGTGCAGTAAAATACTAATTCTTTGACAAGCCTAGAAAGGCCAATTTTGGCTATTTCGGAGCCTGTGTGTATCCTCCGGGAGGGTTATGAAAAGGTGTTAAGTATCCAAAGGTGGTATTTGAAATCCTTGAAAGTGTTGAAAGTATTTTAGGAAGATTTAGAAAATTTTTGATCATTAAGGGATATTATGTTCAACAACGGGTTTTCAGGTGTAAGGAATGAGTAGTCAAATTGTGAACCTTGATTTATTTAGCTGATTTCGGAAGGAGTTAGGAGGAAAACAAGTAAGAACCAGAAATCTTTAATAATCCTTTACATTGTGGGAGCATCCATTTTGATCTAAGGCCACAGAAGTTGATGCTCGCAATCATCTCATACTATCAAGCAATACATACCTCCCAAGAGTGTTTCTAAACAGTTAATTAGTACTTGATCAATACATTATGGAGGTCGGGAACATGTGATTAACCTTCAAGTTGTAATTCCACATGGATAAAATTGATCAAAAGGGTGTTCTCCGCAATGGTATCAGAGTCTTCTCCACATCCACATTTCAACACACCCATACACCTTACTCAAGCACACATCAATGCTACATTACTCTTTTATCACTCATCTTGATAGATTTTCAAATTTTGGCTTTTTAAGAATCATCATTTGCTCAAGCTCTAAACAATCTTCTCAAATCTGTTTTTCACCTTCACCTTGACTTTTACTCAATATTCTTTTCACTCATCTAATTGTGATTATCCCTCTCCTAATCATTAATGCAAATCACTCAATTCTTCCTCTTTCACTTAAGGCTTTTCATACAAACCCTTACTCTAGAATTCTTCATGACACTATGCAAGACAATAAATAGATATTCTTGATTAAATTTGTAAAATGATTTTCCCTTGTTACTCAAAGATTCAAAACATTCTAACACCACTCCCTCAATGATAGATATAACATCCTTATGAGTTTCTTTCCTATGACAACTATTTCTCAAGGTTGGTCTCGACAGTCACAAGAAATAAGCATGATTGCACATTGCTTCCTTTACCTACTAACCACTTAATACTATATCCTTATGCCCTAAATTTATGAGTCCTTAATGCCCTTAGGCCTTCCTCCAACGTGTCAGAGACTCAACCAACTTCAAATACATGGAATAAAGACTATTTTTCTAAAATTACATCCTTCCTAACCCTCAAACTGGGCATTAGCATTGTAGACTATATTTACACATTCCTTTACTTTTATTCTTATTCCAACATGTAATAGGGATATTAAAATTTTTGGTCTTCTTATTACCTTCCTACACACTTATCAAGGACTCTGCTAGTTATAGGTATTAAATTTTACAATGAATATTCTACTATAGGCCCTTAAGACTGGGCACACATAATTAGGATCGTGAACACAAATTTAATTTAAGAAATCCTTCTTTAGATGGATTATTACCATTTCTTGACTTTTGCAAGGCCAAGTCCTCATGATCAATGCCCTGAAATAGACTTAAGGATTCCATTGAATCATCATGTTCATGCTACATACTATTAAACTTCTAAAACAAGGTATAGTATGGTCTGAGTAAATCTTTCTATCTATTTTCCCTTCCTTGGACACTCTGAGGGTTCCACGAAGCCTTGAACACCATTATAGATAAGAAGACAATCCAAAACAAGATATGTACACAAGAAAATGATTATTTGATCATTTAAGTACTATCTACTACTTTGAGTCATTATTTAGTCCCGGTCTCATACTACTATTCATATGGTTCTTAAGTGAAAAGAGTAATAATTAACCCATGTCTTTGGCCATTTTTACATTGCTTGTTGTCGTATTTTCAATCTTACACCTGCACTTTCCCAGTTTGTATTGTCATTCTGCATTTTTCCTATTTCTGACTGGGGTGCCCAGCTAGGACTGGGCACCCTAGGCACCCTGGTCCCCTCTGGGCACCCTGATCCTCTTTGCACTTTACTCTCACCTTTTGGGCACTTTCTAGCCATTTGAGCTTTCTATATTTTTGGTGGTCAGCCTTTTTGGGGTTAATTACGAAATTAGAACAAGAGAACCATATAAATATAAAGTTATGTGACCATAATGAGGGACCAAGCACTAAGCATCTACTATCACCATCTAGAGTTGCATCCATCAAAGGCATCTAAAGCTACATTTGCATCCATCTAGCTCCATCACAAGGCACACAAGGCTGGTTCATCTGCATCACACTTCATAGGAGGGGAGTCTATTGTTTCCATGCACACATTTACTACATTCTACATCTAGTTATTTTCTCGCTACTTCAAAAAGTGTGACTGACACAAGAGAAACCTAGGGCACGATTTTCACACACACACACACACACCTAGAACTACATTGGGTCTGAGATGTAGTGCAACACTCAGTGATAAGTCCATCCATTTGGTAGCTGAGGACAGTCCAACCCCTTCATATGCATCTTTATTTTTTAGGGTTTTGATGCTTTGTCTGGGGTTTTACAGGTGATTCTTTATTGCAGGTTTACAGTGACATTCAGTGAGTTCATACAATGACATTAGTGCGACAGGAAGTGAACACAGGAAAACATCCAATGACACTCCAGAGGAGGTTTTCTGGTCATTTCCACAGACCAGGGCACCCAGATCTTAGACCAGGGCACCCACATGTGCCCCTATCCCTTTCCAGGTGCCCCAGTCTAGTCAGATAGCTCAGATCTGTACTTTCTCAAGCTTTGTGTGGTCATTTCCTCCTCCTGTTCACCTGGTCTACACTGCAACACAGTCCCACACATCTATGAATCAGCTAAGGATTTTTCTTAACACTTATTGCACATTAGGGTTTCATATTTTTTAGCTTAGTTTGCTTGGGTGTATTTCAGTATTTTATTACTTCATTTATTTAGTTATTTTACTACTCCTATAACATTAGATTACACTAGAATATTCTATTTTAGTTAATCATTTTGGTGAACCCATACTCGATCTTCACGCTTTTAGGATCCTCATTCTTTTCTTATCATCCTAGAGTCTAGTCATCATGAGTATCTCAATCAATGATTATTTTCTTGCAAATCTTGATTTAAGGCATACAGTCCAACATCTTGCTACTACTCACATTCCTTATGTTGATATGCATCCTGACTCCTATATCAAACTTTCCTAGATGCATTTTCTCAACACATAACATTCCCATCCATAATCTTCCTGTTGATCTTAATCACTTTTGACAATGACCCACCCTTGCACATCATGATTCGCATTTACAATGTGGGTATCAAGAGTAATTCAATTGATAATGGATCTAAACTTAACCTATGTCCTATGTCATTTCTTGAAAAGATAGGTCTTTCATCACTGACCTAATGTTAGTCCATCATGTCTTTCTCTTCATGCATATGATGGTTCTGTTCGTCCATGTTTAGGTCACATTACTTTACCTATCACCGTTAGACCTAAAAATCTTAACTTGGTTTTCTTTGTCATTGACTTCCCTGTTTCATACAACTATTTACTTGGTCAGCCATGGCTTCATGCCATGCAAGCTGTCACATCTACCATACATCACTATGTCAAATTCCTACATGACGGTGTCGAGTATACTATACTTCATGACCGTCATCCATACAAGTACTGTGACCATGATCCCAACACTGCACTTCCTATTCCAAGGTTGATACTACTGATGATCCTTCTCCTTATTGATGAGCTACCACATTTACCACCACTTGAGGGTGTTATTTACATGATATAATCTGCATTGGATACATCTACACCTCCCCCTACTACTACCACTTCTATGATTATTTATCAGGGGCTTGTCTCTATATAACATTAATTTATCTCATCTCCTCCTCATGTTCACCTCCATCACTCCACCTCATTTCACATGCACACTTTTCATGAATGATTCTTATTGGGAACATATTCCATTCGGATCCTACTTGTGATGACATTCCTATGTACACATGAGGGCTTGACTCATCTAGGTTTTATTTTGAAGGATCTTACCCTCCACCACATGCTCCTCATCTTTATTATGGGTTTGTTCACATCACTGCTGCCTATGGCCTACATGTGTCTTTCATCTCATAGTATTTCTTGCATGAAAGTTATCCTCATTCTTCACCACTTACTTAGGACAATCATGACTTGATTACATTGGGGGTACTTTAGACCCTGATCACACAGATATCTCATTTCCTATGCCTTTTGGTTGTGTATTCATTTGCAATAACTCCTTTCTTGGCTATACACAAAATCTCACTCATTGGTATGCACATGGATGTCCATTACCACCCTTCACTAATGAGGAGTATGCCATGGGTATGTACAACTTATGCCTCAATGGCTCATTACATGATCAACCAAACACTATTTCTTACCAAGTCTCTAATGCTTACCCATTTGACTTTGACCCTGATACCATGATGACCTCTAGATGACATTACATGATTGATTTTAGCTTCATCACACACACACTTGGGGGGCATAACATCTACACATCCCCCCCACCTATGCATCAACACATGTTTCATGTCACATTACATACTTACACATACATCTTAGTATATGCATCTACATCATCATTCCCCTATGACACACTCTTGTGCTTTGGTTCACACTTGACTGTTGAGGGAATTATCTACACATGAACCTCACACACAACATAGTAGTCACTACACCTTAGGCACCACATATCATCACATGATCCTACATCATCTACACATTACACAATACAGTACAGGATCTACACATTGCATGTCTTCCTACATACACCATACACATTCTACACATGACTCCACATCATCTACACCATATACATATTGCACATTTCACACATCATACATGTCATCTTAAATTTGTACATCACTACACCTTACATTACATCTTGCATCTTACATCTACTATACATCTACACATTTTAGGTTATTCATGCATCTTGCATTACATACCATACACCCTATACTATGCACATTATGCATTTTACATATTCTTCTATGCGCTGCACTCACCACTCGATGACGCACTCTAGTCTCACAGTCCATACTAGAATATTGAGGGTATACATCACAAATGGACCTCATCACCTTTACATGTTCATCATTCCATCTTTTCTCATGCGACATTCCTAGGATTAAGTGATATACGATTTAGGCTACAAGGTCACTTCTTCTAGCATCATCTCATGATAGGCTACATCATCACTTTTCACTTTACATTGTTTAGTGGTATATGTTTTAGGCTACATCACCACTCATTTCTATTCATCTTGTCATGATATACACTTAGGATACAGAGTCACACACAATTCATCTCTATGTCACATTTCATCACTACACACTCATCACAACGTGCTACACACAACACATAGTTCGACCATTTCCTGATGACGCACTCTCGTTTATGGTTCATTCTTGACTGTTGAGGGGGCATACTAAATGAACCTCACTACTTACAATTCCATTCACTCAGGGGGCACATGGCTCCTATCATTCACTCTGCATTCCATTCCATCCATCCACAACATACTGCATTTTATGGTTGCATTTACTCTTGCTTGCACTTGCTTTACATGTTCACTTTACTACACATGTTAGATAGATATCTTGTATGTCATTATCATTACCATACACACATGTGCATTCACGTCTTTTTCTAGATGTGATCGCAGATATACAAATATTCTACACGTAACATGGATGCTTGACTACACCCACACAACTCCTGGGGGCATCCACATTCGTACACTACAGGTGTTATTGTTTCATTTATGTTCATAGCACACTACTTTGGTTTATACATGCTTTGACATACTTGATATTTTCTAACATGCTAATGGGTGCTTCATGTGCAACATTTGTTATGCAGGGATATTTGTCTCCATACTTGTTTGTTACATTATCTGCTATTGTTTGTTCTTGTTTGTGGGATTTTCCCTTTGTCTTGTGTGCACACTTGTTTGTTTGTGGCCACTGCGGCCTTGAGTGTCTTGCGACACCGTGAGTGGTGTCCCATGTTTGTAACCCACTTTGTGTGGCCTACATTGTCTTCTTGGGTGTTTACATTATCTTCTTATGTTCTAGCTTACACATTGTTTGTTTGGCTTACACTTGTTTTCTACATGCATGCTTGTTCATACTAACACTTGTTTTCTAGCCACTTGTTTGTGTGTGCCTTGGTATTTACCAAGCACATTCCCTTCCCCCTATAGGGCAGAGTTTCAGTTTACACATTTGGTCCTCTTTTGGGGCTGCATTCTCCTATCCGTGATGTCGCATGAGCCCCCAAAGAGGGGGGCATCATTTGGGTTTACACACTACACAACACAGTACTGGTACAATTCAATTTATAGTTTTCATCCATGACACAGTGGGTTATACAGCGACCGAGTTCAGATCAGTTTATAGAACTCCATACACAACGAATTTTATAGGGAATATTATCCTTAGCATTCTGGGGAGTAGTTATAGGTTAGAGGAACATCAAACTTTCCTCCCTACACTTCTTTGGCCAATGGTGTCAGATCACCCAAAAAACCAGACAGTACAGAGATCTCTTCACAACTCTCAGGAAGTAGTTACAGGTTGGAGAATAACACAAATTTCTCCCTACACTTCTTCGGCCACATTGGCGTGAGATTTCCCAAAAAACTTGAACTTCACCGACATTTACAAGATCCTTTCTACACCCTTTTTTCTTTCTCATCACGGATCAGGTGCACATGTTCCTTTTTCATTGTGATTTACATACTATTTTTACATGTTTCTTTACTATATACATGTGTTTTTACACATATACATGCATATTTGACTACTTGATCATCTTCTCTTTTGCAGGTCCATCCCTATGGGAAGCAAGTACTAAAAAACACACACATAACATGTACATCAAACACACAATACTAACTATGTAGGTACACTACACATATTGGCATCTACACACGTGCTTTCTCCCTAGGTTCACTTTCATCACTTTTTTACACTTTTACATCTTTAGTCTCCATGCTCCATGTTTTTATCACTCCACGCTTTTTCTAGTCCTTCGGCACATTTTCTACATCACTCTACATGGATTATCAGGTACACATCTCTATCTACTTTATGTTACCAAGCTTTCCACTCACCAACATAAAGTGGGGGAAAATGTAGACACAAAATCACGCACTTTGAGTCATTATTTAGTCTTGGTCTCATACTACTATTCATATGGTTCTTAAGTGAAAAGAGTAATAATTAACCCATGTCTTTGGCCATTTTTACATTTCTTGTTGTCATATTTTTGATCTTACACCTGCACTTTCCCAGTCTGTATTGTCATTATGCATTTTTCCTATTTCTGACTAGGGTGCCCAGCCAAGACTGGGGTGCCCTGGTCCCCTCTGGGGCACTCTGATCCTCTTTACACTTTACTCTCACCTTTTGGGAACTTTCTAGCCATTTGAGCTTTCTATCTTTTTGGTGGTCAGCCTTTTCAGGGTTAATTACGAAATTAGAACAAGAGAACCATATAAATATAAAGTTATGTGACCATAATGAGGGACCAAGCACTAAGCATCTACTATCACCATCTAGAGTTGCATCCATCAAAGGAATCTAAAGCTACATTTGCATCCATCTAGCTCCATCACAAGGCACACAAGGCTGGTTCATTTGCATCACACTTCATAGGAGGGGAGTCTATTGTTTCCATGCACACATTTACTACATTCTACATCTAGTTATTTTCTCGCTACTTCACAAAGTGTGACTGGCACAAGAGTAACCTAGGGCACGATTTGCACACACACACACCTAGAACTACATTCAATTTGAGATGTAGTGCAACACTCAGTTATAAGTCCATCAATTTGGCAGCTGAGGACAGTTTGACCCCTTCATATGCATCTTTATTTTTTAGGGTTTTGATGCTTTGTCTGGGGTTTTGTAGGTGATTCTTCCAGGTCCTATTCGACATGACATCTAGTGACAACAATGACATTACACAACAATGAAGTGAACACAGGAAAACATCCAATGACACTCCAGAAGAGGTTTTCTGGCCATTTCTGCAGACTAGGGTGCCCATAGGTGCCCCTATCCCTTTCCAGGAACCCTAGTCATAGTTAGATAGCTCAGATCTGTGCTTTCTCAGGCTTTTGTGCATCATTTCCTCCTCCTGTTCACCTGGTCTACACTGCAACACAGTCCATGACATCTATGAATCAACTAAGGCTTTTCTTAACCCTTCTTGCACATTAGGGTTTCATATTTTCTAGCTTAGTTTGCTTGGGTGTATTTTAATATTTTATTGTTCCATTTTTTCCATCAACGAAAATTCACATCAACGAAAACACCAATGAAACTATGTCTAACACATGTGTTTTGATTTGCTATGTATTATAGGGAATTTCATGAGTGGATATATTTGAGTAGCTGTTGTTTCCGTTGAGAGTTGTGAGGTTTGTAAAATATAATTTTGACACATCTAACACACCTAAAAATGTTATTAAACAATCGAAAAGGCCCCAAATCCTAAACACTAGCTATATTTGTTGCCAAAATAGACATCGATTGTAGAATTTAAATGTTAAAAGCTTTAGGCTGAATGCTAAAATCCTGAAAATTACCTATGTACTGACCAAATTAGATTATAAAAAACTATCTCCTAAACCATGACTCATGGAGCTGTGAGACTATTTCCATAAGGTGTAGAGTGGCCCTAATTTATTATATTTATTTTTGTAAATATAAGCCTGTCACAAACACATATAATGTCTATACTCTAAGGAACATGAGTGTATTATAACGTGTGCACGTTTCCTTGAATTATGCCCCTAAACCAATATTTTATAGGCTTGGAATTGCTTTGGTTTCCCAAACCTGTGCCTTCTACCTGTAATAACATAGTGACTTGCATGTTTTTGACAAAATATGCAAAAAATCACCTTCCACCATGCTAAATCCTACAAAAATGTTTTATATATTTATTCAAAATTTGCCTACAATGTCAAGAAAACTATCCTCTTTCTAAATATATACTTTTTATATTTTTCTGACTATTATAAGGTTTCCATTTATATTTATTTCAAACTATGTCTTTTATACCTCTATTTTTAGTGATTGTAAATTCTTATCTTTTATCATGTATCTTTTGTTTCACTCATCCAAATTGGAAAAAAATTATACAGTTACAAACTATGAAAAATTCTATACACATTCAAATTTTTTTTCTAATTTTTGACATTTTTGAGGTAGGTAGGGGGGCACGATTGTCTATCTATTATTTTTAAAAATTTAAAATCTTTGTACTTGAAAAATCATAAAAAATAAATACTCACTCAAAAAATATATCACAAATTAGATGCTCCTATCTATCTTTCTACCAAAGGCTTTTCAAAAATACTAAATAGTGCTAAAAAAATGCGGGGGGGGCACGACCAACTCTATACTATTTTTTTTCTACAAAAACATGACCACCTATTGGAATTTTAGATCTTTAACCCACTCAAACTTAACCATTTAAAAAAACTTGTATTTTAGGAACTAGACTCAAAATTCTACAATTCATGTTCTTATAACATCTTCAAATTTTGAGTGTAACTAATTCAAATAACTCGTACAAGTTGAAGATTTTTTATCTTTCAGAAAAAAGTGTCCACTTAAGACCCTATTTTGGTCCTCCATTTCCATGCACTTACCCCCTTCCTAGATGTCATGGTTATCAACAGAACCACCCACAAACGAAGAAGAACAACGCACCCAACTCTCCCCAAATAGAACAAAAACAAAAATGAAGGGAAAATCCCTCTTTTGAAATAACTGTGAATCGGTTCAAGGATTTCAACAAGAGAGATAACGAGGAATTCAACTACGAGTTACAAGTAATTAGTAGCACCAAACACCACAACCTTTTGCCTCTCAAGGGATACTGCATGGGGATAATCGATGAGGAACGAGAACCTCTTGGTCTATGACTTGATGAAGAAGGACAACCTCGCGGAATTTGTTTTCACCACCGATCGCCCTTGCCTGACATGGCTGTAGTGGTATAAGATCATGATGGGCATATTGAGGGCGCTAACATACCTGTATGATGACACAAAAATGGCCATAATTCACATGGACGCAAAGGCGTTGAACGTGTTGCTAAACGAGAAACTCACCCCTCTTGTCGCCGACTTCGGAATAACCAAGTTTAAGAAGGGTGACAAGACACACTACACTATGTGGATGATGGGAAAGTTGGGCTACATCACTCCCAAGTACACTCTATACGATCAAATCAACAACAAAAGTGATTCCTTCAGCTTGGGTATCACCATTCTCAAGCTCTTAATGAGGCTTCAAGATTTCAACACACAGACAACTTATTTGGAACATGTTCTCATTTTAGACTGGGTTGTGGTCATGTCACAAAAGGTATATTGGTTTTAATTTTTTTAAATTAATTTTTTCCTTTTGTGGGATTTCATTTAATCAAAATACATTTAGTTTTTTTAACCTTTAGATATGATATGGGAAATATCTTTAGATGGTGCAAGTTGAATGGGGTTTTGATCCAAAAATGGATATGTAAATACCCAATTCTATGTAATATCTATATTTAGTGCTTTCTCTTCAATTTTTAGCATTCTCATGACTTCATGAGATGGTCCAGTCAGGCTGGGGGTGATCCGAACACCTTTGAATGACGTTCAAGCCATCACAGTTCAGTTCTAGGGATTTTTTCTGGTGACGGTTATGGAACCACCTTGACGGTTACATAACCGCCTCTCTATACAGAGTGGCAGTTGCACAACCACCAGTATGCAGCAAGAGGTTTGGTGTAACTCCTCTCCTTCATCCACATTCATTCTCCTTCATGCAACTTTCCCCCTCACTTTTCTTTTTCTTAAATTTGAGTAAATTCCATCTATTTACTCACCCTTAATTAATTAATTATCAAATGGGCTCCATGTGGACCCATTTGATAATTAGAATTTGGCATTATCTCACATATCAATTTTATTCAATTCATGGGTAATAATATACCCATCTGACACTCCATTCTTAATTTCAAAAATGGAATCTATTATCTCACCTACCCATTCAAATCATGCTCCCCACTCCACCTAATAAATCAAACCATGGGCCCCACATGATCACCTCATGTCTCTTAACCAAGGTTAATTTATCAAACCCCAGTTACTCGTTAACCCCAATCTAACCTCACCTCCAAGTTATAAATATGGGTCTTCCCCCCTCTTTCAAAAGGAAAAACCTGAAGGAAGAATTAGTATGAAATTTCTTATTACTGAAGTTTTTAGGAGAGGAGAAGAAAGTGCTTAGTTAAGTTCTACAAGTTTGAGGTCAAGGAAAACCTTTACCATTGTTAGAAGTTAGAGGTGAGGAGTGTGGGAGAAATATTTTCCATTGTTTGTCATCTTGCCATCCTGATGCCCATTTCATCTCCATATCAGAGCACAAGCTAAGTCCCCTCGTCATTTCAGTTACTTGTCATTTTGTATTTCATTATTTCTGCATGATATCTATTGTTCATCATTTATTGCTATCTTTCTAGACACGGGGGTTGACATCCTCCAAGGGAGTTAACATCCTCTTGGAACCAGGATTGTCTGGGAAACCCCCACATATTTTTATCTAATCACATCTGTTTCAGTTTTGCAGATCTATCTTCTTTTATCACATATCTATCTTCTTTACGCCTATAGATCCATATCCACATCTGAGGTCCTAAGCCCTCCATCATTCAAAGTTGTTGGTGGCTTCCAGTATCGGCTTTCACCCACGCGAGAATGAGGTTTCCTGTACAACATTTTGGCACGCCCGGTGGGACCAGATCCTAGATCTGGTCATTTTTTTGTTGTTTTACTTCTTGTCTAACTTGTAGGTTTGTAAGTATAACAGTATATTCGTTTTCATTTAGTTCTCATCAATTTAGATATCATTTGTGAATATTTCATTTTTTTTTGACTTGTTTGCAGGGTGTTAGTTTAGTCTCCACTTGTCTGGTGTGTCATTTGATTTGTAATTAATTATTCTTTCTCACATGATCATAGGTAATATTTTTTTGTTGTTTTGAAAGGGTTTTTATTTGGTTGTATAATTTCTTACATTTTATTGTTGTTGCTATTAAAAAATAAAATAAAATAAAATAAATAAAATTAAAATGTATTATGCATTAAAAATAAAAAATAAAAAATTAAATCCTTTATTAATTTCTAAACCTAAACTATTATCTCCCCTATAAATTTTCCTTATCTGGTTTACTCTACCTCTCCACCCGATTCCCACCTTTCATCCTCCCTCACCTCACCATCTCTCTTCCCACTCTTTCTATCAACCAAGCCACTTGGCAATCCTACTCTTATATCCAACAATTTATCCCACTTCCCCTTACCATCTCACTATCATCAACTTCACCACTCTCCCTTCTAATCCCGAAATCCTACATCCTCATGACCCAAGCTACCTAACCAACTCCCATCTAACTCGACTCCACTCTCTCTCACCTCATCTCAACTCCCTAACTCCACTATCCCTCTTCCCAACTACTTCCCTCTCCTCTCACGACCATTCACCCTCTTCCCGACACCCCAACATCCACCACTCCTCCTCATCTCCCATTACCATCATCCACTTCTCCCATCTCTCCCTATCCCAACCTATTCCAATCCTCAAACTCCACCCACTCTGCCTGACTCCCTAAAATTCTAAACTCCTTCCTCATCTCCACTCACCCTCTATTTCCCTCTCCCACATTCCCTTCCTCACACTACTCCCTCTCCCCGATCCCTGACACCAGCTCACCCATGAGCTCTGTTCTCCTCATGTCACTCCCAATCACCCCAACCAGCTCCCATCTCTTCCTCTCCCGTTCCATCTCCATCCTCACAAACTCAATCTCATCCCCATCTCCCACACCCACTTCACTCATTCCCAATCCCATCTCCCACAATTGTCTCCCCATTCTCCTCACCACTCTCACATGCACCACTCAATCCCACTCTCTACTATCATTCACCAATGACTCCCCATCATCCCTATTCTCTTACCTCTCCCATTGCTTTACTCCACCTAACTCATTTCCAGCTCACCTCAACCACACCTAAGCTCCCTTGTAGCTCCACATGCTCCTCTCTCAAGAAATTGGGTTACCCATTTACAACCATCACTTCCATATCAACCTTTTCATAGCATCATAATGATATACTCCTTGTTTATTCTCTTGATTCTCCTTATGACATCCACATTTGAAGAGGCCATGTCAATTGCCAATATACAATCTTGTCCTAAGCCACTTGTTGAACATCCAACCCACTATACCTCCAGATTCTCTATGCTTTCATACTCACTCCAACTCACCTCACCCAATCCTTACTCAAATTCTACACATCAACTCAATCAAGACTTCCCCTCCACATCACATGCACTTCATCTCCAAACACACCCAGATCACTTTCATATTTATCCAAAAAAATCTGTATAATTGTAACATTGAAATGTGAATTATCTAAGGTTTCTGCTTTTCATTCCACAAATTAACATCCATTTTTATGTTCAGTGTAATGTTCAGAAATCTTACATGACAGATTCGAACTATCCTTCCAACTCTTTCCAGTAGAACAAAGTAAGGCTTTTCGAGTACTCAGCTCAAACTTTTACATATGCTTAAATGACCATGACAACTATTTATACTGTTTCCCTTGCATTGAAATTCATTATAAATTTCCATATTCTTTATCATTATCTTCTTGATTTGGATCTAACTATGAAGTTGTATGTCAATCTGTCATGTAAAATCCATGTCCATCTTACATATGTCAATTTATTACGAATTGTCTTGTCATTGTCATTCATTATATTTTCATGTTCAAATGCAAATTTTATTGTCACTTATCCAATCTCTCCCTTGTTTATTCAACTAAGTCCACAACTTAGGTCCACTATTTTCACCACCTCCTTCAATTTCTCCATTACACTTCCACTTTCAAATCAAATTGCTTTCATCCTCCCCAAAGTCTTCATTATTAACATAAAAATCCACTCTCCCCACTTTTCATCTTTTCATAAAGTCCACATCACCTCTTAAACCCACTTTTTGTCCAAAGTCAACATTCAGTCATTTTATATTAGTTTTATTCTTATTTATAGTTCACGTAAAGAAATGAAACAAAAACAAAAATGCACACGTTAATGTCTTGTCATTTATAGGTTATCTCATTTATCACCTTAATTCATTTAATAATTTCGTATCACCCATTCATTAATAATTTGTGTCACATATTTCATCATTTTATTTCATTTTATTTCATATTTAATTGTTTATTTCATAGTTTATTTTCGTAAGTTTTCTTTACCATTTAATTTTTATTTTAATTAATATTGAATGTTGAATTACAACTTTTATTAATCCATTAGATTAATTTCTTTTATTTTTTTATTTTTATAAAAATACTTTTTGTACACAAAATATTTACGACAGTTATATTTTTTAATCACATCAACTAATTACATTTATTTTCTTTTGCAGGTGAAATCTACAAATCCACTACACCCACAACTTGCAAACAACATACGTTGTCAAAGACAACCATTGAAACATAAACACACACTGGTAATCCATTTTCACCAACCCCTTCCACAATTGTAAATGGTGCAATTTTAGGGTACCCAGACATTCCTGGCCACTGATTCACTTTCAAATACATCATCATCACGTGCAATCAAATAACAGGGAAAAGTGTTCTCCAGGTTTTACTCGTTTTTCTCTATTTTCTCTTTTTTGCATTGTCATTTCCCTTTTCTAAGCAATTGTCTGCATCAACAATCACATTTCAAATTTGGTCTAAAATGAACCTTTCTTTTTTGCATCCTGCTTGCTCACATAGCCTAAATAGGGGTTTAACCTTCTGCATCACACATTATCACACACAACCTAAAACTTCACGAACAAAATCAACACATCAAAACATTCCTTTCACCTGGTTCACTGATTTGGATTTGAACACCCAACAAGAAATCATTTCAGAAATTTCCCTAGCCAAAACTACCTGAAACCAAGCCTTAGACTTCCATTCTTTAGGCACCTTCATTATCCATTTTACTTTTTTTTCACATCTCGTATTAATCATGATGATAAAAAATATGTTGCTTGATTTGTTTGTCAACAAATTACATAAATAAATGTTTCTCTATTTCACACCTATTGTCACTCTCTCTCAAATCGAAACAAAACAACAATGTCCTCCACCCAATAAAATTACTTCTCCTAATGATCTCTCCCAAAAATATATAAATTCAAAACCACGTCGTCAGTTACCCAACCTCCAGTCTCCATGGCCTCGCTTCATGAGAACCATGTCATCCAAGATTATCCCTATCTTAAAACTAATTCTCATATCCCTCACCAAGCCAATCTTCCTAAACCAACCACACACCATCTCCCACTCCTCTAGAGACACTCGGGTATCCTCCTAGCCCCATATATGATTTCATATTTTCTAAATCCCCCACAATCTCTCAATCCTCCCAATATCCTAAATTGGTGGATCACATTCCATCCACATCCCATTTTGACAATTCTATTTCATCCACTACTAATATGCCTGTCCAGCCATCTCAACCTCTTCACACTTACATTCCTACCCATCGTATGCTCCAACCATCTCAACCTCTTAACACACATATCCCCACTTATCATTTACCACAACAACCTACCCAACTTCAATGAACACATCATGTCCCTATTATTCAAAGTCAGCCTATGCAACAATCTCAACCCATGACACATGTTAATCCTTACCAAACAGTTCCCCAAACACCTGCACACCCACAAGTTTATCCAAAGTTTATCAACCACCTTATCAAATGATTCACCCAACACTTACATATCCACAAACCTTATCCACAAATTAGTGCTTCATTAAAACTACTTTTCAAACCACACAACCAATCCAATCTCAACCTAACATCGCATCAAATGATCATATTCATGCTTCGATGAATCGATTGTCTAATTTAAAAACCGTTACCTTAGCACCCAAGGATACATTATCCTATGAACAAATCTGTAATGAACCGATTCATCCATCGGTTCCAATCAAACCCTACCCTCCTCATTGGAAACTTCCCAAGTTTACTAATTTCAACAACAAGGAAGATCCCCAACAACATCTCCTCACATTTAAACATGCATGTTGTCTTATTGCATGATCACGATCTACTTCTTCACACTTTCCCCATGTCTTTGTCTGGTCCCGCATTGGACTGGTACAACAGTATCCCACAACATTCCATATTCTCTTTCACCCAACTTGCACAGTTGTTCTTAGAACACTTTTCTATCAATATCACACACAAAACTACTATCGCTGACCTATACACCATCCGACAGTTTGAAGATGAGCCCATCACCGACTTCGTCACATGATGGCATGGTGTTATAAACCAACTGTCCTTCACTCTTCCGCAAACCGAACTCATCGAACTATTCTCACGTTCATGTGCAAAACATATATCATCTACTTTGCAAATCCAATCATTCTGAACCTTTGACGAAGCTTTCACAATGGCTCACAAACTCAAAACTTGTGCCATTGAGCAGGGTCATCTTAAACTAAGTTCAATTAAACCTAAAATCGAATCTACTAAACCATTCACACATAACGACAAATTTAAGGGTGCGGCCAACACTGTGGTCATTAAACCCTCATCCACATCTATATCCAGCACATGGCCTCAACAACGAGCCCCTCAACTAACAATCAACTATATCCCCTTGGGAGAATCCTATAGCTCTGTATTTGACAAGTTGATGGCCGTAAAACTCCATCCAACTTCCTCCCATATGACCCATGGACAACTTTGCAAGCCAAGCCTATTTGGTATCACGAAGCCCACTATTGTAAATATCATCGAGTCAAAGGTCACGACATTGAGAAATGTCATTCCTTCAAAGATCATGTCCAACAACTCATAAATCAAGGGGATATCCAAATCGATAGCTCCACTACTCAAACTTTACCTAATCAACCACCAACAAATCAAGCCACGCCCTTTACATCTCAACTATCAAATGCTTATATGATTGACACCATCAATCAAGATCTCATCTTATCACCAACTCCACATGTTCCTACCTTAGACATTATGCCCACTCCTTATGTCAGAACCTAACCACAACTATCACACCTATGTCAACTTTTACTACTTGTCCTGAACCTACACCTTCTCCTATCCTTATCACATCCACATCAAATTTGACTATACCATCCACTTCATCCACTTCAATCATGCCCCAATCTACCACATTAGATTCATCCATAGCACCTATTTCAACTCCATTGATATCCACACATATCCCTACATCTCTCCCATATATGCCTTCACCCACATCTTCATCAAACACACCTATTACTATATCTACATCACTCATCTCTATAACCATCCCAACTAAACTCATTTCTACCACATGTACCTTTACAACCCCACCTCCGACATCAACCCCATTAGCAAACATATCATTCTTACCCCTCGAAACATTTATGAAACAACCAGTCCCACCTACTTCTACACCCAAAATACTCCTTGCATTTTTTGCATTACCCATAATGTCTACTCCATCGGTTATCACATCACCCACATCTCCAAATATCCCAAATATGCCTACATCCCTATCTATCCCAACTACCCCTATATCTATCATATCAACAAATCCACCTATCTCTACCTTGACATCTTTACCTATATCCTTGCCCATGGCCACATCACCTGGTCTATCCCAATACTCTTTACTTAATCCTTCTATCCCAACAACCAAATCTTTTCGATCTGCAACCCTATCAAAGATACCCTTTGAAACATCTACTGAACTAACACATCCACCTAAATCAAATAAAGATGGTTTACATTCTCCCTCTACAAAATCAACTCTTTCCATGCCAAAACCTAAACAATCCACATCTCACATAGATCTCATTAATCACATCATACAAACACCTATTTCTCCATTAACATCCTCATCTTGTTTTAGGACATTTTCTCCATTAATAACCACACCACCACTGTCAGATCCTCTGGTTGAGATTATTATCATCCCTGCTAAGAGTAAATCTTCTTGATTAAAGTCTAAGGCTCATGGAAAACATCCCCGACAGTCCCCTGTGCATCCTCGAAAACATTCAGATTTTCCCTCTTTTCAACAATCCAATGCCACAACATCTATTTTAGGATCAGTCCTTCCATCTACGACATCTCGCAATGATCAATCCACATCCAAACAATACAATCCTTCAACCAAATTTGATTTTTCTTCCAAAACACATAATTTACCCATCCAATGTACATCCTCACCTAAATCCCAATCCAAACAATCCAGTCCTCCAACCAAATTTGATTTATCTAAACACATAATTTACCCATCCAATCTACATCCAATCTATATCAATACCTAAGTTCAAGCCAAAACATCATAAGAGTTATCTTCCTCATGACACTTCGATTGGGTCCTACGCAGAAATTTTTCGACATTTAGTTCAAATATCTTCCATCACACTTCCTCCCATTAAAGCCTTTAATCCCTATGGTCCAAAGCCATCATGGTTAAATCCTAATTGCAGTTGTGCTTATCATCGTACCCCGGGCCATGACATCAAACATTGTAAGGCATTTCAGACAATCATCCACAACCTTATTGAGAAAGATGATTTCCTCATTCAGGGGAAATATCCTTCTCCATCTACATTTAATCCAATTCATATCCCATCCATTGGGTTTCCCACGATTCCTTCATCCACATCATCCCTTAACATCCCTCCTGCACATGACATTCCTCCTAAGGAAGGTCCTCCATTGTTCATCAATACCGCTTATCTTGCCAAGCACACTTGTGGTCTCCAACCATTTATCCCATCCAAATCTAAAACAATCTCATCTAAACTCTTTCGACATCCTTTAACTCCTTCACATTTAATTCATTGGGGGAGCAACCTTCCCTCACCCTTGAGTATATCATCCATACAACTCCCTTGACACTAGGGGACTTCGCTCCTTGACATTGTTTTGTTTACCTCCACATTCATCCAATCTAAACTAATTCATCCAAATCCTCATCTCATTCTAAGTCCACCATTGTGGCCATCCTTCATCTTTTTGTTATTTTGTAAGTCCACCATTGTGGCCATATTTGTGTCTCTTTTGGGGCACCATATATTTCATCAAGTCCACATTTGTGGCCATTTTTTTCCTGCCATATTTGTATCTCTCTCAGGGCATCATTTATTTTCATCCAAATCCACCGTCGTGGTCATATTTTTGCTTCCTTAAGGACATAGTTTTATTTCCTTGTCTTGTCTAATATCATCTCATCCTGTTGCAACTTAATGTCTTCCCTCTCTTGGTGGTAAACCAGAGACATAACCTCTTAATGCATTGCACTTGCAACCAGTCTACTGTTAGCATATCTACCAATGAGCACTTAGTTATATCCTTAGATCATTCCTCCATCCTTAGCCCCTTCCATTTGTCATTGTAATGATATGAATTATGTGGTCTACCTTCACTACTTTGATATGACCCCATAACCATTACATCCATCACCCTCTCATTCTCCTATTGCAGTCATGCAAAGGGTCCAGGGGTGTCTCTTGTACATTCATTATCCCCTCCTAAGTGGTCTACTTAGCTATTCCTAGCTCTCCCCCATGTAAAGCTAAAATTCATGTATGCAAAAAGCAAAATCAAAGTTATCAAAAATAGACTGATCCCTCGAAGGACAATGTTCATGCAAAAAAAAAGAGAAAGAGAAAAAGAAATACAAATCAAAATCAAAGAAAAATCAAAAGAAATAGACCAATCCCTCGAAGGACGGCTATCATATATATTATTCTTGCCATCCATATTATGTATAAAGTAGACCATACCCTCGAAGGATGGCTACTCTGTTATTATGGCATTTGGAAGGTTTCCCACATTGATCAACCTTCCTTTTATCAACATTCTTAGAAAGCTTCCCGCATAGATCAATTTCTTCTATTATTATTCTTACCCTTTCCCAGAGTTGGGGCATAGTTCTAGGAACAACCACCTATGGAGATCCCTCTTCCCACATACAAGTTACATCTCCAAATCCCTTATCATGTCAACATTAGGATTATGAGCATCTTTCATCCATATTTCCCTCATGGTCTTTTGGTATAACTAACTATCGTTGGTTATGTGTTAACACCTGCTATTGGCTGCAAGTGCAATGCCTTGAGTGGTAACCTTTCTTGTTTATCTCCAATCCAGTTCGAAGCATAGTTTCCCTATATGCCCTTGCTACAACTATGTTTCATTCATCTCATCAAGGTCATATTTTATCAAAATCACATCAAATTTCACACTATGAATTCTATATCTATCCATAATATCCATGAATGCACTTGCAAATACACTTTTCAGTTTGTGAATTCTACTTGATCACCATTGCAGTTTGTGAATCCTACTTGAGGATCCTTCTCAAGGCAAGTTCATTATCCTACAGCTTCTTATCCCCCAACATGTTCAACAATGTCTTTGATCCATTGCTCTTCACTCCCCATTTCCACTCATCACCATTTGTCTCCACATCATCCTTCTCACCTTTCTGTCCCCTTTCACCATGCCAGATATCTTACTTGCCTTTCCTCTTGAGTTTCCCTTTCACTCTTCCACTTTCAGTTTGACAATCTTACTTAACCATCCATACAACCAGAGAATCTTAGTTAAGGTATATCTTCTTCCTTGGATCCTCCCACTGTAGAAGCTTCTCCACCATTTCCTCTTTCAGCAGACGACAATCACCACCACAAACGTCTTTCCACTCCTCCTTTTTCACTTGACACTCTTACATCATCACTCCCACCACGTGGGCATCCCAATTAAGGATTTCCCTTACACTCTCCATCTACACTGCATATGTTCCTCCATCCACTCATGTCACACTCCTTTGTTTCCTTGTTATCACCTTGATATCACCTCCTTTCATCTCTTGTTCCATTTTGGTATACACTGCTCAGTATTTTCATCATTCTTCTTCTTCTTCGGCTTGGCGATCCTACTTAACCATCCCCGTCGCATGGAAATCTTACTTAAGAGTCCCTCTTAAGAATGGTTTTCCATCTGACCCTTCCACATCCCATCATATCTTCCTCATCTTCTGTCTCCCACCTCTCATCGTACTCATCTACTCCAACCAACCATTCCACACCTGTACCCAATACAATGTTGTCTTTCTCCTTCCATATTGTCACTGCCGGTTTGGTGATCTTACTTAACTCCTCCTGCGGCATGGTGATCTTACTTAAGAGTCCCTCTTAAGGATGATCTGTCATCCTGCACTCGCCCACCACTCCACATTCTCACCATCTACATTTTCTCATCATTCCCCATCATCACATCCTCTCACCTCCTCTTCCATTCTCACAAACACCACTTCCTACTTGCCCCCTTGTTCATCTCCATCATCCCTTGCTTGGTAATCTTACTTAACCATTGCTTCCCCATTCATTTCATGTCTTGTTTCTTCATCTTTCTCTCATTCATTCTCATCCACTGCATCCTCTCCTCACCTTCATCTTCACACACATCGTTATCCCTCCTTTCTTTACTCTTTCCACTCCATCTTCTAGAGTTCTCCCACATATCTACCCCCATACTTACTCTTCATTGTCATTAATCATCCCTAACATTATTTCATCATCATCTTCTATTTCCGCGCTAATAATTATCGGTGGACTTCTCCTAAAAATCACTCATCCCCATTCTGCACAGCCTAGATCCTTATCTTTGATTTCCCCCATTCTATCTTCATTCCTTCCTTCCTCTGTGCCCTCTGATCATTATCAGGGGACTTCTCCTAACGTCCCTTCATTGGCATTCCCCCTTCCATTCCTCATTTACTTTCCCCCTCTTCTCACCTTTTGTCCCATCCTTCCCTACTGATCATTATCAGTGGATTTCTCCTAACATCCATTCACTGGCATTGCCTCTCCTATCCCTTCCTCTCTTTTTCTTCGCCACCTCTCCATCTTTCATTCTTCCTTGCCAATTTCTTCACTTGTCTTCATCATACACCCTCTCTCTATTTTCTCATCATCAACTTATCCTCATCTCACGCATATCTACATATTTTCCAATCTGTGTCATTCCTCCCCTCCAAGCTTCTCTTTACGTTCCTTATGCTTCTCACTCTTTATCGAATATCTCCATTCTTGGTTCCCTTCCTTCTGCATAATTTTCTCCATTGTCCTCTCCTCCTTTCTGATCCTCATCTTATTTCACTTCCTCTATATCGTCTTCTTCCCCATTTTACCTCACACTTCCTTCTTACTTCCCCATCAATAACCTGACTCTTCAGCATTGTCCCATCTTTTTTATCATCCCACCATCCACATGCATTTCCATGCGGTCAGTTCCATATTCTTTGCCTTGGATTTCCTCACTATGATCTGGTTCCTTCAATTTTCTTTTCTCTATCATCTCTTTCATTGTCCATTACTTCTCTACCTTCCTCTGCTTCACCCTCCTTCACACCTTTCATTTTAAATAACTCTCTCCCTTTTTCATAATTTCACCTCCTGCTCTATCATTTTCTTGTCTTCTCCTTGTTTTTCCTTCATCATTTCCCCCTTCCTCTATAATCCTTCTTTGTTATCTTCTTCCTCCCCTTTCATTCCTTCTTTTCTCCTCCTCCATCTCCGTCCCTCTATTCCATACCCTTGTCACCTTCACCTTCGACCTTTCTTTCTCTTCTCATAATCAACCACTCCTCCTTTCCATTCCCTTTTCTCTTTCTCATTACATCCTTCACACATCCCTCACACCTAGCATTCACAATCAATTCCAATGTTTCTCCATTTATGTACCACCGTCAATCCATTTCATTATCATTCTCATTCTTCTCTCTGCAGCATTGACCTCTTCTCTTTTTGAGAACCTTGTCACATCTTTTATCTTCGTCAGTCCTCTCACAGGGGCATCATCATATCCATTTCTAAGAATCTCTTCCCATCTTCCTTTGACATTTTTGTCTTGGAGGATACCATAACGGCCATCACCTATCTAATCTTGTTATCTTCCATGAATGTTTTCTCTACTTTTTTTTGTTGCAAAAGTAGCTTGACTCCTTTTCCTATTTGTCAAAGAAGTGGGACTACTTTCCTTTTTCTTTTCCCCATTATTCATCTTCCTTCAACTGCAAACCTTTCTTAAGAAACATGTATTCAACATCCTATTTAACACCCTCTTGGGGCATTTTATCCAATCTGTTCTTCATATCCACATTCGTGGCCATACTCATTCCCCCTGGGATATTTTATTTCAACATCCATCTCCCATTATGTCATTTTCATGTCCTATGTTGGGGCACCTTTTCATCCTTGTACTTGTCGACGCATATAACTCACTTTTTGTCCTTCTCATGCCCTGTGTGCTGGGGCATCATTATTTTCATCCTCGTCCCTTTTGCAGACGCATGATTTTTCACTTGATTCCTCACAGACAAAGGATTTCACATACCTTTCACATTCAGTTGCACATATTTTGATGTTTTCCTATGACCCATTGGTCATCGTGGTTTACATCCATACTGCAGTGGTCTTCACCCACTCACTGGTCCATAGAACGTTGTCACCTGTCTCCGTTGAGACCACAATTGTCCTCTACCGATGTGATATTGGAGTCACCACCATATTATTCATTGTTATTGCGATCCTTTTTCACCTGGGGCATCTTGCCTTTGGTCATGTCTTCATCCATCCTTGGACACATATTTCATCCAACCCTTTGTGTTTTTGTCTCATGGCTTGTTATCGCAAACCACTCAACAAAAAGGGGCAAATGTAGACACCAATTTTTGGTGTAACCCCTCTCATTCATCCCGCATTCATTCTCCTTCATTCAACTTTCCCCCTCACTTTTATTTTTCTTAAATTTGAGTAAATTCCATCTATTTACTCACCCTTAATTAATTAATTATCAAATGGGCTCCATGTGGACCCATTTGATAATTAGAATTTGGCATTATCTCACATATCAAAATTTATTCAATTCATGGGTAATAATATACCCATCCGACACTCCACTCTTAATTTCAAAAATGGAATCTATTATCTCACCTACCCATTCAAATCATGCTCTCCACTCCACCTAATAAGTCAAACCATGGGCCCCGCATGATCACATCATGTCTCTTAACTAGGGTTAATTTATCAAACCCCGGTTACTCGTTAACCCCAATCTAACCTCACCTCCAAGTTATAAATATGGGTCTTCCCCCCTCTTTCAAAAGGACCTGGACCTGGACCAAGAACCAAAGAGGAAGAATCAAGTATGAAATCTCTGCTTATTGAAGTTTTTAGGAGAGGAGAAGAAAGTGCTTAATTAAGTTCTGCAAGTTTGAGGTCAAGGAAAACCTTTTCCATTGTTAGAAGTTAGAGGTGAGGAGTGTGGGAGAAATATTTGCCATTGTTTGTCATCTTGCCATCCTGATGCCCATTTCATCTCCATATCAGAGCACAAGCTAAGTCCCCTCGTCATTTCAGTTACTTGTCATTTTGTATTTCATTATTTCTACATGATATCTATTGTTCATCATTTATTGCTATCTTTCTAGACATGGGGGTTGACATCCTCCAAGGGAGTTAACATCCTCTTGGAACCGGGATTGTCTGGGAAACCCCCGCATATTTTTATCTAATCACATATGTTTCAGTTTTGTAGATCTATCTTCTTTTATCACATATCTATCTTCTCTGCGCCCGTAGATCCATATCCGCATCTGAGGTCGTGAATTTAGTTGTGAGCAGAGTTGAAGAGTTGTTTTTCTTCTCTTATTTATTCATGGTGAAGATTTTTTATGTGTTGGAGAAATTGTGAGCAAGTAGATACAATTAGGAAATGTATTCAACGTTTTTAAAGGCTAGTTTGGCAGTGCTTTGTATCATTTTGTGATTACATGGTGAAGGGGAGCTAATTTTCTCACCTGCTGGAGTTTCCCCACATCAAGTTTCTCCATGATAAATCATATCTCATTCTTGTTTCTATTTCTCTGTTATTTTAATCTAATTGTGTGAATAATCTACACGTTAGTTTGGTTAAAAAGAACTTAAGCAATTTCCATTCAATTGTCACTAAGAAAGGATCTGTTTAGTGTTTTAGGAGGAATTTTACAGTTCAGATTGGTATAAGAGCTGGTTATATTTTTGTTTTTGTGTGGTTAATTTGTGTTGATATTGTAGTTAGATGCCCCTTACTCGAAAGGGAAAAGAAAGTGGTGAAGGTAGCTTGATTCTTTTTGAAGCAGAGATTTCTACAAGAAAGTTAAATTAAGGAATTCGTGAGATGGCTCGAAGAGTTGATCATGAAGATAGAGGTGAAGAAAGTTTGTATAAGATGGAGGAGAATTTGGAAAATATGACCAAAGATATGGGCAACATTTAAGTGTCCTTGGGAAAATTGGAGTCCATCATGGGACTACTTGTGGAGAAGCTTGGGGTTTCGAAAGAGACACCGAAAGACCATGAAAAAGAGGTTTGTGAAGAAGAACCATCCCATGCCATTCCCGTACCTCCTTCATTCAAAGGAGTGGCAAAGACAAAGATTCAGCCTTATGATGGAGACATGAATGCTGAGAAGATAGACCATTTGCTAGCTCAACTTGAGGTATATTTCAACTTACATCAAATTAATGAAAGTCAACAGATTTCCTTTTCTCGATTAAAATTAACCAATCATGCTTTGAATTGGATTGAAATTTATGTACATTAATTGGTTATGAAGAAGCTTCCTCTGATTACTAGATGCGATAATTTTAAGAAACTAATAAAAAATAGTTCTATCCTATTTTTTATGAGGAAGAGAGGTCCATGTATTGGTAGTATTTTAGGCATAAACAAGGCCAGACAGTGCAGGAGTATATAAGCGAGTGCCAGAAGAAAGCTATTCAAATGGGAAAGGATGTGGCAGACCGGAACTTGTTGATGAAATACATTGGTGGAATCCATGGCCACTTAAGGAGACCTGTTCTCTTGGCCAAGCTGATAGATGTAGATGAGGCTTGTACATAAGCTCACTACTTAGAGATGGACAAGAAGAAGAGTCCAGATACCTCTCAACATGCTTCAAACAAATCAAGTGACACTAAGAAAAAGGACAAAGGGAAAGGAAAGGGTAAGAAAAATGCTACTTCTATTTTTAAAAAGGACACTAAAATTCACTTTGGGCATTGTGATGTTGACACTATTAGAATTTAAGGATTCTATTAATTAAGAATTTAATCAACATTAATAAACTATGCAATATTAAATAAATAAACATCACATCACATTGCATAATAATAAAGTAATACTTACAAAATTAAATAACATAGGACATAATATTTATAGTGGAAAATAACCTTTATTGTAGAGAAATTTTTACATCCAGTAAATCACCTCCTCCTTAGAAACCCTAATCACAAGGGTGAAAACCTTTGATATATTATTTTTTTGAATATATCAAATGAGGACCTGAAGTTATTTTTATATGAGGTGATTGTATGCACCCAAAATTGCATGTGCTACATTGTCGGAAAACAGTTACAAAAGTCCCCAATGGTGATTCAAGTCCTTTCAATAAGGTGTTCGAGCTCCAAAATGCATTCGTAGTGTATATTTGTTGCATAGACATCCTTACTTAGCCTTCCCGCACTTTTTTCCAGCTTTCTGCTTCTTTCTGCGCATGTTTTGGCCTTTAGTTCCAGGACCGCCGCCCTGCTTGGGCAGCGGTTCTGAAACAGCTACCCAGGTAGGGCGGCGGTCATGACCGATTTTTCCAGATTTTGTCATGCGTGTTTTTAAAATGCGAAGATTCACTTAACTTCACTTTAAGCATGCATCCGTGGGCCAAATTGTCTAAAAATGGTTTTGATTGCTTGGTTCTCCTTCCCTCTTCTATTTTTGCATGTGCTTTAGTTAGTTAGAACTGCCTCTTCTTGCCTTGTGCATGAAGGCACATACTAGCCCCAATTCTTATATATTCCATGCTTGCGTTCACGTAAAATGCCTGAGAATGTTTATGTATCTTGCATTGTATTGTTGCCACAATCTTGCTAGGAATTACATAGCTAAGCTTAGATCTCTTGTGCTATCTCTCTTCTACTTGCATTGCATCCAGACTACCTTCAAGCTGCCATTGCTCAAGCACCATCCTCCTGCTCCTGTTATTACATTCCTAATCCCTTGGAGTCATATGAACACTCAGAGAAAGAAAGGAAAAAACTGAGGGGACAAATACAGATACAACCATATTTTCCAAAGCTCTTGCTTATCCAGGTTGGAATTGTGTGTTTGTTTTCTTTATTTGTTAAATTGTCAATTTCAAATCACTAGTTTTAATTGCATATCAAATAGAGTAGCAAATTTTTTCATTTCAATTGATTAGACAATTACAAGTAGATCAAATCATTAGGAAGTTTGCTCTTTGACATTACCAGGGAAGTTGTGGGGAACAATAGTTCTTTCAGGGTCATGATTTGTTCTTCACCTCTGAGGTAGGGTTTGAAGGGTTTTGATTATATTAGGTTATTTATTTTAGATTAGATTCATATATTTGCACAAGCAACCAAATACATCCGGCTAATTACTTGTCTTTATTTTATTTATTAGATTAGAAAACATTGCTTGAAAATTAGAAAAGATCAAAAACATTTACTTTGATAGATTAGTTTGATTTTATTTTTTACTCTGATATATTGTGAAAACACCAAAAACATAGGTTATATTTCATTTGATAGTTATTTTGCTTATCAAAATCATTTTATTTCATTTTGTATGACCATCAATGGTCCACAACAAGAAAAAATGTACAGTTGTGATCCCTTGGTCCCATAACCCAACGTGCTAGAATTGATAACTGACATTGATACAAGTTTATGTTTGGCAGTCTTACGCACACCTGCTACATTCCCCGAGAAAATAGAACAACTAAATATGATAAAAATCGCTTCTAATCAAGCCTACTATTATTGGACTACTCTTGACAACAAGGTTTAATTACGTGCATGACCATACAAGGGCCAAAACCTCCATGAGTCTTTGGTTGTGATACTCAGGTCCCATAACCCAATGGGCCTACTGACCAGTTAGACATTAACACTAGTTTACGTACATTAGTATTCTGATCTTCACCACTTCTACTAGACATTATTGCACAACTTTCCTTACTGAACATATCAACCGATCAGGCTAAGAATTTCTGGACTCGACCAGAAAATTGCCCATAGTCCATGTGGCTCCACTATGTCTCTCGTTCTCACTTCCATGAACTTGTCTTGAAATCCATACAAGGCGTCACCAGGTCACTTTCCATGTATTCAACAAACAATAAACATAATATCGGTGGAGCTCGATATTGATTGGGTTCTCCAAGCATCTATTATATCAGACTAAGCCATCACACCACTTCAGGTTAGGAGAACATTCTTTGCCTTAGACTCACAGATCTTGATATTGTGTGTTGAAGATATAATATTACCCAACTAGTTTGATCACCATTACCAAACTCACATTCACTTCCATTCTACATCGGCTATCTCGGCACGACCTTGAGAGGTCAGGTGCGAAGAAGGTCAAGTGTTGATTTTTTATCATAGAGTGATTGAGTATGTCTCCCAAATCACCTTTTCAATCATGTTGATTAACACATATACCAAGGTTTTAAATATTTAATAATAGAAATATAACTATTTCTTATTATTAAATATTTAACATAAAGTATATTCCTAGGTTTGAATATTTCATAATAGAAATAGAAATATTTCTTATTATTAAATATTTAACCTATAGTATAATGTTGGACCCATATTTAATCAAGGGGTGGACAACCCACTTAACCATTATGTTATAACAAACACTCATTCTGAGGAAAGTGTTGGAAGCTCCACTTGGAATTACATCCCTTCAAGAAAAATAAGAATAAGAATAAGGCCATGGCTTCCCTCCAAGGAGAGGAAGTATTTTGCAGGAAAGAGGTGGATGAGACTATGTGTTATGCCTCCATCCGTAGAGAGGTATGTTTGGGTAGTAAAAAAGTTGCTCAAGAGAATGAATTAACAAAGCTATTTCATTTAAAAATTCAAGTGAAGAAAACTAAGGTGGATTCTCTTTTTGATACATGTTCTCAAGATAATTTGATTAGTAAAGAGCTAGTAGATAGGCTAAAATTGTTAACTTACAATCACCCAAGTCCGTATTCGTTGGGTTGGGTAAAGAAAGGTGTAGACATCAAGGTTAAGAAGCAGTGTAAGATTACTTTTTTTATTGTCAAAAATTTTATTGATGAGGTTACTGTGGATTTTGTTCCCCTTGATGTGTGTGGTGTAGTGTTTGTCAGCCCATATTTTTATATTCTGGATGCTATCTTCGTAAAGAGAGCCAACCAGTACTACTTGGTAAAGGATGGAAAGAGCTACATCATTTCAGCCTATTTTGGAGATTCAAAGATATCTTTGGTAAGTGCCAATGAAGCCCAAAAACTTATTAATTCTAGTGGTAAGTTTGCATTACTTCTTTTGAGGGATATACTAGATGATGAGATTGTTACATCTAGAACCATCTCTAGCATGTTTTCTAATAAAGAGCAGACATAGATAGTAGAGTTGGTTCAGCAGTTCAGAGAAGTCTTTCAGGAATCTATAGGGTTGCCCTTGGTCAGGGAAATTGAGAAAGAAATCCATTTGCTGCCCGATACGCCGCTTCCAAACTTGGGATTATATAGGCAGTATTTGAAAGATGCCAAAGAGGTACAGCAATAGTTACAATCTTTGATTAAACAAGGTATAATCCATCCTAGGACTTCTCCATAGGTCAAAGCATGGTGTTGTGTTCCACTCGTTGTCCCAAAAATGTGAGTTGGAAATGTGGCGGGGTTGAAAGTTAGGGGTGTTCGCGTGAACCCCCTGCCATGTAGCATAATTTTGTGCCATGTATGGCATGGAAATGGGTTCATGCGAAGAGGGGGTTTGTGCGAACACCCTTTCACATGAATGAGTGTTCACGCAAACCCCCAGTTTATATATTATAGGCGGCGCAGAGGATTTCAATTTTCCTTCGCTCACCTCCTTCACGTGAAGCACAGAGCTGAAAAAGATTATTTTGGATCCCATAGAGCCCACAACTGACCTCGAGTAAGTTCCTCAACCTATTACGTATGCTCAATTTTTTTGTTTTTGTAAAAAAATGGGCAAATAAAGAAACCCTAGTTGAAACCCTAATAAATCTCTTGTATCATGACCAGGCTTCACAAATTTCTTTTTTCATTGGGCATCACGAGTATGTTGTGGTATTCTTTCAATGCGCTTATTAACATGGAAATTACTATTTTTAAGAACCTAACAAAGCAGTTCTACCTATTATAGTTGAACAAAGTGTTCATTTTGTATTGAAAGAAATGCAATTAAGCAACCAACTGCTGACTATTACCTGGAACTGAAAAATCTTGATTCAAGTTAATATATATACCCACACTAGTCCTAATCTAATAAGCATATTATTCTTGTCATTTATCTATAATTAAGTATATCTTGGTTTGAACTACACACGATGCTCTCCGTCTATAGCAAATATTATATCAACACGAGCTTGCTTGATGTCCCACTTGTAACTGAGATTCCACCAATGCATTTTAGAATTTTGATTAAAATCAAGAAGTCAACCCCACTTACAAACAATTTTCTGTAAGTAATATTTTTTTGCCAGTGATTGACACTATTTTTGATGTTGCAAGTTGAGGACCGCCATTGACGTCTGATGTACGTACCCAAAATTGTAGGGTACTGCACCATCGGAACAACGTAACACGTACCCCAATGATGATACAAGTCTCCTCGTAAGGTATTCGGGATCTGGAAAAGCTCTCCAAGTATGCGTTAACATCCTGCATGCCCTGCCTAGCCCCCGCGTGCTTTGTTTTTCTCTTTTCCCCTCTTTTCTTGGCCTTTTGCTCTTCAGTTACGAAACCGCCGCCCTGCCTAGGCGGCGGTCTCGTGACCGCCGCCCTAAGCAGGGCGGCGGTCCTGTAACCGCCACCCTGCTCAGGGCGGCGGTCCTTTACGCATTTTCCAGAATGCTCTTTTAACACGACTCACGTAAATTTCAACGTTTACCAGCTTTTTTTCACCGCCATGAGCTTGCATTAATGATTCTGGTTCCCTGGAATAGTGTTTTGCCATTGTTTATAGTTTAAGAGATCAATTTGGTTTTTACCTTGGGTAAATGCAAATGCTATAAATAGTTGGCTTGTGCTCAAGCAAATGGCCCCTCAAATTTGCCTCTGAATTTCTCATTGCAATAGATTAGTCTTTCATTTTACTTAGAATTCTTAGTTTCTTTCATTGCATGCTTAGTTAGTGTTGTTTTGCTGTTAGGAAGCCACATATCCATCTTGTGCAAGTGCTGTTGATATTTCATCCAATCCATTGGAGTAGAATAGTTTGTTTTCAATAGGAAGCCATTAAAGTTGCAGGTTTTGTTCTTCAAACAGGATAGTTTCAGGTTCTGGACGTTTTATGTTGCATGACTCGCAATAAATCCCGCTAGGAATTGCATAAGCCAAGCTCTGTACTCTTGCGCTATCTCTCTCCTACTCGCATTGTATTCAGTCTGTATCCTAAGCTGCCTTTGTCCCAATATCTACTTCTGTTGATGCTAGCATTACACGCTTTTCTGGATCCACGTGAACACGAAGGAACGAGGAGATCACACTGAGGGGACAAGATCACACACACCATCGGATTCGCCAATGTTCTGCAGAATCCAGGTTCTAGCTTTCAAAGTTCTAATTAGAATCATATCAAATAGAGTAGTTAATTACTTTATTTCAGTCAATCTTACTTTCGATATTGCCAGGGAAGCTGTGGGGATTGATAGTTTCTGAGAGACTATGATTCTTTCCTCACTTCTGAGGTAGGATCGAGAGTCTTTCAAATAGATTAGATCAGTTATTTCATTGTTTAGAATAGATTTACAACTGCACAGGCAAGTAGCTATACTCGGTTACTTTGTTTGTTTTAAAATTCGACACTAGGTTAATTGTCAATTTCTAGATATATTAAAATAGCTGCTCTTTCAAATTCATTTATAAAATTCATCAGAAAATAACAAAAATATAGAAGTTATATATGTTATAGACATACTTCGCATAGTTAATTTTATTTTGCTGCATTTAGTTTACATTATTGCTTTTGTATGACAATCACGGGACCTAGAGAGCCCAGGGAATACGTATTCGAGCCAATCGTGCCCCAACCCAATCTCGTCACAGCCATAACTGATATAGATCAGAATCTCAGGATCCAAGTCTTCCAAACAATGGTAAACTTACAACAAATCAGTTTCCAACTGCACGGGTTAAACATAGAAGACGACCAAGCACACACATTTTGGTCAAATCAACCAAACTACAGATTACCCTAGATTCATATCCGCATGACTGTGGAAGGGTTTGAAAGAGAGCAGACCTTTGGTTGTGATCCTTTGGTCCCACAGCCAGACGCAGGAGACACTCTCACAGATATAGATACCAGCTTGAGAATTCAGGTTGCACAAACACCTGTAAGATATTCTGAGAAGATCACACAATTATTAATTCTGAATATAGAAGCTGAAAAGGCATATGACTATTGGATACTAGGGATTAGGGATTGATTCCGCACATGACCATAGCAGGACCACAACAAATACAAATCTACAGTTGTGACCCACAAATCCCACAGCCCAACGAGTCCATAGGTGAATCAGACATAGATGCTGGCCTACGTACACTAGTATTCAGATCTACTCCACTTCCACCTATCATTATCGAACAATTATCCTTGCTAGACATAGCAGCTAACAAAGCTAAGGAGTTGTGGACTAGGCCAGAGAATCACCCATAGAGTCAATTATATTTACCATCCGCCCTATGACCTTATCTGGAGATATACACGAAACTATCCCAGGTCATTTTCCACGTATTCCACAACCTATAGACCGAATCACGCCAGAGCTCGATATTGATTGGAGCCTTCGAGCAGTCATCCTTGCTGATCGATCTATCACACCAGTTCAGGTTAGGAGGGCCTTCTTTGCCTTAGATTCACAATTTCCACTAGTGCGCGTCGAAGACATCAGATTGCCTAATTAGCTTGTCTGCATCCCACACATATTTAATCCCCACCGGCTGTCTCGGCACGACCTCGGGAGGTCGGGTGCGAGGAAAAGTTACTTGTAGATTCCCATGCTCGCTTGTCACTTTTCCATCGTACAAAATTGGTGAACCCGACGTGAACCTTTCTACTTTCTGGTCTGGAGTCAGATTTCTACTGGTTCTTTCAAATTAAAACAACTCTTTCATCTTTACTACCTCATTAGCTTTCACCATCACCTTCGCTCCTTCCCATTATTCTGCGGGTATTCATATACCCCCCGAATATGTCAGGATTCGATGCATATGGTAGGCCTCTCTTAGGTCTTGAGGCATACTACGCTCAACTGAATAGACAATCATCACCCTCGCTCTCAGTATGGGGTGACAACTACTCAACTAACCAGTTGTCAACACAAACTCCAAGGGTCAGATATAGCTCATCTTTCCAAACAGAGGAGTTGGATCAGCTCACTCAAACACAACAAACAGAGCCTTCAGGCTCGAACAATATGACGCTCACAGGAGAATCTAGTTCGTCTCCTCAGGTACTACTTAGACCACAAATTAGTAGACAATCAGACCCATACCTAGGTTTAGATGATGAACATTCGGTACGTTATACCAGGAATGAACAACGTTCTCGAAGTATGTACCCACCTATAGGAGGTTTACAAACACAACCCGAGGTCTCTTTTCAAGGAAATACCTCCATGCCACTACATATAGGAAATGCCCTCGGGGAAACTTGGTAGGGGAGCGATCAATTCATAGCAGGATATCACATGCCTATACACCACCATGATATACAACAAACGCCGCTAAGGAAAAACACCGTGACTTCACCAAATGAAGTCATTTCAACGTTAGTAGAAAAAGTGAGGGGGTTAGAACTTGCTCAGGCAAATCACCATTCTCAACTCATGCAGGCAGGAAATTCCAAACCTAGCCAAATAGACCTCCTCACAGGAATAGGTACGTTAGGCATGACCCCTCAGTATTCACAACAAACGCCGACTAGAACCACCATTTCTAACACCGATCTGACACCTCCCGGTCTAGTACAAAATAATCCATTCTTGGACAATACCCCTTCATACTTAAACATGTACTCCAAATCACCACAAGGGGATATGTTCTCCTCTCCCGGTATTTTTACTCAACCACAGGGGTTCCCTTATGCTCCTACCAATGCATATGCAACGCCATATCAACAACCCATTCCACCTCCACTCCCTCAGCAGGCACCATCAATGGTCGAAACCTATGCGATAGGGACATATTCAGAATACTTGAAAGAGCCCTTAGATTTCACCATACGAAGCGTCATGCTTCCAAGACCTCTTCCCGATTTTCCTAAGTACAAAGGTGAGGGAGATCCGAATGCACATATCAAAGCTTACGCTACAGCCATCCGAGAACTACTCCCATGGGATGGGGTTGTTGCTAAAATATTTCCCAAAACCTTGGAAGGTATCGCTCTCGATTGGTATTATAGAATACCTGAGGCTTCCATCCATTCGTTCAAGCAACTCGTTTCAGATTTCATCAAGGCCTTTGACATGAACAAACTATTAAGGACAGGAATCAGGGAATTCTTGCACATTAAGCAAGAACACAATGAATCTGTCACCCATTTCATCCAGAGGTGGCGTACAGTTCTTTATTCTTCGGCAAGTGCTCCAAATATGGATCAAATGGAACTATGCGATTTATTCCTTCATTCTCTCAGCAGAGAAGTGAAGGAAGAAGTCCAGAAGTTCCCACTAAGAACTTACGATGAAGTACTTGAGAGTGCTCTCCGAATAGATCAAGCGGCAATTGATAGTGGTCGCAAAACATATGGAGCAAACGGGAGGTTAATCACCTCCAACCAAAACACTACAACTTATCCTACTATCACGAATGTCAATCAAGGACCTAAAATCCTTAATAAAAATCACGGAGTGACAACAGATGGAGTAACTGATCAGGCTAGAAAGGTAAATGTTGTGAATACTCCACCACAAATAAACAATCAACGAAACAATAACTTTACTCCAACAATCAATACAGTGGATTTTAATCATCCACAACAACAACGACAACGACAACAACGGTGAAGCCCTACACGGGATCCAAATCAAAATTCAACTAGGTATCAAAACCAGAATTCAAACCAAAAACAACAAACGCAAAACTTTAATAGGAAACGGTTTGATCAAAGTTTTAGGCCACAATATACACCGAGCCAACAAACTAGGAATTACAATCCTAACTCCTATTGTGGTTTTCACAAAATCTGAGGCCATGACACTAGAACATGCCGTGACTACAATAAATTCATGCAACGTTTGCCAGAGGAACAAAGACAACTTTTTATAGATATGTTCTTGGCAGATCCTACGTCACCAGCACCAAATACTTTTACAGGGGCAGTTTCCCCTCAAAATGCACCCCTCAAGATCTTCAATGATCCGCTTCCAAATCACAACAATAACAAGATAAATCCAAATGGGACAAACAAGGGTGTAATTACAGGAAACAATGATCATGAAGCCTCAACTTCACTGAATCCATTAGTTGCGCCACAACTAGGAAGTCAGCCACGACCTAAGATAGTCGGTTTAGTGGAGTTAGATGTTGAACTACCCATAGAAGCTGTAACAAGGACACGAGAGTATTCCTCTCAGCTAAGTCCAAGCTACCCGCTAGAAACAGACAATATCCAACAAGTATTAATAAAACCCGTGGGTGCTTATGATTTAATTAATGATCTAACAAAAACCTTCTCACACATCTCCTTTTTGGATTTATTGAAGAACTCCCCTGCTCACAGGGCTGCTCTTTTAGAAGCATTGGGTTTAGGTCATCTAATTAGCATCACTCCACCTCCCGAAACACAGGTAAACCATATAGACTTTGATATCCATCCTCCGGGGCAGCCGGATAGGGACACCGAATTCATATTCGAAATAAACAAAATGCCAACAGACGCTGAGATTGCACGCCGAGGTGATCCGGCCTTACACTTGCAAGTGTGGGTTTATAACAATTATGTGAAACGCGCGATGGTTGACGATGGGGCAACAGTTAACGTAGTCCCTTTTTCTTTCCTTTAAAAGCTAGGGTATGGAGAAACGAATTGTTCCACGACTCGAAATACACTAAGAGGCTATGACAGCCTTAAAGCCACTTCAATTGGAACTATAATACTACCGGTCACCTTAGGACCCAAAACAATCCTGACTGAGTTTTATATTATAGATCGGGAAACTAACTATAATATGATCCTCGGCCGACCATGGATACACCGTATGAAGGCAATCCCTTCTACGCTATTTCAAGAAGTAAGATTCTTGCATTTAGGAAAGGTGTTCATAGCCAAAGGTGATCCAAAACCATTCGATGTACACCTGGCTGACCTAAAGAAAAGACCAGGCATGCACTCGGAGTTTGAACTCCCAACGAACCAACTTAATAAACCTACCGACGCAAAACCAGAAGAAAAGTTGGTACCTACGACAGATCTTGAAACTATGAGCCTAGCCAAGGCAACCCCAGCCCCCAAAGATGAGGCTAACACTGTAGAAACAGTATCATTAGGAACTACTGCAAAAATTGTTGAATTACTAGAACAGGATCTACCAATGTTCCTACCATTTGATTCTGTAGGCATGGGGTGCACCCTAGGTGTCGGTTCTCTCCCAGCAGTAGATCTCTGCATGGTAGAGGTAGAAGATGTTAACACAACAAATATCCCAGCACCCATATTCCCAGCTAAGTATTGGACTCTCCATTTCGATGGAGCTAAATGTCGTTACGGAGCTGGGGCAGGAGTAATCCTTACTTCTCCCGAAGGAAAAGTCCTACCATTTGCCTTTAAACTAAATTTTGAATGCACAAACAATGGCACTGAGTATGAAGCCCTCCTCCTTGGCCTCATCGTAGCTAAGAGAATCGGTGTTGATAACATCAGAGTGTTAGGAGACTCGCAATTGGTAGCAAATCAAGTTGCTGAGATGTATGAAACCAAAGCTGAGCACTTACAGCTCTACAAAACAGCTGTACTAAATTTAAGCAAAGAGTTTGACTTCATATCAATTGAAGCAATCCCGCGAGAACAAAATCTTCTCGCCGATTCAATAGCAACCTCAGCATCACACTTTACTCCAAATAGTAAGTTAGAGGATACCCATTTCATGGTATCCCTTCGTGATGAACCATTGATAAAAACAATGTCAAATCCTCTTTTAAATAGAAATGAAAACAAATCTACTATCCTAGACCACATCGATAGTGATACAACCACTCTTGATTTCTTAAACGCCTATGCGGCATTACATCTCACCCATCACGTGGTAGATTTATCTTTAATCCCACATTCATCTTCTTACTTCAGGAATCCCATGACAGAGCTTCCCCCACAAAAGGAACTCAGCATATACACAGTCGAGAATGGAGATGATCTGGAACTACCTCCAGCCCCGCCTGAGTTTGAAGAAGGTAACGCTTCTTTAATCGAAGAAACAATTGATATTAACATCGGAACGGAAGATGAACCAAGGATATTGAAGTTAGGATCCTCGTTAACTCCATTAGAAGTAGAAATACACACTCGGATCCTCAAGGAACATCAGAAGGCTTTTGCATTTAATTATAAAGAAATGACAGGGGTTGCACCACACATTGCGGTGCACAACCTCGTCACTAAATCAGATGCAAAACCGATTAAACAAAAATCAAGACCAATGAAACCCAAGGTAGCTCTCATGGTGAAAGAGGAGGTAATAAACTCCTCCAAGTAGGATTCATCAAACCAGTCGATTACTCTCAGTGGGTATCTAATATCGTTCCCGGTTCTCAAAAAGAATGGAAAGATACGCATCTGCATAGACTTCCGAGACATTAACAAGGCATGTCCTAAAGATGACTTCCCATTACCATCTATAGATGTCATTGTTGATGCAACAGCTGGATTTGAGCTTTTATCTCTCATGGATGGATTCTCGGGATACAATCAAATCAGAATATCTGAACAAGATCAAGCTAAAACCACATTTATAACTCCTTGGGGAACCTATTGCTATGTTGTTATGCCATTCGGTCTCAAGAACGCTGGCGCTACATACCAGCGGGCTATGACGTATATATTTCATGATCTTATTCATAAAATTGTGGAATCCTACGTAGATGACTTGTTGGCTAAGGCCAAGAAGCGTTGTGACCATCCGGAAGTGCTTCGCGTCATTCTTTCACGTCTGATAGAATACGGAGTCACGCTAAATCCAGAAAAATGTGTTTTTGGTGTGACAGGAGGGAAGCTCCTAGGTTACATTATATCATCACGCGGGATCGATGTTGACCCAACCAAAATTAAGGCTGTTCTCGAAATGGTCCCACCTTCGGATGAATCTGGAATCAGATCATTTCTCAGAAAACTTGGTGCGATCCGGAGATTCATCCCGGACTTAAGTTTCGCCATTCATCCAATCAACAATCTACTCAAGAAATATTATAGCATTGATTGGACCGAAGACTGCAATGAAGCTTTCAACGCAGTTAAGCATTTCTTGTTATCACCACCTACGCTAATGCCACCTAAGCCAGATCACCCGTTAATTTTATATTCGCGAGCCACCAATGTCTCGCTAGCCTGTATGCTGGCTCAAGAAGATGATGACAATAGAGAACGTGTGATCTATTTCATTAGCCAGACATTGCTCGACTATGAAACACGCTACACACAAGCAGAACGAGAATGCCTCGCCATAGTCTTTGCAACAAAACGCTTAAGACATTACATGTTAAATCAAGAAACAAAGGTCATTGTAAAAACAGAACATTCACGAACTTTCCTCACGCAAGGGTCCTTGTCTAAAAAGGTTGGACGCTTTATAACCTTAATGGGTGAATTTGAATTAAATTCGTAAATCAGAAGTCGGTTAAAGGAAAAATCATCACGGATTGGTTAGCTGATAATCCATTAGACGGAGGTGATCTAGTAGATCTGGACTTTCCAGATGAGTGCGTATACTACATCGAAACCCGACCTTCTATCTCTAAGTGTCCTTGGTACACTGATATCATTAATTATATCATGGACCATACATATCCAGAAGGTGCTACACCACAACGAAGAAGGTGTTACGCATTATCGTAGCTAAATACGTCATCATAGAGCAAGTGCTCTATCGAAAAGCATTTCGATGGAATGCTTCTAAGATGTGTCGACACAGAAGAATCCAAGAAGATTCTCCACGAATCTCACAGTGGAATGTGTGGAGGCCACTTCGGTGGCCATGCCACCACTCGAAAAATACATCGAATGGGCTATTTCTGGCCTACTCTAGAACACGACGCAGTAGAGTTTGTACGAAGGTGTCATAAGTGCCAAGAATTCTCTCATGAGATTCACATGCCGGCACAAGCTCTACAACCAATCGCTACTCCATGGCCCTTTTCTACGTGGGGCCTAGATTTAATAGGGAAATTCTCTCCCTCATCTACAGATGGCCATAATTTCATAATCACGGCCACCGAATATTTTACCAAGTGGGTAGAGGCTATGCCTCTTACTACTGTACCGGGTTCTGTAATCGCCAAGTTCATTTTGAACCAAATCATTTGCAGGTATGGTGTCCCGCAAGTCATTATCTCAGATAATGGGACTTCTTTTAAGAATGACGAAGTTCACGAATTATGCAATAAATTTAAAATAAGCCATCATACAGCCTCCTTGTATTACCCTCAAGCCAATGGACAGGCTGAGGCGACAAACAAAACATTAAAAGCCATTCTCCTTATAACGGTGAGAGAAAACAAACAAGATTGGCATTTGAAGTTATATCCGGCCTTATGGGCCCACCGAACCTCAATAAGGACACCAACAGGAGTGACTCCTTTCTCGCTAGTATTCGGGGCAGAAGCAGTTCTCCCGCTTGAGGTTGAAATACCCAGTCTCCGTATTTCATTACAAGGGATTCTAGATGAAGACGCTTATAGAGAAGCACGTCTCTCCCAACTAGAAAGCCTAGATGAAGCTAGGTTAGATGCTGAACAGCGGCACAGAGTCTATGCTGACCGGATGTGCCGGTAGTATAACAAGAAGGTCTATGAATGCGACATATATGAAGGTGATCTAGTTCTAAGGCTAGACAGCCGGATCGACAAAAAGACCGGCGAAGGAAGGAAGTTCCGGCCCAAATGGTTGGGCCCATACCGAGTCATGAAGGACTATGGAAATGGTGCATATCTCCTATGTACGCTGGAAGGTGAGGAATTTGGTGAAACAGTCAATTCCCTACACCTCAAACGATTCTACGCGTAAGCAACTAGTACTACTTGTATAATTATATCTACATTGCATCTTCATATAGTTAGGATCATTTTGTCCGCTTGTTTCGTACAAAAATTTGTGATCAAGGAATTTGTTCTCAAAGAAATTCATTACAAACTCATGATGTTGTTGGCATAAACACTCTAATCATACTTCTCTATTTCCATGATATCATCAAACTATTTCGGAATCATTTCATCAAATAAAGCTAGATATGACAAGGTCTTAACGGTAACCATGCCAAGATCTGCGGGTTTATTCTCACTTTTGGTTTCTTCTTAGGATAGGTGTCTTGCCTATGGTCTGTTCTAGAAGCTTCATGGTGTCACATCTATCCCGTATGAATATCTCTTTGGAAATAAAAACACACTGACATTTTTCTCAAGTAAACAAGTCAAATATAGATCAAACAGAAAATTTTAAATTTACACATTTCCTTGCCCCACCAACCTTCGGTGATGAGCTTGCGTCTCTTACTAGTGACGTAGGGTTGGGAAAGGATGGAAATGCCCTTACTCGCCTATGCCTTGCCTATGGTGATAAACCCATACTTCTTACTAGTAGCATGGGGCAAGGTGTAGGGGGTCCTCTTGACAAACAAACGTAAAAGGTCATAAACAAACAATTCAAATCTTGAAGTCTTGAGTCAAAAACAAATGAATCAGATGTCCAAAATTCCAAGAGAATTAAAAATCCTAAAACCCAGATTTTGTCTACCATGTGGCCATCTACGGATCTAAGTCTAGATAAACCACAAAGCAAGTTGCATCCCAAAACTATGAAGTCACTCGAGTGGAGTAAGCTTGTAGCATCCTAATTTGGTTCCGTCAAAGCTTTGTCTATCTTTCATCACTATCATTTCAACACATTTCACAACTTGTGCCCTTTCTAGCTCTCGGTGATGAGCCCTCACATCTTACTAGTTGTGTGGGGTTAGGAGAGGGGCAAGTCTATCTGCTCATCATACCAGCTTATCTTCACCACTTTGCCAAAACAAATATGAAGTATCCAAAATTGCTTACAGAAACTAAGATTCAAAATCACATTGTATCTACATTATCATATATCAGCATCATGAAATACAAAAAGAAAGTAAACACTTGCATCATTTGTTCTCCATTGCATACATTCTAAAGAGCATATAAGCATAATATCATAGTTCACATGAGGAAACGGAAATGCAAGTAAGCCATAAATGCCAAAAGTCTGATCCAAAAAGAATATATATATATATATATATATCAAAATTCCTGTACAATGCCATCATGCGCTAAGCATGGTCAAAACGCTCAAAGAGCCCGAGATATACAAAAATATCATACAAAAATCTAGGAGAGCCAAGTGGCTTCTCAACCCCTATGAGACCCCTCTGAAGGTGCACGCCCATGCCTAGGACTCCGGCTACGCCGGTGCTCTGAGTGCACGGAGGGCTCAGGATCCCGAGGGGCAGCCGCAGTCTCGCCACGAGAATGACTCCTCATCAGGCGCTCGGCTGTCCTATACCCCGCTAGCTCCGTACGGAGAGTCGATACCATCCTGGCCACATGCCAAACTAGGGAAAAGACTTCAGTGTGTCTACCAGCTGCTGAGGGCTCCCCAACATCCACAGACAACTCTGCGTGGGTCCTCTCCATGGGGATCATCAGGGTATCGGTGCATACCCTGCGAATCAGGTCCCGCCACTCATCGACGGTCTCTGCAAACAAAGGAGAAAACAAATTAGAAATGAAACAAGAGATAAAACACAAGAGTAAACAAGAGGAGAAATAGTAACTAAGGAAATCCTAATTAAAAACAAACATTAAAAGGAAGGATGGTAACTTACTCGGATCACCAGGCCTCCAGGATGGATCTCTAGGGTCAGCACCTGCCACAGATGCCGCCGCTGACTGAGGTGCTCCCCCCATGGCTGGAGCAACGTAGCATCCTACAACGGACTCATCCTCCCCACCATGGCCCTGGGAGAGTGGCTCCTCTGAAACCAGAGTAACTCTCTCTGCACTCTGCTCGGCCCTCTCTGCCTGCATGATATCCTGAGTGTCATGCCACTCAGGATCACTGTCCTCCTCAGTCTCCTCCTCTGTCTCTCCCCCTGTAAACTCCTCAGACTCAGAGTCTATGTCGATGGGGTCATCGCTGCTATGGGCAGGACCCATGGCAATCTGAAGCAAGGGTGCCTGAGGCGCACCGGCTCTCCCTCGGGCACGTACTACCCTCCTGGCCGCAATAGGAATGCCAGGAGTAACAACTGTCCAACCCCGGCCTCTAGGACCCCCTCTGGCCTCTCGAACTGACCTGTATACTGGCACTACCGGGGGAAGCATGCCCATGTAGGGTAGGCCAAACTGCTGAGGAACTCGGCCAAAGGGGTGTATCTCCACTCGCCCCACTCTGTCAATAAGCTGCCCTGTGGTGGAGCAGGAGATCAAAGTAAGAGCCTCCTCGCCCCATATACCTGCCATGGTCTGATATGGTGTGGCCTCCATGTCATCGGTGGTCAGAGAAGCAACTGGCTGATGAGGTGCTCTGAGCACCGACATATCTGTCCATCTGGCTGCCCTCACAGCTCTGGGATCTGTCACCTCTACACCTCTACCATAAGGAATGAAGTGCTCATAAACCCAACTCATGACCAGGGTCGGGTGGCTCAAAGACTGCCCCTGTAAACGGACTACCCTGTACAAGTCATGGTAGGTAGTCCCAAGTATGTCTGCTCCCCAGGCGTAAATCTGGCCATGGCCCTCGATCTGTGCAATGATGGGGGACCAGCAGTATAGTAATGTGTCTCCTCCCTTGTCCCCGATCAATCTCGAGGCAAGGATCCCCATAATAGCCTGGCGAAGCAAGGGGATGGGAAAACTAGGAATAGATCGAACTCTGACCCCCTTCTTCGAACCCATGGAGATGACTGCATCTCCCATGTAGGAAGCCCACTGTGCTATCTGGGCCCGTGAACCTGCTGTCTCGAGGGTGAGTCGTCTCCCGATGATCGGGACCCCCAGGATACGGTAAACATCCTCTAGTGTGATGGTCCACTCACCTCGGACCCCTGGTAATCGGAAGGTGTTCCGATCAGCATCCTAGTAGGAAAATAGGTCACAAAGAATGTGACTGGATGGTGCAACATGTGGGACACGTGAGATACGTAGTATCCCATCCCTCTGAAGAGTTTCCTCCTCATCTTGTGAAAGGGCATCTAACACTGCTGGGAGCCAGTCACACTCCCTCTCTCGGCTCCACCGAATGTACTCCTCTCTCACCTGCATACACCCAAAAACACACAAAACAAAGCAAGTTAGCATCCAAGTGACATTGGAAAAATCATGAAAACACATAGAAATGCTAAAAATGCAAAAACAATCTCAAACAGATGTTCTTTTGACATTCTGTGCAAAACCGCCGCCCTGAGCAGGGAGGCGGTTTCGTAACCGCCACCTTAAAGGTGGTCTTGTAACCGCCGCCCTGAACAGGGTGGCGGTCGTGTAACCGCCACCCTGGGCAGGGCGGCGGTCGTGTCCCGAAAACCCACGCGGGTTTTATAACTTAAAAAGCCTAAAAACACCAAAAAAGGACCATTTTAGCTAAAAACAAAGCCTACCCAGTAGGCGCCCCCCCTAGATGGACCTTTTGAACCTAACATTTTCAAAAATAACCCCCCCACGACAAAGATTTTAGCATTTTAAAAATTGAAGGGGAAAAACAATAAATTGAGGAAAACTAACCTGTGATCTCGCGGGTCGATGATCTGCACGCGGAGGCATGATCGCTATCTCGCCACGAACGTTTTGACTCTACTCTCGTAAGAAACCGTCACCGTGGGTCCCAGAGCTCAGAATCAATCAAATCAACACGCGCAAATGAATAGGAAAATGGGCCCACTTTCATATATATAGCAGCCTGACTTGTTTTGAATGTTTTTTTTTCGCAGGTTTGGAGCGCCGACGGAGGTAAGTTCTTACCCCCGCACAAATGGTACATCCTCATTTCCCATTATTTTAGCATTTATTTTCCGATCTATCTTGTCTATCTGCACTTGAGTTCTCTTTTCATTTTGCAGGGAGCGGGAATTTTGGATGGCGTCATTTCGACACACGGACGTATCAGGTATAACTTCCAACTTCCCATTTCGGGACCGCCATACTCGGACCCACCGTTTTACGCCTCTTCATGGCTAAAACACTTCTCTGAGGGGGCAATATGTACGTACCCAAAATTGTAGGGTACTGCACCGTCGGAACAACGTAACACGTACCCCAATGATGATACAAGTCTCCTCGCAAGGTGTTCGGGATCCGGAAAAGCTCTCCAAGTATGCGTTAACATCCCGCATGCCCCGCTTAGCCCCCGCGTGCTTTGTTTTTCTCTTTTTCCCTCTTTTCTTGGCCTTTTTCTCTTCAGTTACGAAACCGCCGCCCTGCCTGGGCGGCGGTCTCGTGACCGCCACCCTAAGCAGGGCGGTGGTCCTAAGCAGGGCAGCGGTCTTGTAACCGCCACCCTGCTCAGGGCGGCGGTCCTTTACGCATTTTCCAGAATGCTCTTTTAACACGACTCACGTAAATTTCAATGTTTACCAGATTTTTTTCACCGCCATGAGCTTGCATTAATGATTCTGGTTCCCTGGAATAGTGTTTTGCCATTGTTTATAGTTTAAGAGTTCAATTTGGTTTTTACCTTGGGTAAATGCAAATGCTATAAATAGTTGGCTTGTGCTCAAGCAAATGGCCCCTCAAATTTGCCTCTGAATTTCTCATTGCAATAGATTAGTCTTTCATTTTGCTTAGAATTCTTAGTTTCTTTCATTGCATGCTTAGTTAGTGTTGTTTTGCTGTTAGGAAGCCACATATCCATCTTGTGCAAGTGTTGTTGATATTTCATCCAATCCATTGGAGTAGAATAGTTTGTTTTCAATAGGAAGCCATTAAAGTTGCAGGTTTTGTTCTTCAAACAGGATAGTTTCAGGTTCTGGACGTTTTATGTTGCATGACTCGCAATAAATCCCGCTAGGAATTGCATAAGCCAAGCTCTGTACTCTTGCGCTATCTCTCTCCTACTCGCATTGTATTCAGTCTGTATCCTAAGCTGCCTTTGTCCCAATATCTACTTCTGTTGATGCTAGCATTACACGCTTTTCTGGATCCACGTGAACACAAAGGAACGAGGAGATCACACTGAGGGGACAAGATCACACACACCATCAGATTCGCCACTGTTCTGCAGAATCCAGGTTCTAGCTTTCAAAGTTCTAATTAGAAGCATATCAAATAGAGTAGCCAATCACTTTATTTCAATCAATTTTACTTTCGATATTGCCAGGGAAGCTGTGGGGATTGATAGTTTCTGAGAGACTATGATTATTTCCTCACTTCTGAGGTAGTATAGAGATTCTTTCAAATAGATTAGATCAGTTATTTCATTGTTTAGAATAGATTTACAACTGCACAGGCAAGTAGCTATACTCGGTTACTTTGTTTGTTTTAAAATTTGACACTAGGTTAATTGTCAATTTCTAGATATATTAAAATAGCTGCTCTTTCAAATTCATTTATAAAATTCATCAGAAAATAACAAAAATATAGAAGTTATATATGTTATAGATATACTTCGCATAGTTAATTTTATTTTGCTGCATTTAGTTTACATTATTGCTTTTGTATGACAATCACGGGACCTAGAGAGCCCAGGGAATACGTATTCGAGCCAATCGTGCCCCAACCCAATCTCGTCACAGCCATAACTGATATAGATCAGAATCTCAGGATCCAAGTCTTCCAAACAACGGTAAACTTAGAACAAATCAGTTTCCATCTGCACGGGTTAAACATAGAAGACGACCAAGCACACACATTTTGGTCAAATCAACCAAACTACAGATTACCCTAGATTCATATCCGCATGACTGTGGAAGGGTTTGAAAGAGAGCAGACCTTTGGTTGTGATCCTTTGGTCCCACAGCCAGACGCAGGAGACACTCTCACAGATATAGATACCAGCTTGAGAATTCAGGTTGCACAAACGCCTGTAAGATATTCTGAGAAGATCGCACAATTATTAATTCTGAATATAGAAGCTGAAAAGGCATATGACTATTGGATACTAGGGATTAGGGATTGATTCCGCACATGACCATAGCAGGACCACAACAAATACGAATCTACGGTTGTGACCCACAAATCCCACAGCCCAACGAGCCCATAGGTGAATCAGACATAGATACTGGCCTACGTACACTAGTATTCAGATCTACTCCACTTCCACCTATCATCATCGAACAGTTATCCTTATTAGACATAGCAGCTAACAAAGCTAAGGAGTTCTGGACTAGGCCAGAGAATCGCCCATAGAGTCAATTATATTTACCATCCGTCCCTATGACCTTATCTGGAGATATACACGAAACTATCCCAGGACATTTTCCACGTATTCCACAACCTATAGACCGAATCACGCCAGAGCTCGATATTGATTGGAGCCTTCGAGCAGTCATCCTTGCTGATCGATCTATCACACCAGTTCAGGTTAGGAGGGCCTTCTTTGCCTTAGATTCACAATTTCCACTAGTGCGCGTCGAAGACATCAGATTGCCTAATTAGCTTGTCTGCATCCCACACATATTTAATCCCCACCAGCTGTCTCGGCACGACCTCGGGAGGTCGGGTGCGAGGAAAAGTTACTTGTAGATTCCCATGCTCACTTGTCACTTTTCCATTTTTCTTATGGAACCTTATACATTTAGAGCAGGCAACAACATAAGAGTGTACTACTACAGTTATTGGAAGTGGATTGATTTAGCTTTGACGAAAACATTCGTATTTGAACAAAATGCCCAAAAGCCATTTTTCCCCTTCCAAAATAAATTTGAGCAGGGGTTTTGAGTGGACTAAATTAATAGTTAAACAGTGTGTTCATTTTCCATTGAAAGAAATACAATTAAGCAACCAACTGCTGACTATTACTTAGAGAGAACAATCCCCACTGTCAAATTTATGTGTTGACCTATAACTCTTTTTTTTTTTTTGTTTTGAAGCCTTGTTTTTTGACCTATAACTCTGTTTCTACTCCCTCATTCATCTTGTGATAACAACGATACTCCTTTAATTTGAAATCTCATGATCTCAAATTAAAATTTAACCTCACTCCACCAACCATTTAAATGAGGATCTTGCAACACAATTTTTTTTTAACAAAGGTCCACTTCATTTTAGTAAAGGGATAAGAGAGAGGAGCAGAGAAGCTGTAACAAAGCACAAAAAGTTACAGCAAAGAACACCAAAGCCTAGAAACAGCAACACAAACGAGACTTAACAGCAAAACAACGGCAACAAAACAGCAAGCCTACAGCCAAGAAGCAGTAGTAAAACTGGACTACTTCTTGGCCGCTTGATCAATACTCATCTTTACTTTTTTCCAAGCATGGTACATACCCAGCGTGGTCATATGAACAGCATCCGTCTTATCGAGCTCCTCTCTGGTTCTTTTACTCTCTTTCTCATTGCCCCAAAGAGTCATCGGGACACCGCTGAGTTGCGAAACACTTCTTGCATGACCTTCGATGAATTCCTCTATGGCCCTGAATGCTGCAATATTATACTCATGCCTAGTCTTCGTTTTCCCAAGGCGGGAGTCTAGGGAGGTCAGTTTTTTGTATATTTCATCAAGCTGGCTATTGCCAATGCTCCCTTCTCCCTCAATGCTTTTTTTGCCTTTTTGCTTAGCAAGATTTTTTACCTCATCCTTCAGCAATTTAAGCTCAGCCTCTAAGGCCTCCAATCTTCTAGAAGGGTTATCCGTTGGTGCCGCCTGGGGACTGGCACTACTAATGTTCAGCAGATCACGAGCAATGTCATCCAAAGGTTCATCCCCCTCAGCAGTAGACTCAAGGTTGAGTCTCCTAGAAGCCCTGGTGACACGTTTAGAAGTAGAGACAGTGTGGGTGGCAGGGGCAGCAGCAGGAGGAAAAGAAGGAGAAGCATGAGCAGCCTGCATGGGGGCATCAGCACCGGAGGCGGGGGCAGCAGCAGGGACAGCAGGGGAGACAGGACTGGCAGCAACGGAGCCCAACAAAGCCAGGCCGGGAGAGGAAGGGAGACCGGGGAATTTAATAAGGCAGTGCTTGTGAATAAGCAGAATAAGCCCTTGGTGAAGGGGAACCGCCCGGGTATGCTTCTGGAACTCCAAAATGGAGCGCTCAAGAGAGTTTAACAGATAGTGGGGGAAGCAAACCAACCTACTCCTACGAAAGTGATTCAAAAAGACAAGGTGCTTGGCAGGGACAGTAACAAACCTGCCTTCCAAGGATATGTAGCGAATCATCATGCGGGTGACTTCATCATACGGAGAAGGAATTGAATTAACAAGCAGACCCGCGGTGTTGAATATAAGCTTCTCCTCCTCCTCCACAAATCTTCTCTCTTCAGCCTCTTTGATAACCCTCTTGTTGAAGAAGCGGTATCCTTCCAAGCTGAGGCCAGTCGCTTCGGCTATGAGTTCGTCATTAATAAGAATCTTCTGCCCTCCATAGTCGACCATCCTCTCATTCCATTCCTTGGCAAAGCGAACAGAGATGCTTTGATCATGCCCTTGCACTCTCTCCACAAAGTTGGTGAATCCGCCAATACTAAGAATGTTCCAGAGCTCAGTGTTATCTTTCCAGTCAGGGTCTGCACACGGCTCAATCTGGCAGGGAGGCCCTCCCATCTTCACAAGGATGTGCTGGTTACAACAATTTTCAAAATACCTTTGGGCGTTGAGAGTGGTTCGTTTCTCACCGTTGCGGGTCGCATAAAAATGGGAACTGTAGCCGTTGGTCCTCCCACGAACGGCTGTAGGATTGCCGATCTGAGTCTGCGTGAAGTCGCGCGTGAAAACCCTTATCCTGTCAGCTTTCACCTTGTAGTTATCTTCGGTTTTCGCGGAGCTTGGCAACCGAATATCAACAGCTATTGTACTTCCCGCGTGCGCTGTTTTTAAATTTAGACAACTCCACTTGAAGTTCCTAAACAAAATCTTGCTATCATTTGGAGTAGATATCATATGCCACGCCAAATAAACTAAAACAGCACCTGTGGAAGAATTTATGGATTTCCTCCAAAGATTAAAGCATATCTTTAGAGATTGTTTGCGTGTGAAGGTCCGCATGTATGCTGTTGTGAAGCTGATTAGGGATACTATCATTATCCCAAATAGTGAAATTTATATTAATGCCATAATTGGCCATTGCATCGGCCAGCTTGTTACCTTCCCTGTAAGTATGTATGATTCTGATGCTGTTGAAGGTATGACTGATGCTTATGGACTCAGAGATAAAATCTTTGATATTCCAGCTAGGAGAAGAGGACTGATTAAGCAGATTAATAATATTAAGGGAGTCCCCTTCAACAATGAGGTTCTGGATATTTTGGGCCCGAGCAACTCTCAAACCCCAGAGAACAGATAAAGCTTCTGCAAAATGATTGGTTTGGATTCCCATTTTTCCAGCATATGCAACAATCAAATTACCTTTATGGTCCCGTATTGCTCCTCCTCCAGCTGCTGTTCCAGGGTTCCCCTTAGAGGCACCATCAAAGTTCAGCTTGAACCAATTGGATTCAGGGGGATGCCATTTGACCAAAGATCTATCCACACTATTCCCGGGGTTGCTCCAATATCCGATCTGCCAATTTGATAAGATGTGCTTTTCATTTTCAGGGTAACAATTGTTCTTAGGAGGTTTAAATCTGGCCATGTCCTCTTTGATGCCTTGGGAGATCTTGCCAGTAGTGAGTTTAAAATTCTGCTTCTTATTTCTAAAAACTATATTATTTCTATCCTTCCAGATCCTCCAAATTAAATGCGGGATGGCTAATTTCCAGATTCTTCTGATAGCACAATGTCTGAATGGTGGGTTCCATTGGTTCCACAGCTGAGTAAGATCCTCCGGCATCACCCAGAGAGCTTCAAATTTGGAAAGGACAAAGTTCCAAACTCTAAAGGCATAATCACAGTGTATGAACAGATGTCTAATGTCTTCATAGTTATTCCTACAAAGGTGGCACCAATTGGGAATGATAAATCCTCTTTTCATCAAATTGTCAGTGGTGAGAATTTTGCCTCTGATGGCCAGCCAAAGAAAAAAATTTATTTTGGGGGTTAACTCAGGCATCCAGATCAAGTTCCAGTTAAAGTCTGATTGGTTACTGTGGAAAAGACTGGTATAACCAGATTTGACTGAGTATTTACCCTCGTGTGAATTGCTCCAGATCAGCTCATCCTTGGAATCCAGCTGACACAAAGGGAAGAGATCCAAAAGGTCTTGGAGGGAGGAAATAGTCTGTTTCAGTTCAATACTCTCCATAGTAAGTCTTTTCCAATTCTTGTTGGTGCCATTTCCATCAATGTAGTCCTTGACTTTAGTTCCATATTTTCTTATAAGACTGTCCTTAGCAGTCCCAAATCTCTCCAAGAGATTATCATTGGACCAGTTATCCTCCCAGAAGTTAATGTCGCTGCCATCCCCAATTTTCCATTTGCTTCCCTTCTTAATGAAGTTTCTACTCTTAACCAGATTATTCCAAAAAATGGAACCATTGGGGAGTTGCTCATCATGCAGATAGGAGTAAACAGCTTGCTGATTCAAGTATTTTGTTTTAATGACATCAATCCAGGGTTGTTTCTCAGAAAGCAATCTCCAGCCCATCTTAGCAATGAGTGCCTCATTCATTTTCTCAATATTTTTTATTCCCAGCCCTCCCCTAGATTTAGGGGTGCAGACTTTATCCCAGGCCACAAGGTGAAATCTGAACTTTTCTTCCATGCCTTGCCATAAAAAAATTTTCTGAATCCTTTCAATTTTCTCTCTGAAGGAGGAAGGAATTTTGAATAGTGACATGATATATATGGGCAAACTTTGGAGTGTGCTTTTAATGAGAAGGCACTTACCAGCACTAGAGAGAGTGGTCCCTTTCCAACCGGCCATTTTTTTCTGAAATCTCGTCAATAAATCATCCCACACCGTGTGAGAGACTTTCTTCGTGCCAAGAGGGAGGCCTAAGTACGTTGCTGGAAGAGTACCAATTTTACAGCCCAGAATTTTAGCAATCTTGAGTTGTCTTTCCCCAGGGGTGTTAAAGAAAAAAAGGATGCTTTTGTCGTAATTGATCTCTTGCCCGGAAGCAGATTCATAAAGCTGCAGAAGAGCCTTGATAGCTTTAGCTTCAACCACTGAGGCCAGAAGAAGAAGGATAGTGTCGTCTGCAAACTGTTGATGAGAGACAGCTTGGCTGAGAGAAGTGGGTTTAGAACCATTTAAAAGGCCGTCTTCCACCGCTCTGCTAATTGTTCTACTAAGGCTGTCAGCCAGAAGGATGAAGAGAAGGGGGGAGATGGGGTCTCCCTGCCTTAGACCTCTGCTGCTGGTGAAGAATCCCACAGGCTCTCCATTAACAACCACAGAGAACCTGGCTGTAGATATACATGATTTAACAATTTTTCTAAACTTTTCTGTGAACCCAAATTTAGATAGAATCCTGTCAAGGAAGACCCAAGAAACTTTGTCAAAGGCTTTATTCATGTCGAGCTTAAGGATCATGTTTGCCTTTTTGTTATTTTCCATAGAATGCATAGTTTCGTGTACCATAATCACACCGTCTTGTATTATCCTGCCTTTAATGAAGCCACTCTGCTGCTTTGAGATGAGATCCTTCATTATGAGCTGCAGCCTAGAAGCAATAATTTTGGTGAAGATTCGAAAAATAGCATTAACCAGACTGATGGGTCTGAAATCCTTGAAATCTTTTGCATTCATTTTCTTAGGTGCCAGCACAATGTGTGTGTTATTGAGTTCTTTTAGAAGATTTCCCGATCTAAAAAATTCATTAACCGCTTTGAGAAGATCCTCCGAGCATATTTCCCAGAATTTCTGAAAAAAATTAATGGAGAATCCATCCGGTCCAGGAGCCTTATCCCCCTCAAGAGAAAAAACAGCCTTTTTTAGCTCATCAAGCGCGACCGCTTTAGTGATATCTCTGAATTTCTGGTCTTCAATATCATTCTGGGGGATTGCCTCTAGCATGAAGGAAATAGCTTCCGGATTGCTGACATTACTCTCTCTAAGAAGATTTTTGTAGAATTCAAGTGCTTGCTTCTTAATGCTGTTTGGATTTTTAGTAATACTTCCGTTGCTTTTAGAAACCTCTAATATCCTATTACTGGCTCTGTGCTTTAGAGTGGTCATGTGAAAGAACTTTGTATTCCTGTCCCCCTCTTTAAGCCAGATAGCCCTTGATTTAAGGCGCCAAAAGGATTCTTCTCTACTGCATATCGTGTGTAACTCAGAAAGAATTCTCTTTTCATTTACTTCATCTTCAACTGATCTCCCCATAGTATCCATTTTTAACTCAAGATCCTGAAGCTTCTGTTTTAATTCTTTCTTTTTTCCGAAGATGTTTCCAAAAACATTTTTGTTCCAAAGTTTGACTTGCTTTTTGACATTTTTGAGTTTTTGGACCAATCTGTACTGGGCAGTGCCTTCCCCATTCCAATCCCACCATTCCTTTATTCTATCATAGATATCAACGTGCTCCATCCACATTTTTTCAAATTTGAATGAGCTTCTTGCAGGTTTGGTCCAATTTAGAAAGCTTAAAGCAATCGGATTATGATCCGATCCAATTCTGGGCAGGGAAGAGAGGTAAAAGTCTTGGCTAAGAATCCAGTTTGCTGAGATTAGTGCCCTGTCCAGTCTCACCTGAATGAGCCCCTTTCCCAACCTTCTATTATTCCAAGTATACTTATTACCATGCAGATCCACATCAATGAGGTTTTGTTCAGTGATAAAATCAGCAAAATCCTCCATACCATTAGAGAAGGTGGGGGTTCCCCCAAACTTTTCGCCTGGGTTTAGAGGGGAGTTGAAATCTCCCATGATAAGCCAGTTAGCAGAACTGTGCTGGTTTCTAAAGATTTTAAGATCAGCCCATAGTTTTCTTCTACCACTAGCAGAGTTAGGGGCATAGATATTAGACAAGATCCATTCACACTTTTTTTCAATAGTGACAAATTTAATTGCAAGATGATTAATATTATCACTAAGAATCATACCAGTACAGTGCCTTTTATCCCAAAGAGTAGCCAGCCCTCCGGAAGCACCCTGAGAATCAACAGCCGCCATTTCAGAGCTATCCCAAAAATTATTTTTAATATTATCCATGGTCATTGCTTTCATCTTAGTTTCTTGAAGAATCAAAATGCTGGGGTTACTGGAGTCCCGTAACTCCTTGATGTTTCTTTGCTTAGAGTAACCGTTAAGGCCTCTAATATTCCAAGATATGATCTTCATATGGAATGGTTGGTAGTTGGAATTGCTTGGTGGTTCAGTTGTCGCTGAACACCATCTGCAATATCCCTCTCTGTTTTCTTAGCTCTGAGAGTTTTTTTAGAGGGTCTTCCTCTTTTCGAGCTTCCTCCAAAATCAGCTATTCGTCTAACTGAAGATCTGGTTTTTCTGGAGGTAGAGGTGTCCCAATTGTCAATTTCCTTTTTCTTTTCACTATAAAGTGATTCTGGGATCCTTTCAAAGCCTTCCATTCTTTTTTTTTTCTTTTTTGAGATGACCAAAGTGAACCCAGAGTCTGGATCTTCCTTTTCCTTGGCAGGCGTAATCTCCCCTTCCTCTTGTTCCTTATGAATATTGACAGGAGTGTGATTGCAACAGACCTGCTCAGTCACTGTTGACATGCTGAGGTATGGCAGCGGATCCTCAATTCCTTTCTCTCCAGTAGGGAGAGACTCCAGGGGCTCAAACACCCTCATATCCTCCTTGATACAAGCTTCCTCTCTAACGAAAGGCAGGATTTCTTTCTCTTCTGAACCAGAAGGGATTAAATAGGTCTTCTTTTCCATGGTAGGCGTGATCCCCCCTACCTTTTGTTCCTTATGGATACTGTCAGGAGTATGATCAGAAGCAGTTTTGATGGCTGCAACAGTCCTGCGCAGTCGCTGTTGAAATGCTGAGGTATGGCAGCGGATCCGCATTTCCTGTCTCTCCAGAAGAGAGGATCGCCAGGGGTTCACTCACATCCATATTCTCCTTGTTGCAAGCTTCCTCTCTAATGAATGAGAGGATTTCTTTCTCAGTCTGAACCAAAGGGATTAAACCTTCTTGTTCGTTCACTTCCAAGGAATTTTTAACAAGGTCATCCTTCAAACAGAAGTTTCAAAAGGTTTGTCCCGGAGATGCCTTCATAGTTTTGTCCACTACTTCTTTGTTGGGGGTTTCAGGCAAAGCTATTGTAGCATCTTTGGGACGCCAGACAAGATGTTTCTTAATATGAGTTCTAAAACCCCCTTTTTACTTTTTTTTTCCCCTGCTATTTAATTGCACATTTTCTGGCTGGGACCTTTATCTTCAGTTTTCCTTTCCTGGCTTGGATCCATGTTGAACTTTGTTTAGATCTGCATCTAATCCCAGGCTGATCAGAAACCAAAAGAGGGGTCTTCTTCTTGTTGCAGTTTTCATCAGAGTGACCAATGCTTTGGCAATAGCTTACATCTTAAGGTCTCAACTTCAATTCTTTGAGTCCAGGATCCAAATCTAGTTTTCAATATTATGTGCTCTGGAAACTCCTGATCAATGGCTGAGACAATGCAGAACCGAGCAAAAGCAAGCCTGGATCTGTTTCTTGTGGGTCCATCTAATCCAATAGGTGTGCCTAGGGATTTTGCAATATTTAACAGTATTTCATCATCCCATAGATGCAATGGCAAATCCTGGTAGCCTACACCAGATTGGAATGGTGTTTATCTTTTTCTGTATTTGGATCAAAACCCGGATACCATTTTTTCAAAAAAAGACCCATATTTCCCAATACCAGGGGCCTCCAAGTAACACCGAATCTAAATCCTCTTGTTGGTTAAATTTAGCCAAGAAAAAACCTTTTGGCATAATGGTAATGCTTAGGGCTCCCTTGGGTTCCATTTTCTCATAGCCCATTTTCTAATGAAATCAATATTAGGTCTAGAGCCAAGAAACTTACCAACAAGGGAGAGGTTTGTTTTGTTTAAAGCTCTATCAACAAAACCATTGGGACCCTAAGACAGGTGGCACCCTCTTTGTCCATTTCCCATGTGCTGTTCAGTGCTTTTCGGACCCACCTTGAGGTTAGGGCTTTGAAAAAGCTTATTCCAAGCCAAAGGTGTGGATCTCAGTATTTCCTCATTTTCTCTGCTAGCCGTCCGATTGCAGTCTGAGATCTGCTTTTCCTCAGACTCAGTTTTGTCATATTGCGTCAGAAAGTTCCGCATGCAAGAACTATAGAGACCGCACTGGCTGTACCTCCCGCTTTTTACGTTCTTACCCGTGTCTTTAAACCGACCCTAACATTCTTGGCTATAGCTCAGCCTTTCCTCAGCATTTTTAACCGTGGTTCGCAGACATTCTGCAGCCAAAGTCTGCGGAAACTGCGGAAACTATGTCCTCGTAAGAATGGCTTTCCATCGCTAGATCTCTTAGATTTCCCATATTATATAGCCATTTGTCACTAAGACATTTGTGAGAATATCTTTTCTCTAATATAAGATGTTTGGGTGTTAAAATTTTATTTCCCTAGTTGCGAAAGGGTTAAGAACCATCATCTTCTGTTAAGGGTGATAGTGCAAGTTAGCTTGAAGAAACAGGGCATTACATGTCTTATTTATAAAAATGTCATGAGATAAATAACCAACAAGATTATTTTAAATAAGGACATCAAAGAAAGGTAAATTTTTACTTTCTTCTTTCTCCATAGTGAATTGGATCTAGTTTGATTTTCCATTAAAATACACAATGAATTTATCTAGCTAATCACTCCCATGGGACCATTTACTATTAGTATAATCTATAAATCTATCCCTCAAGTCAAGTTTTAGTGGGTAAGATGATAGAGCATTTAATTCAAAATGTCCCACAAGTAAGTTAGCAACAATAGGTGACAATGGTGACCCCATAGCCATCCCTTCCCTTCTCTAAAAAACTACCCTCTAAAGGTAAAGAAAGTTGACCTTAGAAAAATTTACACCACATATGTTTTTAAAGAATCAATGATCCCACTGATGACTTTCATTTATGCATTAAGTGATAATCCTTGAATATAGTGAAACTACATTAAAGCTCATTAAAATGTCTTTTGTATTTACCCTAGGACCTTTGACCTTACATACAAAATGTTATGAATTCTTAATAAAAGAATGGGTATTACTTACTAAATGTTATAATTTTCCCACTAAATACTTTGTAAGATAATAGGTTGGAGATTTCCTTATGTTGACAATAGGTCTGAGGGGGGCACTATATTTATGAATTTTTGGTACTTCATAAATGTTGAAAGTAATGGGTGCTTGAGGGATTAACCATTATTTTCCTTTGTCACTAATAGATGATTTTTTTATTGTTTTGGGGGCAACATTGATAATTTTCTTCAATGAATTCCTTGATGCATTTTTGTAGCTCCCATTAGAATTTAAATGTTCAAGAATTTTTGCATCATACTAATTATTTCAAGAAGCGTTGTAATGTTATCCTTGTCAACTTTGAGGATGGGTACACATTTTATTCTCAAAATGTTGAATGTATTTTTACATAACATCATGGATACAATATCCATTCCAAACACCATAAAAGCATTGTTTATTTAACAACACAACAAGAAACTGTTTGAACAAGAAGATAGAATTTTGTGTTGGTTTTGAGAATTAACAATGGGTTCTTTAGGGTATATTGCTTTACATCTAAGTTTTCATTTTTGATTTGTGTACCCATATGAGGATCAAGTCGGGAAGTATGGTTTTTTTTTACCTCAATTTTGGTATGCATTTACATTATAATATGTATTTTTACAAAAGAAAACTCATACCTGCACATTCTAGCACTACCATAACCCGATGATGGACACTCTTGTGTGAAACGAGTTCACACTGAAAATGTTGCAGGAGACCTTACCCATTATAATGATTTGGTCCCACACAAGTGCACCATAGGCATTATGTCAATATTTTTTGCTTCCTACATTAGATAAATTTGAATTTCTATACTACCCTATCATTCTACATTTTGACAAAATCGTGCATTGTATCTAGGGACCTCCTGTCCTACACTATTTTCAAGGTGGTCTGCATGCACATACATATTACATCTTCATTGTAGTAAATTGACATACTTGCACATCAACAAAGTTATAGTAGTCTTCATCAAATAGGAGTCTAGTGACTACAATATGGTGGTATTGCTTGATCTACATACATTTGGAGAAGCATGTCATCTTCCTAGAAGGGGTTACATCTTACACATTGATAATAGTGTCTAGATAATTGCATACTTACATGAAAGTGGAAATCCACTACAAAAACACGGTTAACTTCTGATCATTACATACATCTACATTGAACTTCTACGTGTTATACTCACCACCCTAATGATGCATCTTATAATGACAATCCTCGGTAATATAAATCCAAAGTAGAGTTGAGGGTTTTATGGTGACCCAAGAGTAGACATATGGACCTTATACGATCATCACACAGTTACTATTGGTCAACAAAGTGTGGAGAAGTAGGTGATAAATACCGATCCTAAGCTGTAGTGACAGATGGCAGAACAATGAAAGGCTAGAATCATCACTCATTTGTAAAATGGCTGTAGTGGTATAAAATGGTAGGTGGGATGTAGATCACAAGGTAGATAGGATGCCAAACAAATTATCATCCTGTAGATGTATATACACTTAGGGATCGATCATCACTCATTTAGTCATCTTATAGTGGGTATACACTTAGGATAAATCATCACTTGATTAACGTCCATCTGAGTCATCATATGATGGATGGAGCTATAGGGTAAGATCCAATCACCATCAGACTTGTAAACCTATAAAGCAAATCTCATCAGCATGCACCTAGGATGTATTCCTCACAATGTTTTTCATTATGCTCTAAGATTCAATATAATGGTATTTAGACCATTTCCCAATGACAGTGACACTTCAAATTATGGTTCATTCTTGAGCTCCTGAAGGGGATGTAAAAGGAACCTCATTTACATAGCACATCCATTCATATCGGGGGGTACTTATTCTAGCCTATATTCCATTCTACATTCGGGTTATGGTCCACCCAAAACATACAACATAGGTCTTGGGTGACAGTTTACTCTTGTTTATCTAGTGTTTTACAAAGAACTCAACATTTCACTATGCAAGTTAGAAATACATTCATTATGATGTCATCACTATCATACGATCATCCATTACATGCATGTTCAGTTGCCTTCTACTTAGTGTATTCATATGCTTGGAGGGACCGACATCGGTCACCTATGACCGGCATCGGTCAGGAAAGGAGGAACCGACATCGGTTAGGGCTAACCGGCGTCGGTTACCTGTGTGTGAGTGTTTTATTTAACTCTTGGGAATTAGATCTATTTTTAGTATTAAAGCAGATCTATTGATTGTAATTGCATGGCTAAGTGCCCTAAGTTTGTATATGCCTATATAAGCATGAAAGCTAGGGTTTAGAAGTAAGAATTAAGAAGAACTTGCAAAAGTTTGATGATTATTGTGAGAATAATTGTGAGAGAGAGAATTCTTGGAGAAGAAGCAAAATCTTGAGTGAAAGAAAGTACTGTACATCTGAGAGGTGTGGAAGATTGTAAATCTTCAATTGTATATCTTGTCAAAGCTTTGGATAATAGATTGGCTTGTTTCTTGGTGGACGTAGCCCACATTGGGTGAACCATGTTAAATCTGGTGTTGATTTATATCTCTTGTTTTGTATATTTCTTTTAGTAAAATATCCACTTTTATTTGCATGTATGCTTAGATCTGATATATTATCTGTACAACCTTTGTGCTAATCCCAACAACTGGTATCAAAGCTTTGTTTGAGGGTTTTGTGTGTTGACAGATTTACTCACAGAGGGTTTTCTGATTGAGTGGGAGCTACAACAATGGCAGAAGAAAACAAATACAAGGTAGAGAAGTTTGACGGCCGAAATTATCAATTATGGAAGATGTAGATTGAGGATTATCTGTATCAAAGAGATTTGTATTTACCATTGGATGAGAAGTCTAGACCTACGAAGATGACTGATGAAGAATGGAAGATTCTTGACAGAAAGGCTTTGGGATCTATAAGATTGAGCCTGACAGCATCCGTGGCTTCCAATATTACAGAAGTGACTTCTACGGTAGGGTTAATGAAATCTCTTGCTAATTTATATGAAAAACCTAGTGCTTCAAATAAAGTTTATTTGATGAAGAAACTATTTAGTTCTAAGATGCATGAAGGTGGATCTGCATCTAGTCATTTGAATGATTTCAGATCTATTGTAAATCAGTTAAAATCGGTTGATATACCGTTTGATGATGAAGTGAAAGCACTTTTATTCTTATGTTCTTTTCCTGATAGTTGGGATAACTTGGTAATGGTTGTTAGTAATACAACATCTGCTAATAATATTTTGAAGTTTGATGATGTGGTTAGTATAATCTTGAATGAAGAAATTCGTAGGAAGAGTACAGAGGAATCATCATCTGGGAATGCTTTGAATGTAGAAAGCAGGGGCAGGCAGAAGGAGAGATCCAAGAGTAAGAGTAATGGGAAATCAAAGTCAAGGGATAACAGATCTAAATCCAGAGGTAAGGGAATTACTTGTTGGAAATGTGGAAAGAAAGGACATGCAAAGAAATATTGTTGGTCAAAGGATAAAGAGAACCAACAACCAGACAAAGGTAAAGAAGTAAATCTTGTTGCAGCAGAGGTAATGCAAGATGCTCTTATTCTTTCTTTAGATAATAGAATTGAATCATGGGTTTTAGATTCAAGAGCTTCTTTCCATGCAACCCCTAATAAGGGTTATTTTAGAAATTATGTCCAGGGAAATTTTGGGCATGTTTATTTGGGTGATGATGAACCTTGCAGTATTACTGGTAAAGGGGAAGTTCATCTAAAATTACAGAATGGAAATACATGGGTATTGAAAGATGTGAGGCATGTGCCAAGCCTCAAGAGGAATCTTATTTCTGTAGGGAAACTAGGTGAAGTTGGTTGCATGGTTACATTTACAGGAGACTCTTGGAAAGTCACCAAGGGTGCTTTTGTTGTGGAAAGAGGTAAGAAGGTAGGAATGTTATATTTATCTACCTGTGTTATTGATTCCTTTTCTGCATTATCTACTTCAGATTCAGATGCATGCATGTGGCATAATCAGTTGGGCCATATGAGTCAAAAAGGAATGCAAATCTTAAAGGCTAAGGGTAAGTTATCAGATTTGAAAGATTTAGATCTTGATTTCTGTGAGCATTGTGTCTTTGGAAAGAAAAAGAGAGTGAGATTTCTCAAAGTTGGGGCAACTAAGAAGGAGTAAAAATTGGAGCTTGTACACTCAGATGTGTGGGGACCAACTCAGGTAGCTTCTCATGGAGGATCCCAGTATTATGTTACTTTCATTGATGATGCTACAAGAAAGGTATGGGTTTACTGTATTAAACGTAAATATGATGTTTTTGAGACTTTTAAAAGATGGAAAGCCCTTGTTGAGAATGAATCAAATTCAAAGTTAAAGTGCCTTAGATCTGACAATGGTGGTGAATACTGTAGCAAGGCTTTCAATGATTATTGTTCAGTGAATGGGATACGTAGAGAAAGAATGGTTCCAAGAACACCACAAGAGAATGGTGTTGCAGAAAGAATGAACATGACAATCATGGAACATGCTAGAAGTATGAGGATACATTCTGGATTGCCCTTGCAGTTTTGGGTAGAAGTAGTTGATACAATGTTTATTTGATTAACCGTGGGCCTTCAAGTTCACTAGATGGAGGAATACCAGAGGAAGCTTGGACTGGAAAAGAGGTAGATCTTTCTTTTCTTAAATTTTTTGGTTCAGAAGATTTTGTGCATATTGATAAGGAAAATAGGAAAAAGTTGGATGCAAAATCCAAGAGATGCACTTTCATTGGTTATGGATCTGGTGATTTCAGATTCCATTTTTGGGATTTAGAGAATTCTAAAATTATTAGGAGTCATGATGTTGAATGGAATGAAAAGAGAATGTACAGGGATCAAATTTTGGTACCCAAGGATGAACCAGTTGAGAAGTTTGTGAATGAAAATGAACTCTCAGATTTAAAAGTAATACCGACAGGGTTACACAGTAACTGGTGTTGGTTGACCCCTGACCGACATCGGTCAGCAGAACCGGTATCAGTTACAGAAGATCCAAACCAACATCGGTTAGCAGAACCAACGTCGGTTACAGGTGACCGGCGTCGGTCACTGATCAGATTTGGATACAAATGTCTAGGAGGTCCAGAATGAGCCTCTGGTACCCCAAACTCCTGTGAGAAGGTCACAAAGGGTAAGTAAACCTCCAGAAAGATTTACACCTTCTCTATTTTATTTATTATTGACTGATAATGGTGAACCAAAAAGTTTTGAAGAAGCAATGTAGGATAAGACCCACATCTAGTGGGAGCATGGCATGGATGAGGAGATGGACTCCTTGGAACAGAACCAGACTTGGGATTTGGTTAAGTTTCCAGCAGGTAAGAGGACATTGTAGAACAAGTGGGTTTACAGGATCAAGGAAGAAGAGGGTGGACAGAAAATATACAAGGCAAGGCTTGTAGTAAAGGGATTTGCACAAAAAGCAGGTATTGACTTTGGTGAAATATTTTCTCCTGTTGTTAAGATGACTTCTATTCGTACTGTATTGAGTTTAGTTGCAGTAGATGATTTGCATTTAGAGAAACTAGATGTGAAGACGAATTTCCTTCATGGTGATTTGGATGAAGAGATTTATATGCAGCAGCCACTTGGGTATGAAGTCAAGGGTAAGGAGAAATTAGTGTGCAGGTTGAAAAAGAGCCTATATGGGCTCAAGAAAGCTCCAAGGAAATGGTACATGAGGTTTGATAGTTTTATGCATGAGCATGGTTACTTGAGATGTGAATCTGACCATTGTGTTTATTTCAAGAAGCTTGAAAATGGGAGCTATATTATTTTGTTACTGTATGTGGATGATATGCTTATTGCAGGATCTAGTATGCAGGACATTGGTGAGCTTAAGGGAAATCTAGCTCACACATTTGCTATGAAGGATTTATGAGTTGCACAAAGAATCCTTGGCATGCAAATACACAGAGATAGGAAGAACAAGAAATTGTATTTGTCTCAGGAGGATTATATCTATAAGGTGTTAGAAAGGTTCAAGATGTAGAATGTAAAACCTGTTAGTACACCTATGGTTGGACACTTCAAATTGAGAAAATATCAGTGTCCTTCATCACATGAGGAGGTCAAATACATGACACGAGTGCCATATGCTTCAGCAGTTGGGAGTCTCATGTATGTTATGGTTTGTACCAGACCAGACATTGCACAGAAGTGGGAGTTGTGAGTAGATATATGGCCAATCCAGGTAAAGAGCATTGGAAAGCAGTCCAATGGATACTCAGGTATTTGAAAGGGACATCTAGCATGCAATTATGCTATGGAGGTTCAGATATTTCATTATGTGGCTATGTTGATTTGGATATGGCTGGAGATCTGGATGGTAGGAGGAGCACTACTGGATATATTTTCACAGTAGGTGGGATGACAGTTAGCTAGATTTCAAGATTGCAGAAGGTTGTGGCTTTGTCTACTACAGAGGCAGAGTATGTTGCAGCTACAGAGGCTAGCAAGGAGATGATATGGATGAGTAGGTTCATGGAAGAGTTTGGAAAGGAGCAAGATGATTGCAAAATTGTTCAGTGACAGTTCAGAGTGTAATTCATTTGGAAAGAACTCAGTGTTTCATTCAAGAACAAAACACATTCAGTTGAGGTATCACTTCATACGAACAGGTATTAGAGGATGGAAAGTTGAATCTGGAAAAGATTCATATGAGTGAGAACCCTGCGGATATGCTAACGAAGCCATTAGCAAAGGAGAAGTTGGAGCTACACTCCACTTCTGTTGGTCTTTGAGTTTGAGACTTGAAGAGGAAGAAACAAAGCTAAGGAAGGATCCAAGAATGATGTTGTACAGGTATGGTGTAGTAATTAATCTCCAAGTGGGAGATTGTTGAGTTGTGGAGCTCAATTACTTCAGATTAGCATGCAATATGAAACTTGCTGGAAAACACAGTAACCAACATCAGTTATGGAGGGACCGACATCGGTCACCTATGACCACATTGGTCAGGAAAGGAGGAACCAACATCAGTTAGGGCTAACCGACATCGGTTACCTGTGTGGGAGTGTTTTATTTAACTCTCAGGAATTAGATCTATTTTTAGTATTAAAGTAGATCTATTGATTGTAATTGCATGGCTAAGTGCCCTAAGTTTGTATACACCTATATAAGCATGAAAGCTAGGGTTTAGAAGTAAGAATTAAGAAGAACTTGCAAAAGTTGATGATTATTGTGAGAATAATTGTGAGAGAGAGAATTCTTGGAGAAGAAGCAAAAGCTTGAGAGAAAGAAAGTACTGTACATCTGAGAGGTGTGGAAGATTGTAAATCTTCATTGTATATCTTGTCAAAGCTTTGGATAATAGATTGGCTTGTTTCTTGGTGGACATAGCCCACACTGGGTGAACCACGTTAAATCTGGTGTTGATTTATATCTCTTGTTTTGTATATTTATTCTGGTAGAATATCCACTTTTATTTGCATGTATGCTTAGATCTGAGATAGATACTGAGGTAATCAATTGTTGATTGACTTATATGATGTAGTTAATTAATTCAAGAAATTGCTTTATGAATTGTGATTATATGTAATTGTTAATATATGAATGCTATATACCAGCATTACATGTGTATATTTCTTTTTTTAACATGCAGAAACACTAATGAGAGAACCTAGTGAGGGGTTCTGGCATTCCCCTAATGTAGTGTAGGAAACTTCTAGTGATATTTTAGATCATCTTACAGACATTGAAGAAGATTTTAGAGATTTAGACATAAATATAGTCATTCACATTATAAAATATTTTTTACATGTATTACTCATATGATTTCTAGACATGATTTCTTATGGGATTTTGGATATAGAAAATCTTAGACAACCATCTAAACAAGTGTGATAGTGTATGTATTTCATAGTGTGGTTTTTAAAGTATTTAGTTATGTATACATATTCATTCAAATGAATTTCATATATTGATATGTAAGGTAGCATTAATTTTGATATTTATTTCATGAGTTGGTGTATTCTTTACAATTCATGGAAATATAAGACACCCCCTTATCATTCATTTTTTTCTCTTATGAAATGATGAATAACATAATAGCTAGATAAGATATTAATACCCTTCATTTTTGTGAATATAATGTAAAAATTCTTTAAAATTCTATATTAAATCATTTGATGCTTAGGTACCTTTAGTAATACTTTATGTTACATTAAACCATTCTAATAGAGCATTGATAATATTAGATTTTTTGATTTCTTATACATAGTAAGAAACAATGGTTCTTTAACTCGTTTAAGTGCTTCAAAACTTTAGGATAGTAGTTCTACATTTCAGAGATATTGGTGTTGTTTTAGGATTACCTATGAGAGATTTGTATTAAATTATGGATATATTTATGATATGAGGGATTGCAAGTGGTTTGTAATAGTAATATTATTTACTTTTATAAGAATTTCATTTAACTTTAAGTTTAGCAATAAGGAAAACCTATGGGATATGAAATGGTTCCAAGAATATATTAAACAACTTAAAAATAACCATTAGGTGGTATAAATTGTGCTAGATATCCTAGAAAGAAACATGTTGGATCCTTTGGTCCTTGTTTTAGGGTCATGAAGTAAGATAATTAATAAACTTAACCCATGACGTAAGAAAGTAAGGATTTTATTTCATGTAGAAAATGTTCTTACAAGTAACATGACTTATTCAAAACCCAATATTTTTTCCCATGAACCTTTAAATGAAATAATTTTCTAATATGTTTTTTAATCTCCCTAATATCTTTCAATACCTTGAGTACCATGTAGTTCTAAAAGAAATATATTCAAACCCTCAAAATTCTTGGCTGTAAAATGTTATAGACCCCACTCTAAAATGTGAAATCGATTTGTTAAATCTATATAAAATACTTAATTGTCTATCAAAATTTAAAATTTTCTATAATCTGCTAGAAATTTCCCCCAAAATGGTTATTTCAATAAGGGGCCATAATGTCTATCATTTTGATCAGATGAAATTTGAAATGAAAGTTAGTTTTATAGGATTACCTAGTGTAAAATATAATCAATTCAGATATGAAGATAATGTATAGGACACTAAGAACTTGTTTCAAATTATTATAAAATATGCCGGAAAAGAGAAACTAAAAAACATAAGAGAAGTTACTATATGATACATATTATACATTCCTCTTTCTATGATTTCAAACAATCCAAATATAAAAATAAATTTCTCTTCCAAAGGAGAAAGCATATGAAATTGTAGATGTCTCCACCACAACTATATAGGACATAAAAAGTGATGCAATAATTACAAGAGATACAACTCAAAAATTTGGTGAAGCAAAATTCATACATAGAGGCATATTATTTTTCATTATGTAGATAATCTATTGAGTGAATAGTGGGTAAAAACAATTTATATGGTACATTAGAGGGGACTACTTAAATTCAAAATTTTAGAAGACCATCATGAAATTTTGCATATGTTATATTGGATAAGGATGTTAATCAAAATACCACCTAATTACTATCATCTTCCTCACAAGATTTAAAATTAAAAGGAAAACCTTTATTTTACTTATAATGACATTAATAGGCATCATTTGAAAAAATTGTTATGATTTTCTATGAAAGGAGAAATAGAAATCTCAAGGGTGGGGGAAATATCCATGTGAAATACTATCAAATGAGTAAGTTTGACAGTGTAAAATGTTTAACAATCGTTTGAAGAGGAACATCCATTGATTTTTTAACTTAAAATGATGCATGTTAGTTACATCCATCCATGAGCGAAGATATCATCAACTCAATTTTTGAAAAATGGTGATGTCGTTTTACATGTACACAATATCTAAAAACACCATCAATACAAGACATGTTAGGTAGACCTAGCACCAAGTTTTTTGAACTCATTTGTTATATATATGTAGTTCAAGTATCCAAATCCTTCATGATAAAGTTTTCTCAATGAGTCAACATGAGAAATTAGTATGTCCCTTAAGAATACTCAAATCCATAAAACACATAGAAGTGTGAGCTATGATCAACACCACCATAGGAAATCACAACCTCTATATTATGTAAATCTCCGATCAAAACATTATGATAAGAAAACTCCACATTCTTCCCATTTATAGAATAAAAACATTGATATATATGGAAAGAATATTATTGGAGATACTAGGTAAAAATTTACATCATTAATGAACCCATCCTTAATATCATAGCAAGAAAGTTGTCAAATATGTATGCCAAATGACAAATAAAATAGATAAAATATTCCATTCCTAGAAGACATCAATATATAATATTCTAGGTCCTTCTATATAATACCAAGTGGCTCAACTCGTTGTTCAATGACCTGTAAAAAATTTCATGGTCTTCTACATCTAGTCTCCATTTTTTGCGTTGACCACTTTTAGTCTTCACCTGATGCAATTGTAACCCTGTAGAAATTATGTGATGGGTGTAATGATACACCTTTTTTTCCAGTTTATAATCAACAAAGTGAATCCCACTTTGGAGGGCTTTCACTTGTTGTAAATATGTTCCCTGCACTACAACCGAGCCAGTATAAAATGTTGTCTCCTCACTTGTTATTTCACATGTTAGCTTTGTTCTCTCTTCTGTGCAACGCAACAAGTAGTACTCCACTTTCTCAATATTGTCTTCTTCAACAATGACTGCAAATACATCACCTACAACAAAATGTAAATAAATATTCAATGATCTGTATACTATAAATTATACATATAAATTCAATGATCAAATTATACAATCCTTTTAAATAAAACATACCTTGTTTAACCAGTCCAGATATGTGGTCATAATTAGGTGAAATCAATGGCACATCTTCAAAACTATCATCATGATCTGATCCATATGTGTCATCCACAACTAAAGGAACTTTCTTCCACTCACCTACATACCCATGTTTTTGACTATTGCACTCTGAATATGATTTTTTCATGCATTCATAACAAAAACAAGAATAATCTCTTGTACATATTGTCTAGTTATTACTATCCATAGTCATCACAGAGTGAAAAGACCTAGAATTAGGAATCCTTTCACATCCATACTTTTTCCTTTGATCAATACCTTCAATTAATCATGTACAAAATCAATAAAGTTTAAAACAAACATCAAAATTAAGAATTTTTTAAAAAGTTTGTAACTTGTAGTCAATAAATCACATCAAGATACATATATGTTTTAAATGTGCATACATGTTATCTCCCAAAACACTCTATGTGGGGTTGAAGCTTGTGAGGTTGAAGCCTGAACTACAAAATGTTTCTTACACCATTCAACAATGGTGTGGGAATCAATCAATCGATCTCCCTCATAATCAAATATTTGTTTCTTTAGAGCATGTTTGATGCATGCACCCGCACCATCGTGTTCTCCCTTCCCATGACCACTCTAAAAAAAACTCCATAAATGAGGTATTTTGTGATGATGATGATAGTGATTGAGTGCAAAGAAAGGGTGAGAGGATTTGAATTGTGATGCACAACCATCCGACCAAACAAAATGTTGATCTATTTGTACTCCTCGCTGATGAAGATATTGAAAGAACAAACCAAAACAATGTTGCACAAAGTGGGTGTCATGTTCCTTGTCATCACTTATATATAAGTGATACTCCTTCTTGATCACTCGCTTCACATCTGTACTTTCAACCCCATCCAAATCCAATTGTGCATGCCTATAAAATACTTGAACCATGATGGTAACCTGGTCAGTATGATAATATTGTGTCTGAATCTCTTTTTGATGAGAAAATGAGTAATTCTCAGCAAAATCAACCACAAACAATATGGAACCAATAGGGAATGTGTCTCTATTAGTCTTGAATTGTGTAGCCTGCCACTTTGCATAGTGAGAATGTTTGATGTACGGACTAATTAAACTTCAGAAACTTTACATGAATGCAACAATGGGGATTTCCTCTTCTACCAAATCCAACCTGGTTGCATCCTTTCCAAGCCGTGTTGAATATTTTATGTATTTGAACCTACAAAATCAATACATAATGGAAAAATTGTCATATTCATTTGCAGTAAACATAAAAATCAAAATAAAATATGTACATCCAAATTTATAAATATATATATATATATATATATATTATTATATTATCACCTCTTGCAAGCCACCATTTGAACTGTGTCCAAATCTTCATTTGTTTCTGGAAATAATTTCAAGTCCCCACACTTGTCACATACACCTTTGATGCAAGCCATACGATCGTCGACATGATCATCAGATATTGTGCAAAGAATAGAAGCTATGAATTCACTGACACATGTAGGGGGGGCATTTTCAGAACCATTTGATGCTTCTCGTAACTTTCTATACACCTGAAAAAACATAGATTTTGAAATACATTAATTTTAAATCACATCTCAAAAAACAAAATTTAATCAAATTTCTAATATATAGATATAAATGAAAGCACACCTCAATATATATGTAATATAATTTTTTTGTACCTGATAGTGATAATCAAACTCAACGTGATAGCGCAAACAACATGTGTCAAGGACTTTATCAGCTCACACATACCAAGGCTTCAAATTCTCAAACATTCATTGTCCAATCTTAACATCTGGATGTTCTTCTGTAAACTTGATGTACATCTCATGTTGAGTTATTTCGAGCCAATGTTTTATATGTTCATCATAGTTATTGTGAGCTATCCTATGTTTTAAAACATCCCTCACATTTGGAGAAGGACAAGTCCTCTCAGTCCAAAAATCAGAAACTATCTTCACAATATTATCCTCTATTTTATCAGAACGTGGATTTCTACACATTAGTGCCCAATTTCCTTCCATAGTAGAATCATCCAATGTCTTCCTCCTCTTTGCATACCTACTGACCATCTTTCTAGATACACCCAATACCTTGGAAACAATAGTAACATGACGATTCTTTTTCGTATCTTCACTTACAACTGAAGTTAAAATTTCTCTACGAGAAATACTCTTATCAGCAAACCTAGTTTTTGTACCCAAAGAATTTATTCCTTTAGAAACATTCCCAACAAATTCTTCTTCCATACGTTTTGACTTTTCCAGTCCAAAATCTACACCCAACAATTCTAATGTTTCCCTCATATCAACATGATTCAAGAATGTAACCAACAAATGTGCTCTAGCAACTATAGTCAAATTAACAAATTCACCATATATTATCTCTACACTTTTTGTTGTTTTCTTTCATGATAGTGGTTCTTGTTGGGAAAATTCTTTTAATTTTTGGAAATCCATCTTCACCAAGTGTTTCACATTTTTCTTGGGAAGTAATTCCATAACTTTTTTATCACTTCATCATACTGTTACGCATCTAGATATGCGTCCATAAACAAAATTTGCAAAAAAATTAACATACACATGTGATTACACCATTCATGAATGATTTAATATATATAAGAGCTTATTTAGGAACATGAATATATTAAAATATTTTAAGTTGATAAATAACTTACTATCTAGAAGATAAACTACTATTCTAATTCATCAATTCCTCCTGGATATGAGTACAAAAATGATTTTATACTCTTTCTTTACCTTTAAGCTTGATAGGATTTACTAAAAAAAAAGAAGTTCTAGATTAATTACATGCCTTTAAACATAATTTTGAAGGGAAATATGTATACACTTTGAGGAATATGAATAAATTTCCATTTACTACATACACAACTGAAGTAGGAGGAGGATTATTCTTGAGAGTTCTAAACAAGATTGTTTTAATAGAGCTCAAGTTTCCCTTATCGATCTAGTTTTCTTGGACCCATCAACGTAGTATTGATGTTTATAGGCATAACAATTGTCTTTAATGAGATATTGTTTGTTTGTTTGTAAGGATTATTTCACACCTTAATTTTTAATTTGTTTGCAATCACACACTTTTGGATCCTTTCTATCTTCCTACATTTTAAATCCATAACACAACTAGCTCATAATTCACACCCATACAATACCACTAGAGTTACAAGTAACCCAAATAGGAACTTGGTGGTCTTTCAATCCCATAAATTTACATTCTTACATCTATTTGTAACTCATAAAAATATTTACATCCACATTGTATTATTTTCATTTTACATGCATCCCAATTAAGTTTAATTTGTGAAAGTCTAGACCAAGATAATTGTATTTAGATACCACTTCATGAGGTCCTTCTTGAAATCTACTAAACAACAATATACTTTTTCATTTGTATTCCAGGCCTTTTCAACTAAGTGTTTGAGTGTGACATAATGATCTATTATTGATTACTTTGGTCTAAAACCTACTTTCCCCTTTTCCCACTTTCCTTTTTATTAAGCCTAATTGCTAATATTGTGTTCTATCATGCTCCCAAAAATATTTTTGAAGAGGTGATTGATCATGATAGTTTGGTAGTTTGAAGGATTATTAACATCTTCACTCTAAAACAAAGGCAAGGTTAGGCTAGTCATCAAAAGTGATTATCTACTCTTTTAGGTAAGGGCCGTGAGTAAGGGTTCAAATCAAGGTATAATGGTTACAAAAACTAATAACCCGTGAATTATGGAGGAATCTCTCTCACTAGGGAATCAACCCCCACAAATGGGGGTTAGAAACCAATAGGTCCTACCTTCTAAAAAAAGGGTTGAGCTAGAAACAAATTTAAATATTAGATGGGAATCACAAAACACCAGGTCCCCGTACATGCATGCCCAAAACCTATCAATAAAGAGAACATTGAAGCATATGGGGTCAATGGAGAGAAACATTTATATATCCTAAAATTATAGGGATCCATTAAAATACCAACATGTCAAATCATTCAAACATAACATCATCAAAAGTGATTGCAATATGAAATGCCAAGAAATGTTATGGGATTATAAGGCACCAAATAGATTGGGCGTGAGAAATGGATATCAAGAAACAATCAAATATGAAAAAATAAAAATAATCACATAAAAAAATTAGTTGGTAAGAAATTACAATGAGCGGTTTTATGTATTCTTGACCAAAATGTTTAATCAAAATCATTAGCGGGTCAAGGGAAAGAAGTACACTAGAATCAAGTCAAACAAACAACAACAAAGAACAAAGATACAACATTGCATTTAAGGAAAAAATAATCATAAAAAGATGCAAAAAACACATAACATGGAAGGCATAGACCACCAAGTAGAGATTAAGGATGTTGAAGAAGCTTACAACCCCACAATGACTCCACTCATTTTGTCATCGAAGATCTGTGTGCAAGAACTAATGAGCTTGAAAGAAAGAATAGAACACATGGAAGTAAGGGGGAAACTAGAAGATGTTAAAATGGAGGAGATGATAATTGTCACACAAAGGCTAAAAGAAGAAAATAACATGCTTAAAGAACATGTGAAAACTATAAAATATCATGAATGTTGGATAGTATGAATGGTACACCCTAAATCAAGCCATCCACTCTTCAACAAAATCCAAGGTAGGGGATGAAAAGGAAAGTACAATGCAAATAAAATAAGTGTGAGAAACACTTCATAACATAGAAGAGAGAGAAAATGAGCTACAAAGTAAGTTAGAAGAGGCTAAGACATGCACACAAGTGATAAAAGAACCATTAGGAAAGCATCAGGAGTTGATAGAGAGGCGAGTCAAGAGTCAAATGATAGAAGAGAGAGAATGACATGATAATTATAAAATATAATTATCAAAGGGATAAAATATTAGGGAGAAGGCTACAATGGAAAGGGAAAATCAAGAAAGCAAGTAGAATTAGTAAGATGAGAGATGGGGGAAGGGATATGCATATTCATGTCACAATCGTAAACTATGTGGATAAAGCAAGAGTGCTAAGAAATAAAGGTATGTTGAGAGGATCATGTTTGTATCTAGACAAAGACAACCTTTTGGCAGCTGAAAGAGAGAAATGATGAGTGGGAAAAGGTGAGGCTAGAAAGGAGAAAAGGATAGAAGCATACCTAAATAATGGGAAAACATATATTACAGCTAGATAAACAATAAGTAAATAAGGAATATGACCCGCTTGGGAGCATCTTATGATGGTGAGCTAGAATTTAGAGGCTACCCTTGACAAAGAGGAATTGGGTTAAGGCCCATATCCAGAGATAGATAATTATTTTGAATGGAACACATAAGCACGATGGGTGAAAAATGCCAAATTTTGAAGGATACAAGAAGGTAAAATCTAGAATAAAGAAACAAAATGTCAAGGGGTTAACTATAGAGATATAGATGGGAGGAATACAAAGGTTCTTGTTTTTTGGGAACGACCCAATTATGAGGATTAAGTTAGAAAGGTGTTGGTGGGTACTGAAACAGAGCCTCTCTAAGAGGTGAGAGAGGATGTTGAAGAATGGAAGTTGATGTTAAATAGAAACCCTAGATTTAACTAAGAGACCAATTCAACCATGTGTGCTAGAGAGTAACAAGCAATACAAAAACAAAGTAGATGGCTAGATCAAGATCTAAATTATACTATTGAGTGGTTGCAATATTTTTTACCATGTTTTATATTTAGGGAGATTAGCTGATGTTTTGTTGATATTTCAACAATTAGTGTTTTGTTGAATGATGTTTCTGTGTGGAGCCTTTTTCAGTATGGTTGGTTCTTAGGTTGTTTTTGTTAGAGTCTTTTATTTTCACATATTTTTTCTATTGTTTTAGGTTATGGGATCCTATCAAAACCCTTACCTTTACCCAATCTAAAAAATATATTAAATCAGATTTACCCTAGAAAGAAAAATAAAATTACGATCTATCAAGGGTTTCAAGTATGTATGTACCAATTTTTGCAGCCTTGTCTTTTTCTATTATTTTAGTTATGGGATCTTCTCTATTTGTGCCTTCTCTCTCTCTGTTTGTGCCTTCCTTCCTAAAACTGATCTTCTAGCACTCTTCTCTACTTTTTGTTCCTCGCTATATTTTCATTTCTGATTCTTCTGATTTCCCATGATTCCTTCACTTCAATAATTTTCACCTGCACACACAAATTGAGCTAGATCTGAATTTCTAAGAGTAAATTCAATAGAAAACTATACACATGCAACTCTTATTATATAGAAATCTCAATAGAAATTAGGTTATTTTTAATTTCACTTTTTTATAACTTTAAAACAACTTTTCTAATTTTAAAACAATTTAAATTTAATATACAATTATTTAATTTTGTAATATATTTTTAAATAAAATAACTATATGTTTTAAAGTTAATTGTATTATATATAAATAATAAAAACTATTTTTTTAAAAATATAATAACATATTATATATTTTTGATAAAAAACAATTAAAAAAACTATAATTACTTTAAAACTCTAGTTTTAAAAATAAAATTTGTAAAAACTAAATTTAAAACATAAAAATTGAACAATATTGTTTTAAAACTATAGTTTTAAAAAAAAATATTACAAAACACCAAATTTAGAAGGAAAATGTATGGGCAGCACGTTGTGGTGGCAAGTTGGCGGTTAAGGGGTTCACGTGAAGGGGGGTTCACACGAACCCCCTTCGCGCGTGGCACCTTATGTGGCACCTATGTGGCACATTTTGGCACCAAATCCATTTGGAGGATGATTGTAAGCCAAAATCTGCCACTTAGGTGCCACGTAATTAGGGTTAACGAATTAGTAAAATTACAAAATTTTAACACAAAATTCAGATTTTTATTAGCTTTCTAAAAATATAATTTTCATTTTTTAAAAATTTGTTTTACTATTTATTTTTTATTTTTTGCTAACATATGGTATTTTAGGACAATCAATAGTACACAATCAACCCAATTTGAAAAATAGCAAAATATATCAAAAAAATTGAAAAAAATAAACTTACTATTTGTTGAAGTCTTCTTCGTAGCTGTGAAAAAAAAATTCAATTTCGATATAAATCTTAAAAGTTATTGGCATAGACATATGTACACCATTTATTTGAAAATATCTTCACTAAATAATTAATAAAAAAATATAAATAAAAAAATATGAAAATTTGACAGGACCTCGATATTCAAATCTTGAACATATATCTAAAATTTCATGGTGAAAAAATAAGTTTTCATTTAAAAACACCACCGGGGGTCAGTCGTTCCTCTTTTATAACATAAGAAACAACGTATGAATAAAATTAAGAAAAAGACCATATTTTTTACTAAAAAAAATTAAAAATATACATGTATTCTACACTCTAAACACAACATTTCGTTAGTTTGTGGAATTTCATGAATGTGTACGGTTTTGTGGCTATTACCTTTAGAAAATCAATGAAACTAAAAATTCATGTTTATAAAGGTACAAAACATACAAAAAAGTGGGACATTTTATTGTGCTAGATAACTCTCCTATTGTTTTAATACCTAAAAAAGATAGCTCATGGAGAATGTGTGTTGATTATAGAGCTTTAAATAAAATAACCATCAAGAATAGGTACCATCTTCCTCGCATTGATGATTTATTAGATCAGTTACAACATGCTAAATATTTTACTAAGCTTGATTTGAAGTCTGGGTATCATCAAGTGCGGATCAAGGAAAAGAACATTTGGAAGAAAGTGTTCAAGACTAGGAAAGGGTTATATGAATGGTTGGTTTTACCGTTCAGGTTATGTAATGCACCAGTCACCTTCATGAGATTGATGAATGAAATAATGAGGCCATTTATTGATTCCTTTGTTAGTGTGTAGTTCTATTGTGTTAGACAAGGAATCACGGTTCGTAGGGAAGTTTTGGTCTACTTTGTGGGAAAATATGGATATGAAGCTGAAAATTTCTACCGCCTTTCATCACAGATCGATGGGAAAACAAAGGCGGTGAATCACACCTTGGTCCAACTCTTGAGAGGGTATAATAGGAAACATATGAGGACCTGGGATGAGAACTTGACGTATATCCAACATTCTTATAATAGAGCAGTTCATGCTTCAACTAGTAAAACTCCTTTTGAAACATGTTTTGGTTATTTACCTAAGAGTGTTTTTGACGTTGTTTTAATATTACCATGCAAAAATGATGGGAAATTGGAAGTGGAGATCAATAAGGTTGAGAAATTCATTGAGAAAATTCAACAGATACACTTTCAGGTACAAAAGAGGTTGATAGAGTCACAGGCTAAGTACAAAGCATGACATGATCAACATAGGACTGAGCATTATTTCCTTGTTGGAGATAGGCTATGGTTGTATTTGAGCTAGGATAGAATATAGGGGAAAGAAAAGAAACTCAAACCTCTTTAGTATGGCCCATTTGAAATTCTGAAACAAGTGGGTAAGAATGCTTTACACTTGGATTTTCCTTCTTATATGAATATTTATTTCGTTGTAAATGTTGAGAACTCACGTCTTTTTGAGACCTCCATGTTGGATGATTAAGAAGGGGGAGTATTTCTTCCGTCTATTGAAGATCTCGCCTTGGATAGTCATTTAGAATAATAGGAAGATGTGGTTTTGCAATGGAAATAAAGGACAATGTAGAGAGGAGTGCAAGATAGGTGGTTGATTGGATTAAAAGGACAATTACCTACCAAAGCTAGGTGGTATTCTAGAAAAGACGTGGGGAATAAATTTCCTCACCTCATTAGTCCTTGAAGCTTTTAGGGACTTAAAAGCCTCAAATTGGGGAGGTATGATCCAAAAATGGATCTGTAAATACCCAATTCTATGTAATCTCTATATTTAGTGCTTGCTCTTCAGTTTTCAGAATTCTTATGACTTCATGAGATGGTCTAGTCAAGTTGGGGGTGATCCAGACACTTTCGAATGATGTTCAAGCCATCATAGTTCAGTTTCAAGGATTTTTCTGGTGATGGTTACAGAACCGCCCTGACAGTTACGTATCTGATTCTCTGTGTAGAGCAGCGGTTGCACAACTGCCAGTCTACAACAAGCAACGGTTCTATACGATTCGGTTCTATAGCTCGGGAATTCAAATAGTTATAAATGTTTGGGATTCTAGTCAGTTTATTTCATTTTTCCACGCATCCTTGGGATAAAACTATAAATGCAAGCATTGTGAAGAGTTTAGGCAGATGATTTTGGTTGAATTCAGTTGTGAGAAGAGTTGTTTTTCTTCTTTTATTTGTTCATGGTGAAGAGTTCTTATGTGTTGGATAAATTTTGAGCAAGTAGATACAATTAGGAAGTGTATTCAAATTTCTTAAAGGCTAGTTTGGCAGTGCTTTGTTTCATTTTGAGATTATATAGTGAAGGGGAGCTAATTTGCTCACCTGCCGGAGTTTTCCCACATCAGGTTTCTCAAGGATAAATCCCGTCTCATTGTTGTCTCTATTTCTTTGTTATTTCAATCTAATTATGTGAATAATCTACATGTTATTTTGGTTAAAAAAAACTTAAGCAATTTCCATTCAATTGTCACTAAGAAATGATATGTTTAGTGTTTTAAGAGGCAATTTATGGATCAGGTTTGATTTGTAAAAAAAATTATTCTGTTTTCAGATAATAGGATTTCTAATTAATCCTATCAATTAGGATAAATAAATTAATGTAAAAATCAAAATTGTTAGAATTGAATTAGACATTGGGGAAAATAGGTTCCATCTCAAGGATAACATTGTGGTTCAAATTATGTATATTGAATTTTACCAAATTTATTTTGTAGATGGTTGAGTTTATTATTGAATTAGACTTCAGGATATGATGATGTAAAATTCATGTCTTATGAAGCTGCATTGGACATAGGGGCCAATAGTTTGAGGCTCCATCTGAAAAGTCACATTGTTCTTCAATTTATTTTTATTGAGATAAGTGTTATTTATGGATGACAAAATTGATTGTTTGCACTTCACCTATTACCCTACCTTGGCTACTTCCCTACACCTACTCAGTCTTAGAGATGTAAAGGGGAATACAAAGTGATGATAAAGTGGAACATAAATAAAGGATAATTATTGATGATTTTTTACATGTTGCCTATTTCACTGCACCTACTCGAGCTTAGAATTGTAAAGTGGGAATACAAAGTGCTCCAAGAAACAATAATTTTGAATGGGCTTCAAACATGGAACCAATTGGTTTTTCCTGTTTTTTATTTTGGCACCTTCAAGAAAAAATTATAGTCATGTGAATAATGTAAACTCAAATCTCAATGATTTTTCACACATCTTTTGTTTCCACTTTCTTGATCTTATAATTATAAAGGAGGGGTACAAAGTAAACCAAGAAACAAACATTTTAGTTGGGTTTTCAACATGGAACCTATTTGATTTTTCTGATTATTTCTTTTGGCCCTTTTGAGCATAAATTGCACTCATGTGAATATTGTGAGAGAGTTCACTTTAATAAAGTGTAACATAGATAACAAATTATAATTGGGTGTTATAATTTAAGACATGGAAAAGGTGCAGAACATGCATAAGTATTTGATTCTCACTTTTTGGGTGGGTCTCAAACATGGAACATTTTGGATTTCCCCCATTTTTTTGTTTGTCCCTTTTAAATGTAATTCAAAATGACGTGAATTATGAATTCAATATATAGATGATACAGTGAACCACAGTGCCCTTCCCATCTCTCAAACCCCTTTTCAATCACCCCTCATTCTCTCTCTCTTTTTTCCTTCCTCAATTTTCAATTCTTCGCACTCATTTGCAAACCCTAAAAAATTCTATTTTTATGTTGTATCTAATCATATACAGATATAAACACAATTACATGAATTTGAATTTAGTGTCTATGCACATTTCAATGGATTATGTACCATGTTATTAGAATCAATTTCTATGTATGCTCCCAAAACTACAACTACACATATATGAGCATATACATGTCTATCCATCTTGGACTCTTGTGCTAATTTAGTGAATCGTAACCTCCCGCCATGTAAATTTTTTATGTTGGTACAATTATGATGCATTTTTTTCATTTAAGATTTATCTTCAAAGGCTACGAGAGTCATAAGATAAAGTGAAAAACTAAAATATTAAATATATATCTACTATTAATATTTACTAACCTTTAAGAGACTACACAATTTTTTTTAATAAAATTGGTTATATTTTATAGTTTAAAAGTAAGATACATCCATACAACTATCAAATTTAATCCTTTTTGTCTCACTTCTTGCATGGGCTATAAAGGAAAAAAGAGGAATTACACAAGAATGAAAATTACAAAAATAAGGAAAGATTGTTATATTGTTTAAAAGAAAAAAATGGCTTCTTGGAAAGTTCAATAGACCTGGCTAGTCTTTTGTTATAGGCATATCTTTTTAGGTGGGGCCCTTCCTTAACCTCACTTTCTTCTTTCGTTCTTTTTCATATTTCCTATTTTATTTCTGTGTGAGTGCTCATATAAATACCTTCAAATTACAAATAAAAAATATATTATTTGAAAACTATAAATCTTGAAATTGGAAATTGAAAGGAATATTATTGGGGTCTTATTCCAACATATTCATTTTAGTCACATCAAAACTTTACAATATTAATTTATAACTAAATAAATACCATATAAATTATTAACAAGTAAACCCACACCAACGATTAATATACACACATATATGCTAATATATAACTTTATAATACAATCATACAAATAATCTAAATACTTAATAAACAAATATACTTAATATACCATATATTAACACCATAATAGTTTAGCAATCATATACTAAGAATAAATAAATACACAAATAAACTAATATTATATCAATTACTTATCCCCGTACTAATTTTAATTATCTAAATTAAAGGGTAAGTGCATGGAGATAGGGACCAAAAACGTGAATTAATTGAAAACGTGTTTACATAGTCAAGTGATCTTGGTTTGGTAATTACCAAACAAAAATGCGTAAACATTATAACACGTACACGTTTAGCAATATTTATTAAAATAAACAATCACATTTCCAATACTATTTCTGCCTCAAAAACACATATTTGCCTCCAAATGCTCAATTCTGATTCGACTGCCATCTCATTTGTTCTAACAATTGTCTCCAGATCACTGTGAAGGTTGCACTGTGGTGGATTCAACAATGCCACACTGAAGAAAAGGTAGGAAAACTTGTTTTCTCTCAATTGTAATCAATTTTGGTAATTTTTTGATATTTCTAATATAGATTATAGTAAAAAAACATGTTTTTATGATTATTACAGTTCCTTCACAAGTAGAAAAAAACCCTGCAAAACACCTCCCAACTCTCTTGTACAGTTTTTGTAGATGCTCTAGGTATTCAAGAGGATTCAATTACACATGTAATGGAGAACAAGATACAAATTGAGGATTTGATTAGATTAATGAGGGATACATATTCCACAAACCCCCACTATACCTCCCCTACAAACACATTGGAGTCATTATTGGGTCAGAATGACTCGATAATGAGTCAAATTGATTGAAAGACATCCTATAGAGACTAGTAGGGATTATTATGCCAATAAAGTATCACCTTTAATAGTAAAAGATAACAAAATTACAATTTACCTCGTTTGTGCACTATTCACCGACCCTATATTAAATGCACCAATTCCTTTAACATGTAAACACTTTCCAATCCACTAGTACAACTATAATTTGGTAAAATATATTTTTTGAAATCGATGGTGGATGGTATTTTATGCCCCACCATACAATAACAACGAAATGAAAAATAATTGAATACTCCTAGTTTCATGGATGAGAAAAAGGATTTGCATAAGATAGACCAGGTACATGTAATGCTCTTATTCAACATGGTATAGTCCCTATCCAAGATCACCATCACCCTGAAATGGTCCTTGCAAAATTGAAGGGAACAATAGATATTGAAACACTACATGTTCTTTAGATTGATACCCTCGTTTATCATACGAGTCAGGTTTCCCATACTGATGTTGGTGGAGGTGGAGAGTGGAGTGCTCTAGGTAGAACTAGCATGAGGCCACACATTCACACATCTTGTGGTGGCATATATATTGGACTTGATGAGGATGCCAATTTCATATAGACTAGTTTTGTTGGAGTTTTTGGTGGTGTACATGATGTGGCTATGTATAACAATTTTTTGAGTGATACATTAGGATTTTAGACCTTTATGACACCTTCGCAGGTATTTTATATTGAATATTACATGTTAAAATAAATTAGTAATACATATGTAAACTTCCAAATATTTGTATTTGAACTTGGTCAAATTTATTAATTTACACATATATGCACTAATAGTATAGCACAAAGAGAGGCACATCATCATCCCAACCACACATTACTACTACGATGCCATTGATTAGATTTACAATGTGTTGAGTTTTTTGCATGTACGTATTAATAATTTTACATAATTCATGTATATGTATGTATGTTCTTGTGTGTGTGTGTGTGTGTGTGTGTGTGTTAAAAAAACAACATGATATAGTATTTGTAAATTTTATGACCACAAAAGACACTCCACTAGTGAGAAAGAGTTGACAAATGTGTTGTCGCTGTGATTTCATTTGTACAACTCACTGAGGTATACCATGAATTGTATAATTTGTATTAGTGTTATTCATATTATGGAATTATTTTAATAATTTTCCTCATTGTAGCACAACGTAGATAGTTTGTGTGAATGCAAAGTGTACGTAGGAGTTACCTGTGACAATTAGTAGAACATTACAAATGATTAATAGGTGTAGTGTAGTAAAAATGATTTTATTGATAAATGTAGCTATAATATTGTCATTGTGTACCTAGTTTGTAGACACCCAAAAATCACACACTTATTCCTAGTATTGTACCATTTCTCATTCTATTTCATACTCCTTTATGATTGATTATTGAAATTGATTAATCATGCACATTTCACCTTGTTAGGATTAATTAAATTAGTCTCTAACATACTTTAGCTAGCGGGGGGGTGAATCATTCCTTAAAAAATTAAATTAGATTTAAGATTCTTATTCAAAACATAAAACCACTTAACCATGCATTAATGTGTTCAAACTATCCAATATCACATATGCAATGAATCATGAACAAGAGAATCAACACAAGATGCAAGATATAAGTGGGAAACCCTCAATGGGAATAAAACCCACTGAAAAATAATCTTTAGTGAGGAAACAACCCCACAAGGAGCACCAACCCCTAGTTTAGTAGAGCTACAACCCTACAAGGAGCACCAACCCCTAATTTTGTGAAGAAACAACTCCACAAGGAGCATACAACCCCCAAATATGATCAATAACCCACTCAACCACCTGATTAATAATATATATGATGTATTTTTACTTCCACAACTAATAGAGATCACAAATTCAGCTCACAACACTTTCAAACCCTAGTTCTTCAATCTCTCACATACTAGTACTTTCTTCACTTCTCAAAGCTTCAAAACCTTGCACACATGCTTTTATTCCTTCAACCTTAATAAAATTTCACACACTTTATCAATCTCTAATTCATGCTCACACACCTAAAAACTCTCACACCTAGGTCACACTTCTTGCACACACACCACTAGTTCAAAAAAGCACCCAAAACTATGCTTTTATAAGTTCTCCTTCATTAAAATTCAAAATAGGCAGGTTTCCCTCCTTTATCACGACCATTACAACTTAAAAAGATCCCATAAAATTTATCATTAATAATAGTCACAAGTGACCCAAGTAGGCTGGCCTAGCCAAAACCCTTCATCCATGCACCAAAAATCCTCAAAACCCCATCATTGGAATGAGAAAAATCTCCTAACACCAAAAATATTTTTATTCAAGATCTAAAAATCACCACACATGTTTAAAATGACATTTAAACATCATCCATGGTCAAAATTATCATGAACCAATCAAATTATTTCATTTAATGGGCCCAGTGGCTCATTGCCTTCACAAAACACTTGTTTCCAACACCTTGTCTTCACCTTTTGGCCTCAAGATCACCCAATAACACCTCAAATATGGAATGGGACCACTAATGGAAATTAAATAACCTTTATAAATCACTTATAAATGTAAGTTATACCTCTTGAAACATCCACTGGTTCAAACCACATCAACTTTTGCCTTCACCAAATCAAGCTACCCAAAAATTAGTTTTACAAATGCAACTAGTTAACACCCTTCCTGACACTTTAAATACCTAAAAATGGATTCAATTTGAAAATTAATCCCTCTTCACTTTCCAGGTGATATCAAGCATCACCCAATCCATTTCATGCACTAACCAACTCAATCTTTCAACAAAAACAGTTCTGTCTTGTCCTGAAAGCCAAAAATATTCTTGTCCACAAACTGACCTGAAACCATATCAAAAATCATCATCATGAGAAAAATTTATATCACTGGAAATATATCTGAATTATATTTCCAACACAACTTGAATCACCTCCTAACTCCTCTTGTAGCTCCTGTAATGTCAACTTTACTGAAGACTGCTTCTAACTGCCCCAAAACTACCCTTTGACCAGTCAACATAAATGAAGCATACTTGACCATTTATCAACATCACCATGACCTAAAAATATAATGGAAATCAATAAAAACTCACATAAATCATATAATGGTCATTTAGTTTGCAACTCCTTTGGACAACCTTGTCCCAAACTGAACTTCTTCAGAAACTGACCTGTTTGAGTGGGGTCCACTCATCACCATAAGCTCTACCATACCTTTATGGAAATATGGAGGATTCGTCTACATGTTCCAATCATCATTCAAGCACTATCAAGAATAACTAGCCACTTAGGAATTAAATCTCTTAAACTGCTTTCAAGCTAGGGTTTCAAACACATAATGAGTTGTTTACCTTCTTAACATTTGTTCATAAAAACATGACAATGAAATGACCTCATTATTTTTGTGAAACCTTATAGAATAAATTTAGAAACATCCATAAAATACCCACAATGTCCCATGAAAATCACACAATTTAGGGTGAGCATTAGAAGATTCCAATTCAGCTGGAAATGGCCTTGTTCTTGACCCTGTTTCACCAAAACATCATAACTTGCAAAATAATCATCATGAAAACCTGAAATTTTTCCCACAGCACCATGAAATACCCTAATTTTCATCATCATGTCATCAATAAAATCTCATCCATTTCATATCCTATCTCTTTTGCATAGCTAGCCCTTAGGGTTTTACACTATAAAGGCTAGGTCAACTAAAATAACCTCATAACACATTATAAAAACTATCCAAATGGTCCTAACATACTCTAACATCATGATAAATCCTATGAATATGAGCTCATATATATGCATAACTACATGACCTCATGCCTCTCATCTGATCCTAAATCTCTACATTCTGAAAAATCTCATCATACTACATATAACCCATGGTCCAAATGAGTATCTAAACATGGTTCTTCAAGTCACCAAGAAACTCATGTGATTCTCCAAAAACTCTCTAAAATTCTCTAGGCTAGCTAGGTCACCTGAAAGAGCTTGTTAGAACAAGATCAATCCTCACCTAGAATCACCTGAATATCACCATGAACACATCCTGAATCTCCATGTCATCATCATCCTCAGCATGCTATTACCCTACTCCATCATCCACTTTTCCATTAATGAGGTTTTTCATCACTAACAACACCTATGCAACAACATGCCAACAATCTCCCCCTTTTTCATTGATGGAAAACCACCTGAACTTCTCCCCCTTTTTACATTAATGAAAAAGGCATACATGTAGAAACATGTTCTTCACCTTTCTCAACTTCATAGGATCACCTCTTTGTTAGAAATATCAACCAAATATCTCATTCTAGCTCAAAATTTTGAAATTTCACTCAAAAAACTTATTTTTAGCCTTTTTTCAAGCATGTATAAACACTATGCTCCCCCTGGGAAAAGCAATATACACCATCTTAACATACCAATAAATCATGAATAGAAGAAAATACATTTACCTCTTTTTGAGCTAAACATACCATCATCCACCTTCTAATCATGCAAAACTTGTCATTTCTCTTGCAAACTTTGTTTTTACCTTCATGAAGACTGCTGTATAGATCACTACCTGTACCAAGCATAACTCACTCATGAACATGCCAAAATGATGCATGAGGAGAAAAAAAAACCATCTTACCTTCATTTTTGAGGCCCAATTAGCTTGAGAAGGGCACAAAAACTTGATTAGTCACATGTTTCTTGTCTTCAACCTTGAGGACATAGATCCCTAAAAAGACTCTTCAGTGGTTTTGAGATCCAACTTTGACAATCTCTCAACACCATTCACATCCTTTTGAACAAGCAACATTCCATCACTCCCCCTAGACTTAAGACATCCATATCTAGTAGAGAGAAAAAACAAATTTAATCATTCCTTACCTTGTTATCTTGACAAGAAACCAACTTAAACACTTAAGCCTAGTCCTAAACCACATTTTCTCAGTTCTTGAACAGTCATATTTGATGAAATAATGCATTCATAAACCATAACTTAACTTGTCTAACCTTGGAGAATACACCCACATCATACCTTGTATGCTTGAGATTCATCAATCATACTTCTAGAAGCATACTCATCACATGACCCCTTGACAAATTTGGACCATGCACATATACATACCTGTAGAAGCACTTTTTATACCATTTACACTTACCATGTCAAAACTTAATCCTTACCATCAAATTAGCTTCAAATTTGTCAAGATAGCTTACTCTTTCTAGCACATGAATTCACCAAGAGCACCTTCAAGGAAGAAACATTGCTCCCCCTATCATAGTCATACTTGTAATCATGAGCATCTTTCCACCTTCATATTATGGACATTGTAGCATCATATCAGACTTGCTGTAAGGTCTTGATCCATCAATTTGACTCAAACATGACTCAATATGCCAAATTATTTCAACTTCTTCACTATCAATAATTTGCTTAACCTTAAGAAGCAATCAAGACACATATATCCCTTCAAAAATCACTTCCATCATACCTAAAACAACACCTATAGGCCTGTAGGATGTAATTTTGAGCAAGAAGATCATTCAAATCATAGTTTACATAGACACACACATGCATCATTTTTCACTTTTTAGATCATTAGATAAGTTTAAGGAACCTTATTACAAGTATGAAAATGATCTAAACAAATGATCATGACCACTCACCTGTGAAGACCATTCTACACTTTATATACCTACTCTACACTTGTAGCAGACTCTTTTCACTCATATAACATTGTCACAATACCTTTCTTAACCTTGTTACATTCATTTTCAATGATGAAAATAAACTTCAAACACTGCATAGTATAACACCTTTCTCATGATCTTCCTTCAATATAAATGATTGGCTCAAAACTTCTTATTAACACTCTTAACTTCTTGATGTCACACTCTTCCTCAATTCAATTATAGACTACCTCATCATCATGGTTTCCTAGACAACATGTACCCTGATCACATTCACTAATTTCAAACATTTTGACCTTGACATAGATGTTTTCACACATCTTACCATGTAGATTTGACCCAATTCAAGGATTCTGTGATACCACATTTTTGAGCAAATTTCAAACCTTGTAAAAATTTTTCACATACTTCACATATGCATTCAATATTTGAGATTCAAGCTAATTCAACCAAATTCATAGTGAATCAACACCATATAGACCTAAATTTTCAAACATACATGTAGATGCTCAACAACATCATCACAATCCCCATACATTTTCACTTTAAGTATGTAATACCTTCTATAAAAACCATATTTGATGAATAGAACACATGTAGACCAATCACTTCTTACTTAGGACACACAATTCAATACCATTTATACTCACACACAACCATTGGAAGACTCAAACACACCATTAAATAGACACATACAAGCCTTGATCGATAATGCATACTCAAACCTAGTCTTGAAGCTCCAAAGAGTCACATAAGATCTAAAACAACATATTTTTCCATTGATCATCATCTAGAACCATTCATAGGTTTTCAACTCATATTCATGCCTTAAAGCTTATTGAGAATAATTAAACTCACTCACATTACCTTCTTCACTCATCAATGTTGCACAGTCACAGACTACTAGCCCTTGGACATATGAGAATCACATGCATAAATTTTGATGTACTCAAAACTTTCATAGAGAAATATTACCTGATGGATACCCATTTGGCCATATAATCTCCATCCATGAACCTTGAGGCACATTCCCAAAAGAAAACATTTCCCAGATTGTAAGATATCCATTTTGGCAATTAGGTCTTTTATACTCATACTGTCAAACTAAAATACTGTCAAAGATTCCCAAGAAATTTAGACATTTTTAGGATCTAAAACCACTTGAATCTTGAAGACCACTGTATAGATGATTTTACAAAAAAATTTGGCTTTGGAATCCACCATTTTCACCTTCAAATTCACATTTCCTTCCATACCACGCTCAATAGACACTTCAAAACCCAGTTAGGGACAAAGAGCACTAAAATGCACAAATTTTTATTTTCAAGAGCTCAAACTTGACCATCAACATTGTAATATCATTTATAAAGTCCTAAGAGCACCTTTTGTCATGATTTGGAAGGCATGAATATCATTTTCTTACCTGGATCACCTTAATTTGCACATTGAATACCTTGATTTGAAGAACACTTGCACATACCACTTTTGATGATGATTGATCAAGTCATCATACTTGATGAATCTTACCATCTTTAAACTTCTTTTCAAGATGAGACTTTTACATTTGATATACTGACACAAGACACACTAACAAAGAAACCAACCCATTTGAGAACCTTAGACAACTCATGATGACCAAAATAGACTAATTAAGGATGAATGAATCCACTTGAGACACTTGATTCACACATGACTTACCTTTTGAGACACATTCATAACTTCACACACATCATACACACATAGACACACTTGATACATGCATTTATAGATATGAAAAACTCATGACACTTTATTTGACTCAAAATTTCTCCTTTGAGATATCATGAGACCACAGACCATTGACTTAACAACTACTAACAACTAACATAGACCAAATAAGAATACTTTTACATGAATGAAATGACACAAAACCACTCTTATGTGACATCAACATGACTCTTGCACACACTAAGTCATCTCAAACTGACAACACCATGATAATGTAAACATTAACTTCAAACACAGACATACAACTCATGAAGACAACACTAACTGACTGACCTTGACTGAATCTCACAACATGATCAACCATTTAGAACCACAAAAACATGCATTAATGACTTGAATGACATACCTTGACATCATGGAGGAGACACACTTTGACTTAGACAACTCCCCCTCACTCCAATGCTTCATATGAACTGATATACCTCTAAGAAGCATAGTAGAGGCATATGAACACCATGAAGACCTAAAAGAAGGTCTTGAAGAGGTCCCAAGCCCTCTTAGACACTTGAAGAACTCCTTATTCTTCTCTCTTCTGATATGAATTCTGAATTATACCTTTCCTTCCATCATCACCAGCTCTTGATGAAACACCTTGATCTCTCCTAGGCTCCTAAGTCCTTCTTATTGTTTTCATGCATTCTAGGCCTTTGAAAGCTACCTCCTTGCACTCTAGGACCTTGAACACTCTGATTTTTTCCTTGAGAAACCATGATACAGTTTCTTGCAACATGACCAACTCATTACAATTGTAACACACCACTGTATTTTCCTCTTGAAATCCATCAACTTGTCTACATGAATCATTCAAGAAAACACTAGCAACATGACCTACCTCATTGCACTTGTAGCATACCACATTCTTAGCATATTCACTCCTATTGTCTCTCCATGGATGAGTATCTCTAGAAGGCATTCTACATTCTTTAGATCTATGACCAAATCCATTACAAGTATAACAATATCCATTGAAGGTTATTTCATACCTTGAGGCATTAGGTTGCCTAATTAGCCTTGGCTTCTCATTTAACTTGATGAATTTCACCTTATTTTCATCCTTGGTGCTTGGTTCACCTACTTATTTTCTTGAAACCAGGTCCTCTTGCTTCAGTTCTTTGTCTTTGACCTCATATTTGAAGCCTAAACCAGCTCTATCACCTGTTGCTTTTTGATTTCTCAAGATATCATCAAGAGCATTGGTACTTCTTCAAATTTCTGATATGACATTCATCTTACTTGCTACATATGATAGCTCTTTCTTGAGGATGATCACTTCTTATTCCTTAGATTGCAAGCTAAGAGTCATGTTACTCATTTGCATTTCTAACTTTCTCACAGTTTCATCAAGCTTTTCAGTAATAGCCCAATGTTTCCCTTCAAGTTCTTGAATCTTTTCCTCATAATCCTTGACTTGAGAAGTCAATTTCTTATTGTTATTTTCAGCATGTTCTAGTTTTGATTGGACACATGCCAACTCAATCCTTAAACCATCATCATCTCCTTCATTTTCCTTGCAAGAATCAGGTGTAAGATCACCCCACAAAGTAGAACCTCCACTAGAGGATCTCATGGCTTCCTTTGTCATGAAAAGAACCTCATCACCTAAATCTTTGTGATTAGATTCAATCTCAGAATCAGATCCATCAACTTCACTACTTTCTTTAGAGGAATAGGCCTCTTCCTTGGTATAGAAACTCTTCTTACCCTTCTTCTTGAAATCACCCTTCTTGAACTCTTTCTTCTTTTTATCATACTTCTTATTTTTCTTCTCATGATCACTCTCATGATCATCATTTCCTTTCTTATCATGTCTATGAGGACATTTAGCAACAAAATGACCTACTTTACCACAAGAAAAAAATTTGAAAGGAATTTTACCCTTGTACTTACCAGTTCCAACAGTTATCCTTCTAGCAACCATGGAAAATAGTTCTTCATCACCTAGCTCATGAGCATCATCATCAACTTTGACCTTCTTATCCTTTGTCTTCTTTTCAATTTTGAAAGATATTTCTTTCTTGGCTGGTTTAGAGTCAACACCCTCATCTCATAAGTAGTCAAAGTACCATGTAATTCATCCATCTTTAGAGTAGTCAAATCCTTGACTCTTCAATAACAGATACTTTAGAATCAAACTTAGGAGTTAAGGACCTCAAAACCTTTTGAACAACTACTTCTTCTTTCACATCTTCTCCTAACCCTTTCATGTTATTTACAACCTTGTCAACTCTAAGAAGATATGCAGCAATAGATTCATTATCATTCATTTTAAGACTCTCAAACTAATTTCTAAAAGTTTGAAGCTTAGAAATTTTACCTTTGAGTCACCTTAATACAGAACTTGAAGTTTTTCCCATGCTTCCTTTGCTGATTTGCAATGCATTACCTTTCCCAATTCAGATTCTCCAAGACCATGTATGATAGCATTAAAGGCCTTAGAATTGTTTTCATATGCATCCTTGTTTGCTTTACTGGTAGGAGGAGTGGCAGGAGGAGTATAGCCATCTTCCACAACTTTCCAAACATCAAACCCTAGAGACATGATATGATTCTTCATCCTCAAACTCCAAAAATCATAGTTTGTTCCATCAAACAATGGTGCCTTGCCAATAGAGGAACCACTCACCATTTTTGTGCTTCAAGGATCTCCTTTCAAGTGATCAAACTTCTCCAAAAGGACCTTCTCTGATACCAATTGTTGGAAGCACAATGGACTGAGAGGGGGGGGTGAATCAGTCCTTACAAAATTAAATCATATTTCAGATTACTTATTCAAAACCAAAAATTCACTTAACCATCCATTAATGTGTGCACATCATCAAATATCATATATGTAATGAACCATGAACAAGAGAATCAACACAAAGACACAAGATATAAGTTGGAAACCCTCAAGGGGAAGAAAACCCACTGAAACACAATATTTATATTGATATGTTTCAAATTTAGTGAGGCACCAACCCCACAAGGAGCACCAACCCCTAGTTTAGTAGAGCTACAACCCTACAAGGAGCACCAACCCCTAATTTTGTGAAGCACCAACTCCACAAGGAGGATACAACCCCCAAAGATGATCAAGAACCAACTCAACCACCTTATGAAGAATATATCTGATGTATTTCTTCTTCCACAACTGATAGAGATCACAAATTCAGCTCACAACACCTTCAAACCCTTGTTCAAACCCTAGGTCTTCAATCTCTCACAAACTAGCACTTTCTTCACTTCTCAAAGCTTCAAACCCTTGCACACATGCTTTTTTTCATTATTCAACCTATCACACACTTGATTATCATCTCAAATCATTCTCAAACACCTACAAATCAATCACACCTAGGTCACACTTCTTGCACACACACCACTAGCTCACAAAAGCACCCAAAACTATGCTTTTATAAGCTCTTCTTCATTAAAATTAAAAATAGGTAATTTTACCTCCTTTATCTTGACCATGTTATCACTTAAAAACATCCCATAAAATTTATCACAACAGTCACAAGTGACCCAAGTAGGTCAGCCTAGCCAAAACCCTTCATCCATGCACCAAAAATCCTCAAATCCCCATCATTGGAATGAGAAAAATCTCCTAACACCAAAAATATTTTTATTCATGCTCTAAAAATCACCAAACATGTTTAAAATAAAATTTAAACATCATCCATGGTTCACAATTATCATGAACCAATCAAATTATTTCATTTAATGGGCCCAGTGGCTCATTACCTTCACAAAACACTTGTTTCCAACACCCTGTCTTCACCTTTTGGCCTCAAGATCACCAAATAACACCTAAAATATGGAATGTGACCACTAAATGGAAATTTAAATACCTTTAGAACACTCACAAAAAAGTTATAACTCATGAAACATCCACTGGTTCAAACCACATCAACTTTTTCCTTCACCAAATCAAGCTGCCCAAAAAGTAGTTTTACAAATGCAACTGGTTAACACCCTTCCTGAAACTTTCAAACCTAAAAATGGATTCAATTATATTAAAAATTAATCCCTATTTCACATTCCAGGTGATATAAAGCATCACCCAATCAATTTCATGCACTAACCAACTCAATCTTTAAGCAAAAGTAGTTTTGTCCTGAAAAAACAAAAATATTCTTTTCCAAAAACTGACCTAGAAACCATATCAAAAATCATTATCAAGAGAAAAAAATTATATCACTTGAAATATATCTGAATTATATTTCCAACACAACTTGAATCACCTCCTAACTCCTCCTTGTAGCTCCTGTAATGTCAATTTTACTGAAGACTGCTTCTAACTGCCCCAAAACTACCCTTTGACCAGTGAACCTAAATGAAGCATACTTGACCATTTAAATGCATCACCATGACCTAAAACCTATCATGGACATCAATAAAAAATCACATACATCACATAATGGTCATTTAGTTTGCAACTCCTTTGGACAACCTTGTCCCAAACTGAACTTCTTCAGAAACTGACCTGTTTGAGTGGGGTCCACTCATCACCATAACCTCTACCATACCTTTCTGGAAATATGGAGGATTCCTCTACATTTTAAATAATAATATAAGAACTATAAATAAAAACTTTCCACTTAGGAAGAAAATATCTCAAACCACTTTCAAGCTAGGGTTTCAAACACATAATGAGTTGTTTACCTTCTTAACATTCGTTCATAAAAACATGACAATGAAATGACCTCATTATTTTTGTGAAACCTTATATAATAAATTTATAAACATCCCTGAAATCCACAAGGTCCCATGCAAAGCACACAATTCAGGGTGAGCATCAGAAGACCCAATTCGAGCTGGAAATGCACTTGTTCTTGACCCTTTTTCACCAAAAACATCATAACTTGCAAAATAATTCTCATCATGGAAACTAAAATTTTTCCCACAAAACAAGAAACCCTATTAATACATCTAAAATCATCATATGTAATCACAAATAGATCTCAATATCTCCATCCTATCTCATTTTCATAGCTATCCCTTAGGGTTTTGCACTGTAAAGGCTAGGGTCAACTGAAAGAACACTATAACTCATCATAGAAACACTCCAAATGGTCCTAACATACCTGGTAAATCATAAATAAACTTCCTACATGCATCCATGAGCTCATATAGCTCCATAACTCAATCTCATGCAATCTAACAGCCATACCTGGTCCAAATGAGCACCTGAAACATGGTCACCAACCTGTATCTACACCCTGAAACTCATGTGAGTGCCCAAGAACTCCCCAAAAATGATATCGAACATGCCAACATGCTTCTCAAGTCACCAAGAAGCTCATACCACCATGCACCATCACCTAGGCTAGCTAGGTCACCTGAATAGGCTTGCAAGAACAAGCAATCCTCACTGAATCAACCTATACAACCATGAACACATCTGAATCATCATGTCATCATAATTTTGAGCATGTTATGACCCTACTCCATCATCCACTTTTTCATCTATTTTTATCATATGCATTTAACCACATGTAATCACTTCTAACCACTACTCAATCTCTATAAAAGAGAAAGCATACCCCTTTATAAATCCTCTTGGATTTCTGTTGTATTCCAACATAATTACTCGATTAAATTTGCTACCTAATATCTACATATTGGAAGTCATATCCAAGCCAAATCTGCTTGTAACTCGTTAGGAATATTCTATTAGCGCTCCATTGTAGTTTTTTGAGTGATTTATCAAGATCACCCACGATATATTATTTAGTTGGTTCCACATATTTGTTGAGCTTGTTAAAAGAACTCGTACAAATTTAGGTGTGCAATCGAGTAGAAGTGTTTAGTTGACGTTTCATATATATATTTGTATTATGTGGATCCTGATGGATTAATTGAAGATTTTCTGAGTTTTACATATTAGAATCCATGGTGGGACTTACCCATTTCTGCTCCAACATTTTTATATACTTAACCAGATCTCACATTTGGTATCAGAGTGCATATTTTCATTTTACTGCCACGTTACTTTCATGAAAGATTAATGGTTCAACTTTGTGTCGGATCATTGGTGTGTAATTGGTGTAGACTATGTTGTACTACGTTGGAGAACTTGCAATGAGGCTCAAATCAAAATTTCTGGGCACGTGCTAATTGGGAAAAATACACTTTTGATCTATGTTTCTATTGAAGCATATGACTCTTCCATAGGTCTTTAGTCCATTGATTCTGTGAAGCATCACCACCAATCGATCATTCTATGGTATATATATCAACTTCATCACAGCCTGGCTCAAAACGCGTATTGCAGGTAGCATTCAATCCAGCGTAACTACTTCTAGCTATGTGAAATCAGTTCATGCTAATTCAACCATTGATAAATGGATTCTGCGTGATCTCATGGATGCAGAGTAATAGGCTGATTTTGATCCCTAACGCTAGACATCCATGTTGTAATTCCTAAGGACTCTAGCTAAAATCTGTAACTATTCATGTTGTTTGACAGTCTTAACCAATGTCACTCAACCATCTGGCATTGAGATTTGTGGATTGGGCGCACTGAGACTCCTTATCAAGACATTGCTAGGAGGTCCCTATCTCTCAGCTCAGTGAAATCAACACGGCTTTGTTTTCGCTCTACCATCGGCCTTGTGTTACCGTTCACCCCTGTCAGCGGGGATGCTTAACAAATCCTGTGATCTCATGAAATTTCATACTTCTCAACAAAGCTCTGATCTCTCATACTTTGGCCCCCTACCTGTTAGAGCTCAGCACTAACTTGAGATCTGTTATGCAACCTAAATCTATGATCAACATCTGGCATCTACTCCCTGTACAGTGAATCCATGATATTTGCACTTGAATCCGAAATAGCCTACAATCTGCATGCATTGCATGGGAATATCCACCTCCCCCCTCCAGGTGTAGGCATTGGTTACTCCACCCACATGAATTAATTAGCAGTAAGTGAATATTAGATTTTCTCGAGTGTCATATTAGGTCAATATGATTGTCTTAACATGTATTTAAGTTGTAGAGTTTTTTTACACCCGTGATAACCTTCGTATGTTTTAATTTTTAAGTTTGTTTAACTTCCTATTTTATAGGAAGCTGGTTTGCCTATATGTTATGGCTATATATTAGCCATCAATGTAATTCTATTAAATATCACAATGTCTTTCTGAAATTATTATAGAAGATCTATCTGGATTTGATCATGTGCAATGATTATTCGACTCTGACCAAATTTAAGTATTTGGTATCAGAGCATTTTTGATATGTATCCATATCGATGGAATATTTGAAGTCAAATAGCGAGCGAATGAAAAAATGTACTTGATTAATTGCATACTGACCAGAAGGGTCTTACCATGTGGATCAGAAAGTAATCTCGGCCTGATTTATTCAGGCAGTCTGATTTCGTCAAAATACTTGCGAATGCCATATAAATCTTATTATTTATTTTTCTTTGTGTTTCATGTAGTCATAAATGTTGGAAGGAGAACAATGCTGATACATGGCTGAGTACCTGAAGTATTCGATTCACTTGGAGTTGAGCCTCGATGACTCATAAAGTTTATTTTGGAGTTTTTGTCACATTCACATGTACCATGGAGGCATTAATATTGCATCTTATCTGACGTCCATCAATGCCTCACATTTCCACGCCATTCTGCATTGACCATCGAAATTCAAGTATTGGATTCATTAGAGTCTTCAAGATAGAACAAATTTTTTGTTGCTTGAGCAATCACTTTTCTGTTGAGGCCCACATTAAGAATTTGGACATTGTGAGACTCTTGTGTGCATTGAGCCAATTGGTTCTCCTAATAACGAGTCTATAAACCTGAAAACCATTGTCAAAAGCCAACATTTTGTTCAGTAGCTGAGTTAGCACAAGGATCACATGTGGATAATAGGTTGGATCTCATACATGCACCTCTCATCACACCAATCATGAGCACGCAATATCAAAAGATGTGCAAGTGACAGTGGTGGAGAACATTCACGTTCTGGATTATTTATTGTCAGAGCATCAGTTCCTTGGTTTCCTTAAAGTGAAATTGGTAATTCAAACTTATTATACATTGTGATACATCGAGTTATAAAAACGTGTCACATTGTTCATGCCTAACATCTTTCCAATGTTCAAATTATTCCTCCAGCTCATGAACTGTCATTTGTAATGTAAAACTCAAATTGGTTGAGGTTTTGAGTTGGTCCTATGTTGCCAATACGTATTTCACATAACTTGAGATTTTTCTTGTCTATTTACAAAATTATCTGTGTTTTGAGTCTATAGCTTTTTCATAGTATCCAATATACTCTATGTTATCATTGTCTGGGCCAAAAGAGTCATTTGTTTATATCTTCGTTATCATCAAAAGAAAAGTATTTTGTGTCAAAAGTGGTTATTGTATCCCATTTATGTTGAATAGTAAAGTATTGTCAATAGTCATAGTTTGTTATTAAATTTATTGAGTCTTGTTGTTTTGTAAATTTTCATCATAAGTCAATGTGATAGTGTCAATTGTCATTGTCAAAGTTAAAGTGTATTTCATGACCAGTTCAAGTTGCAAGAGTCAAAAATTGTACAAATTAATTGCCTTACAGACGCATTTTCGGTGTTACCCAACATACGGAAAAGAAAGTGTTTCACATTGCGGGGGGGAGAAAAAATAAACCCAATGTGAAAACTATTGAACCTCAAATTCAACATAAGATGAGCCATGTTATCAAAATGGAGGACGGAGGCAACGAAAGCTGGAGGTCAGACATTGACCTCTTGTCAATCACCAATGACGGGGCCACACAAAGATATGGTGGCATTTTGTGGTGTGAGTTTTCTTTCAGTTGCGTGCTTCAATTTCATAGTACATGTTTTGCAGTACGTTCATGTTTCCAGTTTCTAGTGTGTAGTTTTCAACTTGTCAATGTGGATTGAAAAATAAGAAGAGAGGTTCATTCTTGTCCACTTGTGTATGTGATTATTCCTACACAATTCCCTGATGTAATAACATAGTGAAGAACAAATAACATAGAGAAATCCAACATCATGAGTCTTGATGAGGTTAAACAATCATATGTGTTCCTGTTCATACCTAGGTTTGTGGTTAGCCTTTGGAAAACCATTGAAGTATGTTCATATGTGTTCCTACTTGAGTTCCCACACTACTAGGTCATATGTGTTCCCTAAAGTGACTGGTTGATAAATAGATGATTACTGAGCGTGTTCCCATCCTCGTTGGTCAGATGTATTACTGATAGTGCATGTTTTATAAGAAGTTAATGTGTTCCTTCTTCTACCTTTAGTTTGAGTGTTGTACTAAGATCATAAGCAAGCACATGTGACAGACTGTAAAGGAAGTGCAAAAGTTATTTTACTACCATGTAAAAATTAAGGGGGGGAATGTTAGGAATATTAATATTTACATGGTTAATTTTCCGTAGTTAGTAAATATTTGGGTTATATTTTTTTAATATATTGTTTTAATGTCAATATATTTGTAGAGGGTTGTTACACTCGTGAAACCTTTTATTGTTTATTTGTTTGTATCACTTCCTATTTTATAGGAAGCTTGTTTCCTATTGTTATGGCTATATATTAACCATCCTACCATTGTAAAATCATCGCAGCAGCTAATTAATAGAAGACTATCTATTTGTTGTGCTAATTCAACTCTGACCAAATTTAATACATCTCAACACCACACTAGATCTAATCCCAACTCTTGAGTTTCTCACCTAGGTCCATTTCATCCCCACCAACCCTGTCACTTCATTGTCAAACAAAAATCATGTCACCACAACATCCTCGCCACAGATGCTAACCTCGTTCCCCCGTGTCTAGTCACCAAAAAACACCCCTGCATTGCCGATGAGCTCCAAATTCCTTCCTACTGAGTTCAAACTCCACCGCGTTTCCACTTATCCCATTGTGCATCACCCCTTCCCTTGCCTCATCCATTTGAGCTCAAATATGTCTAAGTATGCTTTCTACAACCACAGAGCCATTTGAAACAACATACCTGAGTCCTTTCGCTCACAACATTAGGGTTTTAAGGTTTTAGTTTGTTTTATTATAGGATTTAATTTGGTTACTTAGGTCTAACTTAGGTTTAACACTTTATTTTATTTTATTTTCTTATAATCTTAAGTTTAGAATAATGTTTAACTTAGGTCTAAATATTTTATTCACATTCTTTATTCTAACTTAGGTTTCGACTTAGGTATTTGTTTTTAAATATGCTTTTTTATTATTATTTCTATTAAACTAATTTCTTTAGGATTATTTTTAATTAAGATTAGTTTTTAATTAGTTCATTTGTTATTTTAATTAATTAATTATCTTATCTTAATTAGTTAAGTCTCTTAAACTTATGACCTTAAATTGATTTTTTGTCGATTTCGCTAACATAGACTAATCGTGAAATGTGCTAATGTAGGGTTATTGGACATTTTTTTGTGCAATTAATTTTTTCTTTTTAGGCCATTTCTAACCTTTTTACATAGTAACTAATGCTTTGTGGTATATTTTCCTTACATTTTGTTGTCAATTTTTTCATTTTTGTGAGGCTAATCACAATAAAATTCACACATATGCTCTTCTCTCACACTTGTTACAAACGATCTTGAGAATCAAAAACATGATTTTGTTGTTTTTCAGTGTTTTCTCTTTGTCTACCTTAGGGAAAAACTCGCTGATCCTTGTTTATAGGACTGAATTTCTAAAGGATGTTATTTTTAAAAACATTCAAACTACTAACTGCAAGTTTCCTTTTTATCGGATCAAAAAACGATGGTTAAGACATTCTTTTTCTTAAATCAAGATAAAATTAACCATTCACATTGTATTTGTAGGTATGGATAAAGGGATAAAACCCATCCGCTTAACTATGGGAAATTTTTTGGCTTAAGCCATAAAACTCATTGTGAGGAGTATCACAGGAACCCCAAAGTAGTTGGCACATTGAGGGAACTAGTTGATGAAACGGGTACCCCTACACAACCGACAAGTACGCCTATAGTGAGATTAGAGTCACATATATCCATAGTGGCGACCCCAATGCAATTGATTTGAGAAAGATATTTGATCATTGTATCAAAGGGGGTAAATTAAATCCAATAACTAGTAATAGTACCATGCTCGCTCAGATATATTGTTGACACCTAGAGAGAATACTTATTATAGGAAGCCACACCTTGACCAAAGCAAAATAAGGAAGATGCCAACTTAAACAAAACATCTTTCTCATTTTTTATGCATTTTGAAAATTTGGTATTCCACTTTCTTATCATTCACACTCTTCATTTGTTCTACCTTGCGAAGTTTGTATTCCATCATTTATATCTTTTATACTCTTTGTATCCATCTTGCAAAGTTTGTGTTTCAAATCCTTTTCTTTGTGAGAATATATCTTCTCACATTTTTCTCTCTCATCCATATTATCACTTTGTAAACAAGTCTATTTCTTGAGTTGTGGACATCCGTATCCATACTTAAGTACTTTCATCCTTCTATCTAAGTCTTGAAATCGTGATACTTGCTTTATCACGGTCAAACACCATCATGATCATCTTAATATATCATTCTCCTAAGTCTTAAGTTTAACATTTATATTGTTGAACTTCAAGCATTCCATCATCTTATGTCATTAAATTTAACATTCACTTTGTTGAATTGTCAACATATTCAATATTTCTATATTCCTCTCTTTTAAATCATTCACACTTTTCTATAATTTGAGATCCTTAATCAATCACTTTCCCTTCATCTCTTATCTTTATTTTCATGAGATTCAGACCTTTTTCATCATCATTTCTTCACTTCTTATTTCAACATTCACATTGTCGTTATTTGAGTGTTTCCCTTCCTTTGTTTCGTCTCCCCTCTTAACACCCATCTTGTTAAGAATCGAGCACCTTTATCGTATTTCTTTAGTCCTCTTTCTTAACACTAATCTTGTTAAGATTCAAGCATTTTTCCCTCATCATATTTATAAATCTCTTCCTTCTTAAGACTCCTTTTGTTAAGATTCAATCATTTTCATCGTGTCTCTATGTCTCCCCTTTTAACTCTCATTTTTTTAAGAGTCGAGAGAACTTACCTCTTTCACCTCTTCCTTGTTTACATTCACTTTGTAAAGAGTCTAGAAACCTTTCATTCCCTTTCATCTCTCTTACAACTCATTTTTTTAAGAGTCCTCTAACTAACATTTCACTCTTCTCTTATACCTTAACACTACTCATTTTGTTAGGTGTTGAGAAGTCACCCTTTTGTTTCTCTTAACACTCATCTTGTTAAGAGTTGAAATTTTGTACCTTTTAATACCTCTTAACAGTCATTTTGTTAAGAGTTGAGCACTAACCTTGTCAAGTCTCTCTCTTCTTTAACATTCATTTTGTTAAAAGTTCGAGAACATCACTTAACTCATTTAATCCATTTTCCCATCTTAGCATTTCATTTTGTTAAGAGCTCCATAATCACAATCCAATTTCAAATCTTTTCACCTCCTCCCTCGATAGCAATATTCACATTGTCTAAGGGTCGAAGCATTCTAATATTTTCCCAATCTTCCATACTTAGCATTCACCTTACTAAGGGTTGAGTTTTCTTTCACCTATTTTCTTCATTCCTCCCCTCTTTCAAAAATGGTGGGAACTAGACATTCACTATAGTCCCTTCAGATGGAAGGCATATAGGAATCCTTTCAATTAGCCAGATCAAGAGGATAAACCACTCTTGAAAATCATTTCCATAGAATAGGGTTACGAAAAACATTTTACCATTTTCCCTCTTCCATCTTAGCATTTCCACTTTGACTAAGGGTTGAGTTTTGAAAACCTTATCGAGGACCTTTCTTCTAAGGGTCTCCCCTTCTTTCAAAAATGATGGATTCACCAAGTACATCATAATAAAGGAGTTATTTCCCCCCGAAACAAGCCTTATCAAATGAGCATGACAAAAATAATTGGCTCTCATATCCTTTAAAGTCACTACAAATGATACCAAAGGTACTAAACACATGAAGAAAAGTGAAGAAACCTTCAAAACTCAATCTAAGACTAATAAAGAGAACAAAAATCTTAAGAATTATAATTCATCATTTATCCCACAACCTAATTCACCATTTTCTCAAGAATGGAAAATGATGAAAGACACTATTTCAGGCATGCAAAAACAACACAAACAATTCAATTTTGATGAATTGTGTCCTTACCCTTTCGATATGGACATTTTATGCATACCCTTCCCACACTCTTTCAAAATGCCAAAATTTGATAAATATAAGGGTAAAATCGATCTAAGAGAGCATATCAAAGAATTTTTCATAGCATGCCAAGAAGTGGCATATAATGATATCTTTCTCTTGTACCCTTTTCTTAGAAGTCTAGGAGGACAAGATTTGGACTAGTTCTTACACCTTCCAAAGGGATCTATCACTACCTTCATAGACCTCTCAGAGAATTTCATTAAACACTTTTCTTTCAACCTTCAATCTGAAGTCACAATGATGGATTTTTGCAATGCCAAACAATGACCAAATGAAAGCTTTGCACAATTTTTACAATGATGGAGAGGAATCACAAGTCGATTCCCATGTTCAATCCCTGAAAAATAAATGGTTAGTATCTTCATACCAAACCTTAACAATGAGTTTTCCTTTCACATGCAGATGCACTGCCTCAACAATTTTGAGGAAGTTATCAAAAAGGGAACTCAAATTGAAAATGCCCTCATTGCTAAAGGCTTGATCAAGCCTCATTCTAAAGACAATGGGCACAATCATAATAATAACAACAAAACTAACACTTCTCATGATAAATCTAGGTACGTCAATCATAATTGTAATGTTGTCAATGATGGTGTCACATAAAATCACAATGTGCACAACATACAAAATAATCAATCTAAACAAATTAAGTCTAAACCAAACATCACCATTCCAAGAAGAGAAATTCCTCCTCCTTGTGATTAAAAATGATGACAATATACATATTTGGGAGAATCTCTTTCAAGCATCTTACAACAACTGACAAGTGCCAATATGGTCACTTACCCTATCACACAACCCTTTCCTGAAGGGGAACCTAAGCCATCTTGGTATCAACCTAACACATATTGTGATTTTCATCACATTGATGGTCATCAAATAGATAAATGTCAAAAATTTCACAATTACATCCAAGACCTCATTGACAATGGAAACATAGTGGTCGAAGACCTAACCAACCAATTTAAAACACCAAATGATAATCTAAAGGTGTTTTCCAATCCATTTCCTAACCATGGTACAAAGGGAAAATCTCACGAACAGGGTGATTCCTTGAACAACGTCAATTTTAAATCCATCATATCATTTATCATAGACACTACTCACAAAAGTTGAACATAATTTTACACCCCTGGAGAAAAGTCTCTCTAGTGCCTTTCACCAATTAGCAAAGGATAACATGATTGAATATCCAATTACAAGACCCTTTTATAATGGGGAACCCAATCCTACATGGTATAATGAATCAAAATATTATGAATACCACCACATTGAAGGCCATTCTACTGATCATTATACAACTCTCCATCATTATGTTCAAGACTTAATTGATGGCATAATCATCTCTATAGAGCTCGATGATGAAGCTCTCACAACTAAAGACACATCAACTACCACAACTTCTAATGAAGAATTGAATTGTCCAAATCCTATACATACTGACACTTCAATGAGATCATGATGATAAAGGTCAAATATCTCTCAATCAAAACCAATCCATCTCTTCTACTAATTTTCTTCCATTATTCAAACAGACATTGAACCTGTTTTGGACAACAACCTTCCAACATCAAATGAGAACTTGAACTTACTTCAAGACTCCCTTTCAACCCTTGATATAACTATAGACATCTACAGAATAGGGTCCATCATCAAGCACCATTGAGCTTGATTGTATTCTTTCAATGCTGGATCCCATGCCCGAAATCTCTAGTCTTGTTGTAGAAACACAACCACAATAAGTTTGGAAACTTGCAACAATGCAACCTTCCATGTCTATAATACCTCAAATGATCAATCTTGCAATAGGCATCTCATCAACAATGATTCCTACATGTCAAGACATCTACATGCATACACTCTATGAGGTACGTATACCCAGGAATATCCTTATACAACCTTTTCAAGATTTAATTGCAAATATTTCATCAAATCAATTAATCCACTACCTTAAAGGAGAAACATTGAATATTTTCTCTCTACGGCCTATAAGGAACCTTGGATATACATCTAGAGATCAATCCTTCTTTCCTCACATTCTTCCACTCACAGGTGAATATGAATCTCAACATATTCCCTGTATCGAAAATCTTCCTCTAACATCACATAGGTCTTTTGATCTCATCAAAGACTTATCTAATCACATATCCTTTGACTTAGACCTTGTCTGCTCAAGTCTCAATACTTAGGACCTATGAATCTTTTGATTCTCTCCTTTGACTTGGAACCTTGTCCACCCAAGTCTCATACTTCAGGACCTATCAAATCTTTCAATTCTCTCCTTTGACTTGGAACCCATTCACCCAAGTCTCGTACTTCAGGACTTATCAAATCTTTAAATTCTCTCCTTTGACTTGGACCTTGTCCACCCAAGTCTCATAAATCAGGACTCCTTGAATCTTTTGATTTACCTCGTTGATTTGGATCTCATCCACCTAAGTCTCGTAAATCAAGACCATTAAAATTTAATAAACGTAGAACTCTTTCTTTGATGAATCCATTTCAAATCCTCATCCTCAAAAACTCAAAAAAAATAAAAAATCATAAAAATAGAATAAAAATCCACATCAAACCATTCCTGAAAGCACTCTTTGCAAATAAGAAGCGGAAAAGCAAGTACAAATAAATATAAGTTTCCATCTATTGGAAGATATCTTAATCATACCATTATCATATCTTCACATTCTTCACCTATCATGACACAAGTTAACCTTGTTCCTATTGGGCATTGTGTGTCTCATCCCTGTTATGGTTTCTACCATTTCAGATCTTTTTACCTATGGTTTTGTCTCAAAGCTTACTGATGGAAACTCCTCCTTTCAAATAAGCTCTCTCTTTAACAGAAATCTCAAAATTCTTTACCTGGTCCTTTTTTACACCCATATCAGTCTACAGTGTTAAACCCTTGTGTCCTACTAGTCACATGAGGCTGAGACTTGGGGGTAGAATGTTCCTTCCCAACAAGCACAATATCAACATATAAGGAAAAATCAATATAAAATACAAAAGAAATAAATCATTACACCTTTCATCCTTCACAGTCTTCGGTGATGAGCCCATACTTCTTACTAGTAGTATGAGACTGGGAATGGAGGAATATGTCCTTACTCACCTACATTTTGTCTTTAGTGTTGAGCCCTTACCTCTTACTAGTGGCATGGGGAATAGATGTAGGGGGTCCTTTTTAAAAAAATTGAACAAAATAAATCCTTTAGAAAATATGAATCAAAAGTGCTTAATCAAAAACATCCCATATAAGAAGTTGCTTATGTTAAGAGAGACAACAATTCCTTCAACCGGATCTTGTCAATCAGTAGGCCATCAATGGATCTAAGTCTAGTCAAAACCTATAAAGTGGAATCATCTTGGAATCAGTCAGATAATCTTGACTGGAGATGAGTTACATTTTTCTCACATGGATCATTGTTACACCTTGTGTCTTTGCATCCATCATCTTCATTTTCATATCACTATTCACCTTGTTTTCACATCCTTCTTGGCTCTTGGTGATGAGCCCTCACATCTTCCTAGTTACGTGGAGTCATGAGTGGAGTGAAACATCCTATCATTACATCATCTACATTTTTGCTAATAGAATGAAATGCTTACAATTTTTTAAACATGAGTTCAGACAATGCACCCTTTACTGAGTCAAAAAAACTTTAAAACATTCAAATATGTTTCACAAAAACATTCAAATATGTTTCAAAAATACATTCAAAACAAAAAACCAAAACAATATAAATATGTTCAAAAATAAAAACATATATAAATAAAAAAAAAATAAAAAAAAAAACAAAACATTCAGAACAATGTTTGACAAATTTCAGACTGAATAACGCAGTTCAACAATTTCATCATTTGACAACACTCCTCATGATTGTTCCAGATCATCTTTCGATAATCACTTTTCTTGCCCATGGTGTATATCTATGCTCGAGGAAATCAATTATTTACCCTTTCACAATATAAATTTTCTTGGGGCACACTTGGATTTCACATTTTAATCCAATACAGATCAAACTTCAATGGGATCTGACAAGAGTATTTTTGGAGTATCTAAGCATCACTCTGCTCTTTCACCTGATCTAATCCTCTCGCGTTCTAATCTATCGCTTGGGGGAATTCATATATGTCTAATTATTCAATGTGGAACACATTAGGAGTGTCATTAGACATCCTTATTGCAAATTGTGTTGTACTGTTACAAATTTTCAACATTGTGACGATGCTTTTTCTTTTGTTGGTTTTTATTTTGTTGTACTTTGTTATTTTAGACCAATTGCAGGAAAATTATTTGGCATCTTAGTTCACATATAACTTTGGTGTCATTCATTCCTATTCATATTATGTTTGTTTGCAATGCTTGTTTCATGTCTTTGTGTCAACTTGCACATTTTGTGTTTTCATTCTAGTTTATTAAATAAGCCATGGTATGTTTTCCTTTTTTTGTTTATTCAGGTTTTTTTATATTTATTTGTATTTGTATAAAAAAATATTTTAAATTTTACTAAAAATTCAAAAAAAAATCATATATTTCAAAAATTAAAAAAATCAAAAAATTATATATTTTTTCGAACAAACATTCACTTATCACATAAATCCTATAATTAGAAAACCCTTGAAGTTAATATTTCAACATCTCAACACAATCTTGATAAATTCATACCTTTATCTCTACCCCAGTGATCGTTCCAATCTTACACTACGACATCTTTCCTTTTGCATGACTATCTTGGGGCAATACATAATTATTTTTCCTTCACGATACAACTTCGCCTGAGGCAATTTCTCTTAGATCATTTACAAAATAGATCCAAAAAGAGCTTCTTTAGGAGTATCTAAGCCACTCCACTCTTCCAGTTTAATCCTATTACCACTCCTTTCATATGTTTAGTGCTTGGGGGCATTTACATCTACTTAATCATCATTGTGGCACGCATTTGAAGCATAGCTAATTGTCCTATTTTTTGACGTTGTGTTGTATTATTTGTTGGGGTTAGACCAAACCGGTTGTACATATATATATATCAGATTAAAGCATATAAAAAATAAACATAGAAATAAACAAAAGAAAATTCACAAGATGTAACGTGGTTCACCCAGTGTGGGATACGTCTGCCAAAAAACTGTTAGAATCTGAGGATTCTAATAAATATAGATTTAATCAACTTACACATTATATAATTTTATAATAAATATTTAAATAAAGATTACATCATAACATAAGCAAATAAAGAAATACTTACAGAAAATAAATAACACAGGTGACACAATATTTATAGTAGAAAACTTCAATAGGGTAAAAACCACTTTGAAAATAACCTTTTACTTCAGAGAACTTATCATTTTAAGACACCCCTATAAAATTGAAGGTGGAAAATACCTGGCGAATATCCCCGTAACCAGTTTCAGCGAAAGGTGAATTTGACAGTATTCAAAAACAAAATTTTCACCTGGTTTTTCATGGCTCCATCAGTGACGTGCGACAACACTAGTTCGTAATGACGCGCGTCACTGGCGCGACACTAGTTCGTAATGACGCGCGACACTGGCGCGACACTAGTTCGTAATGACGCGCGACACTGGCTCGTAATGACGCACGACACTGGCTCGTAATGACGCGTGACATTGTCTCCTACTGTCACGCGTCAGTGTCTGTTAATGACGCGCGACACTGCCTCCTACTGTCGCGCGTCACTGGCCCTGATGACGCGCGTCATTTGCTCCTACTGACGCGCGTCACTGGCTCCTATTGACGCGCGTCATCTAGGACTGTTGTCGCGCGTCAGCTATGACCTTTGACGCGTGACACTGGCTTCTATTGACGCGCGACACTGTACCCTAATGACGCGCTTCTATTGACGCGCGTCACTGGAACCTGTTGACGCGCGTCAAAGGTATTAGCTGACGCGCGACAATAGGAGGAAGTGACGCGCGTCAGTAGGGGACAGTGTCGCGCGTCACTAGGAGCCAGTGTCGCGCGTCAAAGGTCTTAGCTGACGCGTGACAACAGTCCTAGCTGACGCGCGTCAATAGTAGCCAGTGACGCGCGTCAGTAGGAGCAAATGACACGCGTCAATAGGGGCCAGTGACGCCCTATTTAGCTTATAAATACCCTTCTTCCGCTCATTTTCTCGTTTTCGTTTTCCCGTTCTTGAATTTTTGCAGGTCTAAATCGTTGTCAAAGACGCAATTATAGCTATAATGTCGACTTCACATGCTTCCCAATTGCAAGTTCAGCAAGAAAATCAAGAGAATCCAACTCAATCGATTTCCAAGATCAACTACAGGAATCCCTTATGCCCTCACATCCATACGGCTTTAAAGATGTCTTCAGAATATCAAGCTTTGATGGAAGAGTGTGAATTTACAGGGCTCGTTAATATGCCCCATTTCGAAACAGATCCGGATATTTTGAATTACCTTCTGTCATGCTACAATTCAGAGGACGGTATTTTTTATGTGACTCTGAACGATGGCCAAATGTTCCAATTCACTATTGAAGCAAATGACATCCATCGGTTTACGGGCCTTCCTTTCAGAAATTTACCAATTGTTACAACCAAGGCAACACTACTGGAAGAAGACAAGAAATTTCTTGAATCAATGTATGGTTTCCATGTTGATTGTAAGTATAATTCGTTTTAATTCATATTTTTTATTGTTTTTTTATTATGATACAATTTGCTGTTATAAATTTATAGTAATTATCACTGTTTCACATTTGCAGCCCATGTCAATAAATCCAGGCGTGGTGTAGATACACAATCAATTGCACACCACTTTCTTGCTGCACTTATTTCATTTTTTCAAGCCAGAATTGTTTTGCAGGGTCGCCAAACAGATATACCAAATTGGGCCATCGCATACATTTGTGCCACTATCTCAAAACGACAATTCGATTGGTGCACATATCTATCCAAAAAAATAAGAACTGACATAATAAATTCAAAACTCTCAGATAAACCTTTCATTTATTCAACAAACTATCTCCTCGGCTTCTACTATGAGGCAATTTTAAATTTAAAAGATAAAAAAATTCCTACTTGCTCTGATGAGGCTTTGAAGAAATTCTCAATTCCATTTGAAGAACAACAGGTATAAACTATTTAGTTTGTAATTGTATTTCAATTTTCGACATTACAGTGCACAGTTATTAAAACTTAAATTTTAATGTTTTGCAGAGAAGATATCTTGAAGCCCTTCCCCGAAAAAAGAAGTTATCGAGAGGAAGAGGCCAACAACACGCGGAGGCTTCGGGGGACTCCCAATCTGAAATGGAAGCTCACTCCTCTCCAAACCCTCAACAGTTTGAACTCGTTAAACGCCAGAGAAGTAATACATTCTCATATATTATTTACAATTTCCAAAGTTGCATATTTATTTTTCAATTTAAATTTTAACCAAATGAATTGACATTATTTAATATTGATGAATTGCAGGGACTTTGGAACCTTCTTCCCCAACTCACTCCATACAGTCGCATGCATTCATATCTTCTGAACAGCCACTGAGTACAACTCCTACAAGGCCACCCGTAGCACCGAGAAAAACAACCCCTCGACAACAAGGTACAACTTTTCTATAGTACGTTTAATTTCGTAGTTTTGACTTTATGAATTGTTTTAATATTTTTCATTTTTTTCTTGTACTTTTCAGCATATGTCAGTCATGATCAAACCACAGCACCGACACCCACTCAACCATTAATTTTTAAAATGCCAACCAGAGGAACAGTGAAAAAGAACATTGGTAAACGCATGCCTTTTGCTCCGGCCCCTAGTGGGACACTAAACCTTGCCTCCTCGTTTCGAATTCCAACTCTATCACTTGGTGGCTTGCCCAGTGCAACGGGCATATCTGTTTTGAACAATATAAATTTAGATGAAGATTATTTGGGCATTGATAGCAATGACCCAACTGGTTTTTTCGATACCCGCGAGATGATTCAAGGCCAGCAGGTATACTTCAAATTTCAATTTTAATATGCTTTACAATTTTTAATTACATTCTGATTTAAATTTATTTATCTAAATCTTGATTAATTTTTTCAAAAACAGGATCAGCCCACCCAAAGGCAGAAACAAGGAGCAGTTGATCTTGGTGAAAGCCCCCATTCTTCTCCAGCAAGATCGTCTGCATCAGATTCAGATAGTGAACAGTTGCCACGTTTTCCTTTGGAGAACTTAATTGGTAATGATTGTCAATCCCATGTCAGTGAGTTTATTATTCCTCATATCCAACAGCTTATAGAATGGGAGAAAAGGGCTAAAGTTCTTATCAATGAGATTATTAGTCGTTATGAAAATTATTGGCAACGGGATAGTTTATACGCTGCAGTCCAGAATCAACCTGCGAAGATGGATTCCTTACTTACCCAAGTAAGATGTGGGACTGTCACGTTTAACAACAACTATAAAGACGACATTTTAGATAAGGCACTAAACAAATTGGAAAATATTAGTGCCGAGGCCCAGGCATATTTTAACAAATGGTCCAAGGACAAGGATTTGGTATCAATCGCAAATGCCGAAAGAGATAGAGCGGTTGTAAGTACTATTACATTTAAACAATCATTCTTGTTAATTTGAAATTTTGAATTTACATTAATATTTTGAATTGACATTACTCTTTTTGTGCAGTTGAAATATGAAAATTTGAAGAGTCAGGCGAAGGTTTTGCAAGTTCACTTGGAAACAGCAAAGAACAGCTTATCCGCAGCAAAAAATTTGAAGCAAAATATTGTTTTGGTTAACAAACAAAACAATACACTAAAGCGGATAATTAAAGAGCATGGTCTCGACCCTGACATATTATTCAAAGCCAAAGCAGCTGCTGATCCAAATTTGCTGTCGCATGGAGATGCAACAAATCAAGAAGAAAAAATTATAAAAAATCTGGACAGTGCTGCAGAAGATCTTATAAGTTCAGGGGTTATTTCTGGTGTTGGGGAAAGAGGTACATCCACAGTGGAAGAAGCCGTTGGGGAAGAGAGCAGAGTAGAATTGTATAAAGAAAAAGATTGTTTTGAAAATTAGAAACTTTTATTATTGAGGAAACTTTATATATTGAATTTGAAAACTTCTACTATTGAGTATGTACTATGGTATTTGAATTTAATTATATGGATTTATATAGTCTTTAATTTTAATTAAATTAGATGGTGATTATCATGAATTATATGTATGTTTCTTGTTTACTTGCATTGTCATGAATTGTATGTGGACGTAGATGATGAATGATGATAACTGATAATTAATGATAGATGATGATGAAAGACGATGATCAATTTAATGTGTATAATGTAAAATGTAGTGCCTAAATATCTTGTGGGACTTTAATTATCTTGAAAATTATGTTTTTGGGAAAAAATAGCAACTAAGATTTGAAGCAGATCTTTAGGATTTCTCCTTAATAGACTTATGGTGTAGGAAAATTCTATTTTAAAGAGATTCACCTCTATATAAGTGCATAATCTCTCATTAGAGAGGTTGTTTGACATCCAAAATAGTCAAGACCATTTGTCAGAAAATAACGTTTTGCTGGAAACAATCAAGACCATGGTTTAAAAGATATGGTTTTGTTATCATGGATATTTTTTTGTGTAGAGTAGATTGACAAGTTGCTGTAAATAGTCAAGGTTATGGAGGCTAGATTAACCAAAGTTGGAATAACCATGTGATTAAAAGATAGGTCAAGCTCGATATAGAACTTTGAAGTTTAATGTAAAACATATAAGGTTCTTATCATGAAGATTAGTCTGTATAGATCAAGTTCATAGGTTGAAGAATCCTATCATTTTTTAATATTTGATAAGGGTGAAGAATAATTGTGGATTAGAACTGGGAGGCTATAAGTTGGAATAATTTTGAGTGTGTAAGAAAATATTGAAGGTTGTAAACTAGATCATAGCCTGACATCTTTAATGATAACCAGAGCTGAAAAAAATGAATAGTTACAAACAATAAGATTAAGGGGAAAAAGATACCTTAAAAAAATATATCAAAAAAATAATTGCAAATATGATAGGGTTTAGCTTACCTCTTAAAGTTGAAATCATCACTGCCACTGGTAATGAGCTATATCTGTGTTTCAAAAAAACCCAACACGAGAAATGGATTAGTAGATAGATGGGTGAATTGGCTGACATTTTTAAAATAGTATATAGTAAATGTAACATCTTTAATGAAAACCAGAGCTGAAAAAATGAATAGTAATAAATAATAAGATTAAGGGGAAAAAGATACCTGCTTAAAGTTGAAATCATCACTTCCACTGGTAATGAGCTAGATCTGTGTTTTAAAAAAACCCAACATTAGAAATGGATTAGTAGATAGATGGGTGAATTGTCTAAAATGCAGACTAAACAACCTGTATTCTTAGCATCCAAGAAAAAATACAGTTCCTTCTTCAGATAAATCATAGAAGTTAATTTTGTATAGGATTCACATCTTGAGATATTGTAAAATGTTTTGGGGAAAATGGATCAGTATCAAAATATGTTGTATAGGATTCACATCTTGAGATTCTCTCTTCAGGACTGCTTCTTGGAGTGGTTGAATTAAAATATGTCTCTTTTTTTTTCAAATTTTTAAGGTGGTGCATATGATCATAGCTCAATAAGGTTGTTTACATATCATATTAGTTACAAGAATGAGGTTTGAAAGATACAATAAGGGTAAAGTGATCAAAATTGTTGTGTAACGGAAAGTTGTTTTTACTTTCTAATTATCATTGTTGAGCTGATGAAATACTTGGTTGACCATTGCAATGAGTATCAAAGTATAAAATTCCTGCTACCACCTTGTTTTGTTTTCCTTTGCTGAAGATACAATGTTCAAGTGTATGTTTGAAGACAATTTTCTTGAAGCTCCCCCATTTCTATGCCTTGAATTGATTAATCATGATCTTCTTGAAGTAAAATTGATAAAATCAAGTGTCTCAAATATTGAAAAAAAATTTACAGCTCAACATAAAGTTCTCTGTGCAAGGTTGGATCATCTTAAAAAGGTAACATTGTGTAAATTTTGTCAAGAGTGCCTTACTGGTACCTCATCTCAAACTCAGTCTTAGCATATATCATGAAGTTTCTTTTTGAACTTATCAAACAAGACCCTATATCATCATCAAGTACACACCAAACACTGTTTCTTTGGTCTGGGGATAAATTTGAAGGCTTCATCTCAATTGGCTGCATTGCAAACATGAAGGGAATTTCCTCTAGAGCAAAAGAGGTGAAAACTTCGAATTCCATTAAATTTTGGATAAGAAATCAATTATTTGGTAGTCTCAGGCTTTCTCTGTGTATAAAGACCATCTAGTCACTCATCACTGGCACGCTAATGACGTCAATGTCTTGACCGACGCGCGACACTGGCCCCTATTGACGCGCGTCACTGGCACGCTAACTGACGACGCGTCGTCACTGGCTCCTAATGACGCGCGTCACTGACGCACATCACTGGCACCTAATGACGTGCGTCACTGGCTCTTTTTGACGCGCGTCACTGGCTCCTACTGACGCGCGTCGCTGACTCCTATTGACGCGCGTCACTGGATTCTATTGACGCGTCACTGGCTCCTTTTGACGCGCGTCGCTGACTGCTATTGACGTGCGTCACTGGATTCTATTGACGCGCGTCACTTCCTCCTATTGACGTGCGTCGCTCACTCCTATTGTCGCGCGTCACTAGGACTATTGTCGCGCGTCAGCTAGAACCTTTGACGCGCGTCAAGTGAAGCCATTGACGCCTAATTTAGCCTATAAATACCTTTCAACCGGTCATTTTCTCGTTTTCACCTTCCAGCTCTTGATTTTTTGCAGGTCTCGATGCTTCCCAACTGCAAGTTCAGTAACAAAAATCAAGAGAATCCAATTCAATCGTTGTATCTTATGCCCTCACATCCATACTGTTTTAAAGATGTCTTCAGAATATAAAGATTTAATGGATGCGTGTGAATTTACAGGGCTCGTTAATATGCCCCATTTCGAAACAGATCCGGATATTTTGAATTACTTTCTGTCATCCTACAATTCAGAGGACGGCATTTTTTATGTGACTCTGAACGATGGCCGAATTTTTCAATTCAGTATCGAAGCAAATGACATCCATCGGTTTACGGGCCTTTCGTTCAAAAATTTACCAATTGTTACAACCAAGGCAACACTCGTGGAAGAAAAGAATTTTCTCGAATCAACGTTCGGTTTCCATGTTGATTGTAAGTATAATTCGTTTTAATTCATATTTTTTATTCTGAAACAATTTGCTGTTATAAATTTATAGTAATTTTCACTGTTTCGCATTTGCAGCCCATGTCAATAAATAAAGGCGTGGTGTCTAATATGTAGCATTTCTGAGTACATGTAATTTTTGCAATGCTAGTGTCTAAGATGAGCTTTGTAACTTTGATTGACCTGATGAGTGCAGTGGAAAAGTTTAAACAAAAAAAAGATCTTAAGAAAACTGATGGAACCAAGAAGGGGAAATTAATTGATGTTCCCAAACTTGATGATGCAAATCAATCAAGGGGGAAGAATTCTGATCAATGTACTTTAATATTAACAGAGGGTGACTCAGCCAAGGCTCTTGCTGTAAGTGTTTGTGCCTTGAATCAGGGAAATGTGAATACTGAATTTGGTAGTATTGTGACATGTTTCGACATCACTTTCCAATTTAATTTTTTGTTATTTTAGTTATCTTTATTCTATCAGGTGGCAGGAATATCTATTGTTGGTCAATATTATTATGGCGTGTTTCCTCTCAGAGGTAAGCTGCTCAATGTCAGGGAAGCTACCACTCACCAACAAATGGAGAATAAAGAGATAGTAAATATAAAAAAAATCCTTGGTCTACAGGAAGATAAAATATATGACAGCATTAAATCTTTAAGATATGGCCATCTGATGATAATGACAGACCAGGTACATGATCTTTGTATAGCGCTGTTTAGTTTCTGCTTAATTCTGACACATCCTTTCTAGTGAGATCCTTTTTGACTTGTCCTTTGTCTCTTAAAGGACCATGATGGTTCCCACATCAAAGGATTGCTGATCAATTTCATACACCATACCTGGCCATCACTGCTTAAAATTCCTTCATTTGTTGTGGAATTTATCACTCCTATTGTCAGGGTAACTGTTCCCCCTGTATATTTGGTTGAGTGTATTGAGACTCTTTATATTTGTTTTTAAGCCTCCAGATGTTATTTATCTCCATGTCTAATTTTGGCACATGTTGATGTAGGCAACTCACAAAAATGGAAATGTGTTATCTTTTTACACAATTCCTGAGTATGAAGCTTGGAGAGAATCATTGAGTGGATCGATAACTGGCTGGACCATATAGTACTACAAAGTAATGCTAGTTTGTTTTCTCTTTATATGTTTTCAAGTTCTGGTTTTGTTCACTTGCTGATTAGGTATCACTTGTTGCTTGGACCATACAGGGTTTTGGCACAAGTACTTCTAAAGAGGGCAAGGAGTATTTCATACAACTGGACAAGCACAAAAAAGATTTTGTGTGGGTTGATGAGAAAGATGGAGATGCTTCCTCATATGAATCAGCTTATAGAATGGGAGAGAAGGGCTAAGGTTCTTATCAATGAGATTATTAGTCGTTATGAAAATTATTGGCAACGGGATAGTTTATACGCTGCAGCTGATCCAAATTTGTTGTCGCATGGAGATTTCTGGTTTTGGGGAAAGAGGTACAGCCACAGTGGAAGAAGCCGTTGGGGAAGAGTGCAGAGTAGAATTGGATAAAGAAAGAGAGGGTTTTGAAAACTAGAAACTTTTATTATTGAGGAAACTTTAAATATTGAATTTGAAAACTTCTACTATTGAGTATGTACTATGGTTTTTGAATTTAATTATATGGATTTATATACAATCTTTAATTTTAATTGCATTAGATGGTGATTATCATGAATTATATGTATGTTTCTTGTTTACTTGAGTTGTCATGAATTGTATGTGGACGTAGATGATGAATGATGATAATTGATAATTAATGATAGATGATGATGAAAGACGATGATCAATTTAATGTGGACGTAGATTTATCATCAAGCACAGTAATTCTTCTTCTCTAGACTTTTGAACTTGTTTTAAGATAATTATTCTCTATACTTGTAACGATATGATCATAATGTCATTAGAATGGATATAGATGATAAATAAATGGAATGTGTTATAATGGATATAGATGAATTAATGATTAGAATGGATATAATATGACATTAGAACGAATAGAATTGTAATGATATGATTATGAATTATTTTAAAAAACGAAATTGTTTTAATAAATTTAAAATTAGATAAATAATTGTTTAATAATAATTGTAGTGTCAGGACTCAGGATATGATAATGATATGGTGATGATATGATATATATGGATGATGAGGAATTTTATGTGGACTTATATTTAAAATCGTATAATGTATTGTTTATCCCGAATTTTAAATGAATGTAAATATATAGAATTTTATGTGGACTTATATTTAAAAATAAATTAAATATAATTATGAGAAATCAAGAAAGAATCATCACTGGTAAGAAATTAAACATAATTGAAAATATGCTAGGGTTTAGCTTACCTCTTGCAATTAGATTGAAATCATCAAGGGTAACGTGCTAGATCTTTGTTTTACATGACATTGTAGATAGAGGGGTGAGTTGCCTGACATTGTCAGTCCTGAGAAGTAACTTCCTCGGAAGTGCCAACAACATCTTTAAATATATAGACCAACAATATCTTTAAATAAATGTAAATATATAGAATTAGACCTGTAACGTCTTTAATGATAACAAGAGCTGAAAAAATGTAAAGTAACAAACAATAAGATTATGTTGAAGAAGATACCTATTTAAAATTGAAATCATCACCGGTAATGTGCTAGATCTTTGTCTTAAAAAAAATTCAACACAAAAAATGGATTAGTAGATAGATGGGTGAGTTGCCTGACATTGTCAGTCCCGAGAAGTAACAGCTTCCTCGGACGGATGTCAACCCACATTTTCAAAAAGTAAAAATATTGTATTTAACTAAATGTAAATACATACACCTGTAACATCTTTAATGATAACCAGAGCTGAAAAAATGAATAGTAACAAACAATAAGATTAAGGGGAAAAAGATACCTCCTTAAAGTTGAAATCATCATTGCCACTGGTAATGAGCTAGATCTGTGTTTTAAAAAAACCCAACACGAGAAATGTATTAGTAGATAGATGGGTGAATTGCCTGACATTTTTAGTATATAGACCTGTAACATCTTTAATGATAAAGATAAAAGATAGATAAAGAAGATACCTATTTAAAGTTGAAACAATCCATTATCAATAGCTTCATCAAAGTCGATGTTGTCTTCTGTAGAATGTGACGAAGAGCCAATTACACTCTCAAGGTTGGGAATATTTGTACTTGTAGCTGTATTATTCACACCTCTTCTTTCGCAAAGGGAATTCCAGTGCGCAATTGCTCTGTCGAACGGAAAGGTTTCGATGGAGTATCGAGAAACATAACACCTCATGCAACTTTCCAGATTTTTATCCAACCTGTTTCTCAGTTTTGATTTTATAAATGACAATGCACTGAAAACCCTTTCATCCTCCACAGACCCCAAAATCATTGTTTGGCATAACTCATATAATCTGAAATATTCACTGATATCTTCTTGTAAAATAGAACTTTGATAGATTCCTCGCCACAGCCTTGTAATAGCACCACTTTCAGAAGGTTGATCTAAATTCTTATATTGGTTCCTCATTGTTGTTGCAAAATTTGTTGACTGAAACTTTAATAAATCGGCATTCAGTATACCTTTGATTTCCACACCCTTGAGCTCTGACGTCTTTGTAAATTGTTCCATTATTGTACCCATTGATTTATGGAAATGCTTACTGACAAAGTCTGCACGGCCACCTTCAGTATTCCAAAAATTAGGATTCATCACACCCATGGCTTCCAGAATTTTATCTTTACAGAAACGTTCCCTAATTTCTGATGACAAGGTTTCTGAAATTTTTTTAAGCTTTATTCTTGTTTCAACTATAACAGACTCAAACAAATTACGTGTCACGGGAACATCTTCTCGTTCCGATCCTGTAATAGCTTGACGTTTTTGCAAAATGTGCACAGGTATTTCCCTCCCATTAACAGTGATGCAGAGGTGATCGTGGATATTAAATCTCAAAAAGGTGTTAGGATTTTTAAGATCTAATAAATCTCTCCAATTTTCAAAAACAGGTGCATCAAAACTATCATTGGAACAGTACAATATATCAAGACTTTGACATACCATTTTCCTCATCCGTATAAAATCCACAATATAGATTAATCTGCCCTGTGCATGCTTCATCAGTGTATTGATCTCCTTTAACATTGGAAGAATACCAACCAATGTAAGCAATGTCTCCAAATCAGTTAAACGGAACAACAAGTCCCTTGCCCTATCAACTTCATGACGGTATTTGTGCATGAAACCAACCAATGAAGGATACTCCTCACGAACTCTGCATGCAGGTTCATACAAAGAGATCCATCTAGTCTCCACATCCTTCAGAAGTTTTTTGCCATCTGTAATTCCAATTGCAAATTTTTGGAACTCGAGAAAACGCTTTGGGCTGCTTGACATATAGGCATGAAGTTCTCTTATAAGGTCTTCTAATTTAGCAACATTTTCGTGGTTGCTTACCATTTTATACGCTAAATTCATTCTGTGAGCCATACAGTGAATTGGTAGCATATATGGGGCCACTGTTGTTTGTAATCTAACACAGAGCCCTGTTCGGTGACCCTGCATGACAGATGCACCATCTGCTCCAACGCATACCAACTTCGTAGCAATTTCATAATCAGTCATACCAGCAACATCTTTCAAATGAGAAACAACTATTTTATATAGGTTTTCGGCATTGCAGTTTTCAACCATTTTCATAACACCCAACAGATGAGGTGTCCTTATATGATTTTCTAAAGTATAGATGTGGATACATACCCATGCGGTGTTGTCGACTGCTGTCACTTCATCAATTGAAAGAGAGATAAAGTTTGCTTTTTTTACATTCTCTTTCAAATCTTCCTTCTCTATCATCGAGAGGCATTTTGCCATTTCCCATCCACTACTCTCAGACCAATGAGACTGAGGTACATTCAGCATTCCGTTAAATTGATACAAAACTTTGAAATCGAGGAAATCTGAAATCGCTCTTCCTTTTTTAAGTATTTGAAAAAGAGTAGAGAATTGTATGAATTTTGCATGTAGATTTGTTTCTTTCATCTTACCAATATGCGATGTGATCGTTCCTCCCTTTTCCAACAGATGTCTGTGTTTTTTCTGCTCTGCCTCATATTCCGCTGCGTATCTAACATGCATGCATTCTTTTTCAGTTTTCCACCTATGTGTTTTGATTTTCTGGCCATCCGCCCCTGTTACAGTTAAATATTGTTTTCCACAATGTTTTTCTATAGTGTCCAGCTTCAGTTGCATTTTTTGTTGCTTTCCCAATTTCCACGTACATATTTTACATGTACATTCAGATGGGATTTCTTCAGAATTAGATGATTGTACAGGTTCAATAAACGGAAATTTAGCTGCCCAATCAAACTTGTATGTCCTGCCAATGGTCCACATATTCTTGTTCGTTTTTAATGCTTTACTTTTTTGAGTAGAATTTTGAGCAATATCACAATCACCTGGTTTCCTCTTTCTTGGACCGGAGTTTGATTTTGATTTCTGTCTTCCATTTTGCTGAGTGTTTGTATCTGTGATATCTAGCTGCACTTCTGGTTGCACCCCAACAGGAACAATATCTTCAAGATCTGGCATATTATCGTAGGTTTCATTTGTTTGACTTTGATACTGTGCAGAATGCATGTCCACCTCAATAATTCCTTCCACACAGTCAGTATTCTGATTCTCTGTGGTGGCATCTATATGATTGGTATTTACAATATCTGTATCCGCAGAGTTTCCAAAATACTTGAAGAGTGATTTCTGAGATTTCTTACTTACTTTTAGGTTATTCGTATTCTTTGAGCTGGCACCTTCCATTATTCTGAAAAGAGTCCTGCGTCAGCAAAAGAACCAAGTAGCGACTCTGTCCAGTCTGAGGTCTTGTCGCGCGTCCACTGTCTAAGGTCGCGCGTCCACTGTCTTAATATACTGTCGTGCGTCAACACTTCCCAAGTCGCGCGTCAACACTTCCTCTGTCACGCGTCACTTCTTTTCCCAAGTCGCGCGTCGACACTTCCTTGGTCGCGCGTCAGAACACCTTCCTCTGTCACGTCAGTAACACTCTTGTCGTCGTCAGTACAGCTCTTGTCGCGCGTCAGTACAGCTCTTGTCGCGCGTCAGTACAGCTCTTGTCGCGCGTCAACAATGCCCTTGTCGCGCGTCAACACTGCATTTCTCGCGCGTCAACAATCACAGGCTAATAGTAATATGAATGTCTGGTGCTCAAGGGTATGCGAGTTCAAATTTCACAGTATTGGTAATTTGGTAAGCTACTTGAGGTATACTACCCGGCGAATCACCTAGGTTTTTATAGGAGATGTTTTCAAATGAAGGCGAAGCCGACCCCCCAAAAAAAATATACTATATATTTTAGGCGAACAGGACACCGACCCACTCCGAATAATTCACCTTTTCAAATTTTCCTAAAATGAAATTTTAGCCATATTACGAATATTCGCCACTAAAATTATCCCTAAAGAAGCCGAAGAGGTATCACATTATAAAAGGTCTTTTTACACTTGCCCGAAGGAATCTTTTTTTAAACTTACCCTAAGGTATTTTACAAATGTGTGAAGGTATTTTTACAAATAACCAAGTTTATTAGACCTAAATCATTAACATGCAGACCCCCCCTAAATGGAAATTTTTGACAATCCAAGATTTCACATTAGTGACAAAACCTTTGACAGCACTTTCAAGAGACTTTGTGAAGATGTCAGCAACCTGCTCTTCACTCAACATGTTAACTTGAGATTGTAAATCATCACTTGGATGCACCTTCTCACGGGATAGCGTATATGTATCTCAATGTTCTTCATCCTTTGATGTTGAACTAGATTCTTAATCAAGCTTAATACAACTCTGACCACCACATAGAAGAGAAATACTTCCTTGTAGGGTATCCATGTGTATCTCTTCTTTACAATAATTGTAGCCACATGGATTATTTAAGTTCTTCCATTGGTAATATCTCTGCTCAGTAGAAGAAATAGAGATCTTGTAATTGTATTTTTTGTTTATTTTTATTATGGGTAAATAGTTTTGAAGGGACTATACCCTGTGTACAAAAAGGCTCAAAATCAGATATCAAAAGAGTGAAAAATCCAAACCTAGATATGCCAAACATCATAAACTAATGAGGCTCAATAGCTAGATAATACAATAAAAACAAAACAGGATCAAGACAGACAGTGATCTGAATAAGAGCAAAAGAGACAAGTTCAAACATGAAACCTTGAGAATAATTCCTACAAAAATAGTCATCCTAGCTATAGTTAAAAAACATCAAAAATGCCAAACAATGATCGTATATCACCGCCAATACAAGAAAACAGAGCTCCACATTATCTTGACAACTTTGTCAATCTTGGTCTTAATTTTGGAAAATTGAAGAATGCAATGGCAGTGGCCTAGGAAGGATCCCACAATTATGACATTGGGAAATTTTGTCGATCTATTGTTCTCCTTTTCAGAACCCCAAATAATCCTCAGTGATTCCACTTAGAGATCAACAATAAAAACACTTAACGTCACATGTTCCTCTATTTTATAAATGAATAGTTATAGATACTTTTAGATCCACAATAGAGCAAGATTATAATTTATGATTACAGATCATTACGCCCTTAAATGTATTTGCCAAGCCTAGCATTATTCCATAATAGAGATAGCTTCTTGAACAATTTCAAAACTTTATGAATATCATTATCGTCAATAGGATCCTTTTTTCCCTTTGTTTTATCCATATTCCTAAATTTAACACTCTTTAGGTCCTATTCTATTTATCTCCTTTTCCAATATAATTTTCAACCCTGATCAGCAAATCCACATCTTAGACTAAATTAATAAAATACTAATGTGCAGTAAATTTTGCAAGTATCCAGATCTTTATCACTTCTGAAAACTATCTGAGAAGCTGGCAGAGGGATTCATTAGCTTTATCTCTTTCATTTTCTTACTGGTGGTAGCAATCTATCAAGTTTCCTATTGGGAAGGGGAGGAATGGAGGCAAGGTAAGTAATATGCTACTGTCAATTTTATTTAATGGGCGAGGGTAGGCTGAAGTGGTGGTGAATGAGGAATAATATTTTACTTAGTTCAGGAGTTTTCAAAAAAGTATACTATCTTTAAAATAATTACATATACTAATTTTCCTACAACATTTGATCAATAATGTAGAAAACCTAATTATATGGTTAGTTATCTTCTAAGGGAAAAATGATTTTAGATAAAATATAATATTTTAAAAATTGGAGCATAGTCACATGAGTTACACTTCAAGGCTAACATACTATATTAAAACTAAGTATACATATACTTGGCAATAGTAATAAAAATTTGCATGGGATCAATATTTTGGGCCATTGTCCAAGTAATTTATATATACTCATCCCTCTATCACAGTTCAAATTGAAGCCTATGGTGTAATCTATTTTGTAGAGAATTTTTATTTGAAAAATTGGACTGCATCTTCTGATGTATTCGCTCAGACAAAATGATTGCTGATAGCTTACATGCATCTTAATTAATTTCTATTTTCATGTTAATATCTTGATAATTCACTGTTCTTCCAATAACTTAATTTGATAAAGACGTCTTTATCAAGTTCAAATTGAATCGGTCTCAATGTAAACTTGGACAGGAAACCTGTTATTTGCATTATTGTACTAACAAAACTCCGTGTTCTGTTGTCTTCACTCAGGGTTGTGGGTCAAAATACAAATTGCATGATAGTGACCCCCCATGTTTCCTCTGTTCTATCTGTTTTATATAAATAACCTTGCAATGCCTTCACTTGAACATTGCACAATTACGGCTATATTGCGCCATCCCTTGAATCTACTTCCTCCACACATAGGTCAAAATCCAACTATCAAACTAAATATGTATGCAGAAATTGTTATTATTGCTAAATAACCCAAAACCATTTTTCCTGTTGTGCCTATTACAAATGGTAGCAAATCCAAATCCAACACCATCTCAACATCATCCTTCTTTGTGATATCATGAGCCTCTGAATCCCAACCAGGGGACCCTGCTCATTAAACATGCAAATAAAAATAATCTAGGGTATTCTGTGCGCCATAAATTATTTCTTCCTCCAGGGTGGGGTGGGGAGAGATCAATAATGAAATCTATCTAATTAAATATGAACTGCAGTAATCGCAGGTTTCGATTGCTCAAAACCCCTTCCATTTTTCCCCATAGTTTGACTATAGGTGCATTATGCACTCCTAAGCCTCTCAGCCATGCCTGATCGAGGCAACCCTGGATGTAGATCCCATACCAGGAACCCTGGTTGTGATGTAATGTCGTTAACAAAGATTTTGCAACATTTCTATAGCTAATTACAAATAAATCATGGGTAGATCATGCATGGGGTGGGGAGATTTTTATTCAGAAGATTTACTAATATCTTAGTAGAATACTCAAAAAAAACAGTTGCAAAAATATGTTGATTATTATTCACATCTGCATATTCTCTAGGTGCATGAACCAATTCCCCCAATGGATTAGCCATGGAATTTAAAACTATTGATCAATAGATCATGGGTTTGTGATGACAGATGTCGTCAACGATAGACTCCTCAACATTGATATTTATACTGAAGCAAATCAGTGAGTCATCTTGCATCGGGTCATGATTTTTAAGAACCACCTAATCCCCCAGACTGCCTTAGTCCTCATACCAAAATGAAAACATAGTGTAATCATTGGGGGGTTTAATTCTCAACTTTTAATTATTTTCTGTTACATAATGATTTGTTATTCTCTAACTGATGTTGCCTATATTCCCACGAATGTTAGATATGCATTCTTTTAAAACTATTGTAATTACACATATTGTTAGGGGATTTAATCTACCAATATTGAAAGTTGCACAATTTAATAGTTATTATTTACTTATATTATTCTTGTTGAGAAGCTAAATGAAATCTAGTCTTCTGAAAATATTAACATTACGAGCCTTAACCAAACTTTAGTCCTCATATAAATGTGGTAAATAAGTTGCTCATATTCTTAGTTCTCCCTTTTAATATAGAGTTTAAAATCAACCCAGCTCTTATTAAACCTAAGTTTGTCTGCAGCTAAATTTGGAAAAATCCTCTTTCTAGATTGAATTTCGTACAAAATATAGTAATTTACCTGGCCATTTGGAATTTTGGAAAGTTGATCTAAATTTGACGGTTGTTATGCCTGTTTTATCTATTCTTTAGCCTATTAAATGAAATATATGCATGCATATATTTTGGCATGATGATTTTTTGATTGTTAATAATATAGTCTAGATCTCTGCCATTAAGTAGAGAAGCCAACCCAATTACACCGAAGGTGTCTCTAGCTATGTGTAAAGGCCCTTCTAGTCATTTAGTGCCACTTATTGATTTTGCTTGGTCCATGGATGCAACTATTTTTCGACAGAATTAAATTTGACGGTTGATTTGCCTGTTTTTTCATTTTGTAAGCACAAACCTTGCGAAAAGAATCTTTGCATGTTTTTATTTTGAGGATTTATGTGTTTTATGGTAAGAAACTTTTCATAGACTTAGTGCAGCATTAGCCAAATACGTAAATCTTGTTTGTCCTAGTGAGACCTGTAATTTGCAGTGCTATAGATCATTTTCCAGGTGAACTTTTCATGCTTTAATTGAAGTTTGATGGGATTTGTGCCATTTGTCAAGTCATCAACCTGCGATTTTGTGACCATAAGGTCTTTATCAATTATGTTTTATTCAGTATGGATTATGCTAATCAAGAAAAATCCATTTCCATTAATTTAGTCCACAAGTCGATATAATGTTCATAGTGAGCTTTAGATTTGCAACTATAGATCTTACCAGGTCTTTTCATGCTTTAATTACACTTGAAGGAGAATTGTGCTAAACTTATCAAGAAGGATGTTCCAATAGAAAAATATGTACCATTATATAGTAGGATGATCATACCAATGAAAAATATTTGTTTAATTTCCAAATGATTATTTGATTCTTATTTTAATAAGTACATGATCCAATGTAGATTATCTTTTAAACAAAAATAATTGTTTAATTTAAAGTAAGATGTTCAACCAATCAATAATTGTACTTATATTTTAGATGTGTAGAATAAAAATCCCCCCAGTCTTTAGGTTTCAAAACCTGTTCCCAAATGTAGATATTCTACAAATAAATTTGATATATTGTGAAATATCTACTATATATTTTAGAAAATAAGTAGATAATCCACTCAAATAAATAATTATTTCAATCTAATTCATAATAGAATGTTTTGAGATTTTTTGTATTATTGATAAGTACACTTGATTATCCATAATTATTACTTGATATTAAATGTAAATTATTCAATAATTATTATTCGTTGATAACATGGCTAACCATAACACAATTTTAAAATGAGGGATTATATATATATAATTCAAATAGATTTTAGGAATGTAGATTGTACACATACACAAATTTTATCATGACACATTATATTGTATAAATTATCAACAATTAGAGTCAAGTGACGTATTAAATAATCATACATATATGTATATTATATTTTTAGATTAATACATGATCAAATTTTTCATTTTAGTTTAAACTTTAAAAATGTTATGAAAAATCAAATCGCGAAACTTAATATTTGGGATGTGTAGATTATCCATAATTTAATATTGAAGGGTCTAAATTTTGTCAAAATATGATAAGATTATGTGATTTTTCCACGATGAAACTTGAACACATATGTAGTATATTTTATAACACAACATTAACTATGGTTAGAATAGTGGAAAAATCCATATAAACATAAAATTTTCATTCTTATTATAATGTAACCCATAATTGATTGTTCTTTTAAATATCTAAAAATTCTTTTTGCAAGATTCTAATGATCTCTAAAAAAGTTCCATACATAAACCTTGAAGTAATTCCTAATTGTCTATGAAATATCTGATCTAGTTATAGTTAACATAAATAAAACTATCTTACTAACAACATATATAAAATAGGATCAACATTTTTCATATGCAGATTTAGGATCAATATTTATTCCAACTTCCATTGAAGTAGAAAATGGTTTACAATCAATCATAAGAAAAAAATTTCAATACAATGGTTGCATATTGTGTTTTAAAAAATAACAATAGAATGAAATACAGTCATACAAATAACATGATGTGAGAGACCTAACTCATTCATTTCAAAGTACTGCTTCAATTTCTCTTTAATCCTATGAATTAAATCAGAATTGTCACCAGACATAAGCAAATCATCAACATATATACATATAATGATAATATGTGAGCCTTATTTCTTAATGAATATATCATTGTTAGAAGAAAAATTAACAAAACCTAACAGTTTAAAGAAGGAAACAATTTTCACATACCAAGATCTAAGAGCTTGTTTTAAACCATACAAAGATTTCTCAACTTACAAACATAGTTTTCTTTACCAATTTTCTTGGAAATCCTTTAGGTTGAAACATGTAAAGTTCTTCTTTTAAATTACAATTCAAAAAATATTTTTCTTATCCATTTGGTGGATTTCCCATCCTAAATTGAGCAAAAATTACAAATAAGGCCCTAACAATACTCATTTTAGCTATAGGAAATGTCTCAACATAATCAATACTAGGTTTTTGAGTGAAACATCTAGCAATAAGTCTAACTTTATGTTTGTTAATACTACCATCAACATTATATTTTACTTTGTATATCCACCTAGACCCTATAATACTTCACGGCTCAGGTTCATACAAGGTAATTAATGCATGGTACATATGATGGCTTCTAGTCATTTTCCTAAGGTTAATAGGATTTGAAATTTCTAATATAGATTGAGCCTAATTTAATTTCTTATCTAGGAAGATAAGAGTTTCAAAAACATCTATAACATCAAAACATCATCATGACCATTTACTAAATCAGAATAAAAACCATCATTTAGAAGAATTTAATGAAGTAACTTCAAGAGAAGAAGACAACACATGTAAACCTTTCATTAGATTACATCTAGACATTTCTTATAAACTTTGATAATTAACATGTCCTAACCTTTCATGTCATAGTTTTGAATTATTCAAACTTTGAGATATAAAACAAGATGCAAAAGACAAATCATAAAAATATACATACCATTTCTTTGAATTCCTTCAGCTATTATACTCTCATTATTATCCTTCATATATCAAGTATCCTTCATGCATAGATTCTAGTTGTGTACATATCTCTTTTGAATGTTCGATATTACCAATGTGTAGAAGGTACTCATCATTCACATTGCATAGAATCATAGAAAGAGCCTCCTGCATTCGTTGCAAGAATGTATTCATGTTATCTACAGTTGCTTGACGATCGGTGGGTGCAACCTTAGATCTAGAAACAATACCATCAGAGTTTCTCACCATAAATTTTGTTTTGACCCAAATGTTGTAGTTGGTTTCATTCAAGATTTGAGGTTTTGTAAAGACAAAAATAATTGGACGCCATTGTTTTCCTAAACTTGTAAAACACACCCCATTATAATATACAATGTACCATAGAGTTAGATACATATTTATCGATAATAAAAACAACACTTTTAATAGAATCATATCTAAATTTTATAGATCTAAAGAAACTATTTGATCATAACTAATTTTGTCATTACAATGCATACTAATTAACCTCCCATGATCAAAATAATAACCCGCAATATAAAGGGCTCTACATTATACCCCAGATTTATATAAAAAATATTTTCAACCATATAGAAGTGAAGAAGAGACCCCTAAGAATGCATAACAACTTCAAATTTTTGAAAAAATATAATGTAGACAAAAATCAATAGACCAACTTAAATTTGACGTCTAAATGACCATCATAATAGCTTATTTTTTGGTCTGTCGTGACGATCATTTGACCGTCAATTTTAATACAGTGAAAATTTCCTGGAACCTACGAGCTTAAATTTGACGTCTAAATAACCATCATATTGTCTTATGTTTGGTCTACTATGACGGTCATTTGACTATCAAATTTAATGAAGCCAAAACTTGTGCATTTCCAGAATGTGAAATTCTAGAATTTCTTCTTCTGTATAATATTAGGGAGGTTATATTTTAACACATTATAATAACCTATTATAATTTATAATGTAAAAATATATACATTTTAAAAAAAAAGGTATATAATTTATAGAATGTAAATAAAAAATAACATATAGTTCATAAAAATTATAAACTATAGTATATTTTTTATATAAAAAACACATAACCCTTATTAAAGGGGTTTAAAGGACATAGACCAGGTTAAAAGAATTTTACCATTTTAGGTGCAAGTAGATTTATGAAAGTATAGATTAACCTGCATATTTTATATAGAGGGGACAAGTAATTTCACCCGACCAATACATAATAAATTGAAATCCTCTATTTTTAAAGAACACTTGTACTCCTCCCTTCATTAACTCTCCCTAATTTTACCCGACACATTCATTTAAAACTATGGAAAAAATATTAACAAAATATTTTATATAATTCTTACAAAATCCTAAAAACTTTATAACTTTTAGTGACACTATAACTACTATTTTAATAAATATTTACAAACTTTTCTTTTTTACGTATCCTTCATGTTATCAACTAGGTGACTATTTCCAATCATCTAAGTTTATTCTGACATATATAATGAGAGTTCAAAATTTATAAGGAGATATTATACATTTTATATTCTAACATTCTATGACTATTATATAAAATTTCCAAATATATCATTTATACTATATACTTATTGTTCAAACTAAAGATTTGCAAGTTTCCCCTTGGACTTGGTACACAAAATATCAAACATTAATTCCATATAATTTACAAAATGTAAGTGCAAACTGAATTATCATATTAATTTGAAGGGATTTAAACATTGAAAAACTACTATTTTAAATGATCTTCAGGCATAATCCCTCAAAGATACTGATGATTTTTTAAAACCTAAACCTATAAATCCTTACCAAAAATGAAATAAATTATCATGAAGACATAATTTATTTAGATTTACAATAGCTAGAATTAGGATATTCTTATAAATAAAGAACTTACATTCTATTTTGACATAAATATTCTAAATAAATATTAATAATAGACATAATTGGAATAAAGAAATAATGGCATAAATACACATGTGACACAATATTTATAGTGAAAAACCCCAATAGGGTAAATCACCACTTTGAAAATAACCAGTTTCTTATCAAGAACTTATTTTACATCCAGTAAGATCACCTCCTCCTTTGAAACCCTATTTACCAAGGGTAAAACCAAATCACTTGATTTGCACACCTTTGATATATTTCATTGAATATATGGTTAAATGAGGACCTAAATTCCTTTTTATATAAGGTGATCGGGTATGTCTCCCGACCTACCTTTTCAACCTAAAATGGTTGACACATACACCTAGGTTTATAATATTTAATATTAGAAATATAATCACATCATGATATTAAATATTTAACCTAAAGTATATTCCTAGGTTAGCATATTTAATAATAGAAATATAAATATTTCATATTATTAAATATTAACCTATATATTAGTGATGGACCCATATACATTAAGGGTTATATATACCTTAATCATTATGTTAACGTTCATAAAAAATATCCTCTATTTATCACACCTTTGGGTACAATGCTCTAATATGTTGTTACTTGCAAGGTTTTAGGATTGCCAAGTTCCTTCTCTCCTTGAAGAAGCACATGGGGAAACCTTTTCATATTATCAATGGTTGCATGTTGGGGTTAGAAAAGTTATACAGATATTATCAAATCCTCTAAAGCATACATGCAATAAACACAAAAATAACCAACAAAAGAATAAATAACACAAGATATAACGTGGTTCACCCAATGTGGGCTACGTCCCCCAAGAAACAACCAATATATTATTCCAAGCATAACTAGAAGATTGTACAATTGAAGATCTTAAAATCTTCCACACTCAAATGTACAGTAAATTCTTATATAAAGAAATACTGAAGATCTTCTTCTCACAAGCTTCTCTAAGCTCTCACCAATAATTCCTTCTTACAAGTTTTTTCAATCTTACTTCTAAACCCTAGTTTCCTAGCTTATATAAGCCTATACAAACTTAGGGCACTTTAGCCATTCATTTACAACCATTAGATCAACTTTATAACAAAGATTAGATCTAATTCCCGTGACTTAAATATAAACAATCACGCACAGGTAACCGATGATGTTACCCTAACCGATGCCATTTTATCCCAACTGGTTAGTACTAGGTGATCAACGTCAGTCAGCCGACCAATGCAGCTTACTGTGTAAACCTACAAGTTGTAAATAAGCTCTTTTGTGAAGCAATTCAGCTCCATAATCTCAACAATCTCCCACTTGGAGATAAATTTTTGCACTATCCCACACACCTTCATCCTTGGTTCCTCTCTTGCCTTTGTTTCTTCCTCTTCAAGTCTCAAACTCGAAGACCAACAGAAGTGGAGTGTAGCTCCAACTTCTTCTTTGTCCAATGGTTTCGTTAGCATATCTTAAGGGTTCTCATTCGTATGAATTTTCTCTAGTTTTAGCTACCCATCCTTCAACACTTGTCGTATGAAGTGATATCTCAACTGAATGTGTTTCATTCTTGAATGAAATGATGAGTTCTTTGCCAAATGAATTACACTTTGACTATCACTGTACAATATGCAATCCTCTTTCTCCTTTCCCAACTCTTCCATGAACTTGCTCATCCATATCATCTCTTTGCTAGCCTTTGTAGCTGCAACATACTTGGCCTCTGTAGTAGACAAGGCCACAACCTTCTGCAATCTTGAAATCTAGCTAACTGTCATCCCACCTACTGTGAATACATATCCAATGGTGCTTCTCCTACCATCCAAATCTCTAGCCATATCTGAATCAACATAGCCCCGTAAATTAGTATCTAACCCTCCATAACATAACTGCATGCCAGATGTCCCTCTCAAATACCTGAGAATCCATTGGACTGCTTTCCAATTCTCTTTACCTAGATTGGCCATAAATCTACTCACAACTCCCACTGCCTGTGTAATGTCTGGTCTGGTACAAACCATAGCATACATAAGACTTCCAACTGCTGAAGCATATGGAACTCATGCCATGTACTTGAACCTCCTCATGTGATGTAGGACACTGATCTTTGCTCAATTTAAAGTGTCCAGCCATAGGTGTACCTACAGGTTTTGCATCCTACATTTTAAATTTTTTAACACCTTATTGATATAATCCTCCTGAGACAAATACAATTTCTTTTTCTTCCTGTCTCTGTGAATTTACATGCCAAGGATTTTCTTTGCAACTCCTAAATCCTTCATTGCAAATGTGTGAGCTAATTTTTCCTTAAGCTCACCAATGTCCTGCATACTAGATCCTGCAATAAGCATATCATCCACATACAGTAACAAAATAATATAGCTCCCATTTCCAAGCTTCTTGAAATAAACACAATGGTCAGATCCACATCTCATATAACCATGATCATGCATAAAATTTTCAAACCTCATATACCATTGCCTTGGAGCTTGTTTGAGCCCATACAAGCTCTTTTTCAACCTGCACACATGTTTTTTCTTACCCTTGACTTCATAACCAAGCAGATGATTCATATAGATCTCCTCCTCCAAATCACCATGAAGGAAAGTTGTCTTAACATCAAGTTGTTCTAAATGCAAATCTTCTACTGCAACTAAACTACAAATAGTACTGATGGAAGTCATTTTAACAACAGGAAAAAATATCTCACCAAAATCAATACTTGGTTTCTTTGCAAATCCTTTTACTACAAGCCTTGCTTTGTATCTTTTCTGTCCACCCTCTTCCTTCTTGATCTTGTAAACCCATTTATTCTGCAATGTCCTCTTACCTGCTTGGCAACTTGACCAAATCCCAAGTCGGGTTCTGTTTCAAGGAATCCATCTCCTCATCCATGCCATGCTCCCACTCAACGTGGGTATCCTGTTACATTGCTTCTTCAAAACTTTCCGGTTCACCACTATCAGTCAATAAAAGATAAAATAATGAAGGAGTAAATATTTTTGGAGGTTTACTTACTCTTTGAGACCTTATAAAAATTTGGGGTACCTGAGGCTCATTCTGGACCTCCTGGACATTCGTGTCCAAATCTAACAGTGACCGATGCAGTCACCTCTAACTGATGTCAGTTCCTCTAACCTGATGTCAATTCACCTAACTGACGTCGGTCCTGCTCTGACCATCACCGGTCACCTTAACAAACGCCGGTGTCTGTGGATTTTTGTTTTATATCCAAGAATGTACTTTTCTCAACAAACTCTTCACCTAGTTCATTCTTGGGTACCAAAACTTGATCCATGTATATTCTCTTTTCATTCCAATCAATGTTACGACTCCTAACAATATTAGTATCTTCTAAATCCCAAAACTGGAATCTGAAATCACTATAACCATAACCAATGAAAGTGCATCTCTTGGATTTAGCATCCAACTTCTTTTTATTTTCTTTATCAACATGCACAAAAGCTTCTGAACCAAAAAAATTAAGAAAAGAAAGATCTACCTCTTTTCCAGTCCATGCTTCTTCTGGTATTCCTCCATTCTAGTGAACTTGAAGGGCCATGGTTAATCAGATAATCTGTTGTATCAACTGCTTCTACCAAAAACTGTAAGGGGAATCCATAATGTATTCTCATACTTTTAGCACGTTCCATAATTGTCATGTTCATTCTTTCTACAACACCATTCTCCTATGTTGTTCTTGGAACCATTCTTTCTCTACGTATTCCATTCACTGAACAATAATAATTGAAAACCTTGCTACAGTATTCACCACCATTGTCAGATCTAAGGCACTTTAACTTCAAATTTGATTCATTCTCTACAAGGGCTTTCCATCTTTTAAAAGTTCAAAAACATCAGATTTATGTTTAATACAATAAACCCATACCTTTCTTGTGGCATCATCAATGAAAGTCACATAATATTGGGATCCTCCATGAGAAGCTACCTGAGCTGGTCCCCATACATCTGAGTGTACAAGCTCCAATTTCTGCTCCTTCTTAGTTGCCCCAACTTTGAGAAATCTCACTCTCTTTTGCTTTCCAAATATACAATGCTCACATAAATCAAGATCTAAATATTTCAAATCTGATAACTTACCCTTTGCCTTTAAGATCTACATTCCCTTCTTACTCATATGGCCTAACCGATTATGCCACATGCATTGCATCTGAATCTGAAGTAGATAATGTAAAAAAGGAATCAGTAATACAGGTAGATAAATATAATGTTCCTACCTTCTTACCTCTTGCTACAACAAAATCACCCTTGGAAACTTTCCAAGAATCTCCTGTAAATGTAACCATGCATCCATCTTCACCTAATTGTCCTACAGAAATAAGATTTATCCTGAGGCTTGGCACATGCCTCACATCTTTCAATATCCATGTATTTCCATTCTGTAATTTAAGATGAACTTCACCTTTACCAGTAATACTGCAAGGTTCATCATCACCTAAATAAACATGCCCAAAATTACCCTAGACATAATTTCTGAAATAACCCTTATTAGGGGTAGCATGGAAAGAAGCTCCTAGAATCTAAAACCCATCATTCAATTTTATTATCCAAGGAAATAATAAGAGCATCTTCCATTACCTCTGATGCTACAAGATTTTCTCTTTACCTTTCTCTAGTTGTTGGTTCTCTTTATCCTTTGACCAACAATCTTTCTTTGCATGTCCTTTCTTTCCACATTTCCAACAGGTAATTCCTCTACCTCTGGATTTAGATCTGCTATCACTCTTGACTTTGATTTCCCATTACTCTTACTCTTGGATCTCTCCTTTTACCTACCCCTGATTTCTACATTCAAAGCATTCCCAGATGATGATTCCTCTGTACTCTTCCTACGAATTTCTTCATTTAAATTATACCAACCACATCATCAAACTTCAAAATATTATTAGCAGATGTTGTATTACTAACAACCATTACCAAACTTGTCCCAACTATCAGGCAAAGAACATAAGAATAAAAGTGCTTTCACTTCATCATCAAATGGGATATTAACCATTTTAATTGATTTACAATAGATTAGAAATCATTCAAATGATTAGATGCAGATCCACCTTCATGCATCTTAGAACTAAATATTTTCTTCATCAAATAAAATTTATTTGAAGCACTATGGTTTTTCATATAAATTAGCTAAGAGATTTCATTAATTCTACCGTAGAAGCCTTGCTTCTATTATATTTGAAGCCACAGATGCTGTCCAGGCTCAATCTTATAAATCCCAAAGCCTTTCTGTCAAGGATCTTCTATTCTTCATCAGTCATCTTTGCAGGCCTTGCCTTCTCATCCAACAGTAAATATAGATCTTTTTGATACAGATAATCCTCCATCTGCATCTTCCATAATTGATAATTTCAACCTTCAAATTTCTCTACTTTGTATTTACTATCTTCTGCCATTACTTTGCTCCTAGTCAATCAGAAATCCCTCTGAGTAAATTTGTCAACACACAAAACCCTCAAACAAAGCTTTGATACCAGTTGTTGGGATTAGCACACCGGTTTTACAGACAATATATATCAAATCTAAGCATACATGCAAATAAAAGTGGGTATTCTACCAGAAGAAATATGCAAAACAAGAGACATAAATCCACTCAAGAGTTAACGTGGTTCACCTAGAGTGGGCTACATCCACCAAGAAACAAGCCAATATATTATCCAAAGCTTTGACAATATATAAAATGAAGATTTACAATCTTCCACACCTTACAGATGTACAATACTTTTCCTCTCACAAGCTTCTCTAAGCTCTCATCACCAAGAATTCCTTCTTAAAGTTTCTAATTCTTGTTAATCTCTACTTCTCTAACCCTAGTTTTTATGCTTATATAGTCCTTTATAGACTTAGGGCACTTAGCCATGAAATTACAATCATTAGATCATACTTTAAAAAAAATAGATCTAATTCTCGAGAGTTAATTAAAACAATCACACACAGGTAACTGATGTCGGTTACCCTAACCGATGTCAGTTCCTCCCTTGATTGACCGATGCCAGTCAGTCAACCAACCGATGTCGGTTACTGTGTATTTTCCTGCAAGTTGTAAATAGGATGCTAAACCAAGTAATTGAACTCCACAATCTCAACAGTAAATAGCTATGAAACTGGTGTCAATGAAGGGTCCAACCTAGAAAATCAATGGTCATAATACATGACCTACATCCTTTTTGTCACTCCAATGAATCTTGTGCAGAAAATAGTAGCATAAGGAGACATGTCGATACCTGCATGGAGCTCACCCAACAGTCTCTATTTTTGGATAGTCATGGTCGAAGAAATTGGGTGCAACCAATAAATGAAGAAACAAACCAATGATATGTTCTATCTATCAAAGTACCATTCTAAACATGCCTTCTACCATTTTATGAATCTGTTGTAGGTCTTTCTACACAATCTCTATTGTATTTGATACCTACAATGAGTTACATGGAGCTATTACCTGCAATTTTGCATTATGCCCTACATGGAAGGATTTGGTTTTGGCATTTATTCTGTATTTTTTGGCATTTTTATTTCAAGACAATTCCAACAAAAAAATATTCCTGGCATATATATAAGGTTCTACAAAGTTGCATTACCAGAAGGGAAGGAAATTGCTGCCAAAAATCTTGATTGGCCATGCGTGAAAATGAGTTCACAAGATAAATTAGATTACATATGGGATTTCTAAATTGGAATTTGCATGTCAAAATTATTTTTGGAACTTTACTAAGGAAGACGAGGTGTTTTCCGTGGAAGATGCGATAGAATTGAAACTGTGATCTACACAGCTAATATAAAAGTATTTTAGAAATAAGTTAAACTTGAGGGTTCTTGCAAAATAGGAGCAAACAGACAATCATTGGGGTTGTTCAACTCCATCAATTACATTTATAAATCTATCAAATTGATGAGCGCGAACAACCAACCTATGTCCCATGAAATAGTCTTAGAGCATGAAAAATGACTTGCCTAGAGATGATAGCAACATTTGAAACCATAAAGACATGCGTCATTGGAGAGATCCGAAGTTCAGCCCACAAGATTGCTTGTATCTAGTCCTCGCTTTTCTCCAAAACTTACATTCAAGGACATAATGGATTGAGTCTTATTCTACGTCAAATGGAGAAGAGTTGTCAAGATTGTAGAAGGCTATGATGCAGATGGATGAACATAAGATCCAAATTCCCTCAGGCACATCTGTGTCGCAATCACACGAGCATCCTCACTTCTTTGTCTATTTCATTTTTGAAAATCATATGTCGAAGAGATTTGAAGAAATCCAGACAAATTCCTTGCCACAAGAGCAAATAAGATACGTCAGGACATAACTTATGATGATTATTGTTTCCAGGTTACTTTTATAAAACAATGGAATAAGGGGGGAATGTTGGAAGTATTCCATTGTCTTTCCACATTCCACGAGTTCACCTTCACCTTGTCTATTGGGATTCCACACTTCCTCTACACATGTATTCCTTAATGTATGATATGTATTATTAATCAATACAAGCTTATTCATTATTATATTTTCCTATCAAGGGTTTGAGTATGAAAATCGAATGCAACATGTTTATTGGCTACGTTTTAATATCATTTTATTATTATTCTGTTATTTTATCTTAAACCTGATTGCAAATCTTACTATCTTTCATTCTTAGAGTAGGCCTTGAATGACATCTTCATTTTGATCTCAAGGTTATAAATGTATTTTATAGCCATGTTGGCCTTGATTTGAATCCTGACTCTTATTAAGATGTTTTTTTAGATGGTCATTGTACACTGTCAAAATGTTCCTAATTCTCTTCATCAGATCTACTTTATTCTCTTATCACTTGTGTAATATGTTTTATATGTGAATATTGTTTATGTTATTTTCTTTATTCGTTATGTTTTCATCTTCAATATCATTTTATCATTTTGAAAAATAAATGGGAAAGTAAGAGATTTAAATATATTACTTATCAATTTCATTTTAGAGAGGTTACCTAATCAGATAACTTTCACTAATGTCGGATAAAGGTTGATAATAAATTTCATGTGAGAAATGATGTTTTGTTTATAAGTGATTATTACTTTGTACAATGTTGTAACACGTGCAGAGGATTTTCTCATTAATATGATTAAATTTTATGTGGCGTTATTGTGTACTTTTTGAGTGTTTACTCCTTATTTTGTTTAATGTTTTTGTGCATCCTCTTTGCTACCAAGAAATAGAAGTCTCCTAGATCTCAGGTTGACTCATTGATTAACCATGTTAAACTACCTGCGAAAATTAAGCCAATTCTTAAGTTCAACTTGAAAACTAGTCTGATTACATCTTGACCTTATTGCGTTAGGCAAAAGGGTGATTAGTTATCGGTCAAATTTATATCGACATCATAACTCTTGTGCCACTAATTTCAATCTATGTTGTCATTCACATGTTGCAATAACTTTTCAGGAATCTAGAAATCAATCCTAATTGTATAATACTACACACCTCTTGCAATATGGGGATATGACTATGTAGTTTGTTAGATTACTGAATGAAGATGATGGAAGTTTTTTAGTTATGAAATTTCTCCTTTTACAACCATTAAGAACAGTCTAAATAAACTTGTAGTATTCATCCTTTGAATTATCATTTGCATTCTTCTATTCATTGTAGACTAGTAATAAATATATAGAATTAGCGTACATCATTACATCCTACATTCGATCACTTATGTCTTGTACATGGATTTGCATAAAAAAAATTGGTTGCAATTCTACATCTCACGTATTGCAGATCTTCCTATTTTTCTTATCCTTGTCCTATTTTAACACCGATATCTTTGTAATCTATTATTTATTATACATTTCATTATCAATACAACATTATTAATTTCTATTCATTTAGAGTGTTGTCGACTGAGTTTTATATAGACCTATATTAAATAGTACAATGATAGCAAATTAATAAGATTGAAATATAACTACATTGTACTAATAAGAAATCTGATAACTGAGAATGAAATATAGTACAAACACGAAAAATACATTATTGGGAACTTCCTCCTAAATCTTCTAAAATTGAAATTAAAATAAAATTATCATCTTATCTTCTTAAACCAACTCAACTTTATGTAAGGTCTACATAATGGTATAAATCATCATAGCTAATTAATGCCAGGAGTGGCCATTACTTACCGTCAGGATCCATAGCTAACAATGTGGCAAATCAATTGTCTCACAATCATTGTTAGGCATCACTGTAATACCATAGGAACTTAGATCTGCCTTATGCATACAATTGATTTGTTGTTTCATTGTACATTATTCCCGTATTGTTCCTGGAAAAGACGTGTCCTTGTCATTTCGTGAAATAATTAGGTCCTACCATTAATTATATTTTAAAATTCTGCTCTTCATAGTGGTAAACTGGGATAATAAACTCGGGAAATTTGTTTTTATGGGGGATTTTTCCACAATGGGCTGCTAAATTAGTGGCCAATTTCAATAATTTCATTATTGGGTAAGTGCACCAAGTTGATGGACAAATATAGGGTCATCCGTGGACGTCATATTGCAAAAAATAGCAAAATCTCAACTTGTAGGGATTATTAGCTATACACGCACTCAAAATTAGAAAAATTTATATAAATATGAATCGTAGCATTCGGAATCTAGTTTCTAAAATACTAATTTTTTTAAAAAACGGACAAGTTTAGCTATATTAAACACTTAAAATTATATGACTTAGTTTTTTTTTTTGAAAAAACTTATAAGATTGTAGTCCGTTTGCCCGCATTTTGGATGACCAAATCTTGTTATTTTTTTTTTCCTTTGGTGAAAAGTTAGATGTAGTTGTCTATCTTGGGATGGATTTTATTTTGTATTTTTTTTAGCAATATTTTTTTTTAATGATTTTTTCCGTGAAAGTGGTCTGAAAATATTTAGAAAATGGAGCGCTTTCCGTTTGCCCGCCATAACTATATCAAAAAATATCAAAATCAATATTTTTTTTTTTAACGTGTATAGAATTTGTCCACGCTTGGGATGGTATAAGTTTTATCATATTTTGATAAGCGAAACAAAAGTTACAGTCTTAAACGTAGACATGAACATTCACGGGAAAAAATGTCTTAAAGACCTATTGTTAGTAAAAAATTATAAAATGATATTTATCTTATTCTATTCACTTTAAAAACAATATTTCTACAAAGCTAAGAGTCTCCCCTACGTGATGGCACCATTTTTGTGAAATGTTTTCAGTTTTTTAGCATGGTTCAAGTCTTTGGAAGAGAAGATTTGAGGTTTTTTGACCTTTTACACTTCATAATGACCTTCCATAGCTTTGGTTGGGGAAAAACAAAGATTTTCCGAGGCTTAGGTTCGGCAGATAGATCCGCGATCGTAGTTTATAAACAATGATCGTGAGTTTTAAACAAGACCGCGAGCACTTTATAAACCGCTCGCGGTTTATAAAGCACGCTCGCGGTTCATAAATCATATTTACACACATCCCAATGTCTGAATTACCATGTGATTTTTACTCTCTGACCTTACCGTATGAATTACTGTGAAATTCTATCTTTTTCCAGGCACGTTTTTCTTATCACCGGAAGCAAAACATCATGGGAGACAAAAAACGAAGTCAAAAAAGGAAGTCATTAAGTAAAAAAACACCAAACAAATTAGAGGCCAACAAAATTCAAAATGCTGAGCGAATGCGGAAACTTCGTGAATCTAGAAGAGGTTCATCTTCAATCCCAACTATTGTAAGCAATGAAGAACTAGGTAATGTTTCTACTGTCAATGTTGAAGTTGAATTAAATACTCGTGATGAAGAAGTTTTTACTGTCAATGTTGAAGAAGAATTAAATACTCATGATGTAGCAAATGTTGAAATTGAAGGAGACAATGAAAATGTGAATAAGGAAATTCATGTTGAAACTGTAGACAAGCAAAATTTGACAAAAACACCTCCTAGGATTTTACATAAGAAACCTAATTTTTTTATTGAAATTGATGAAAACATTTTGAAACCAATGTCTGACAAACTTTCTGAATGACAAATCAGAAGAAAAGCCACTAAAATTTGGGATAATCATTTTGAAATTTTAAATGATTCCCAAAGATGTCAGTTGTTGGTTAGTTTGATGAAATTGATTAAAATGAGACCTACATTAAACACCTTAGGATTGACAACATCTAATATACGTGGTCAAACCTCTACAATTGTTGAAAACCTTCATGATGCATATCACACTGTTGGTGTCAAGAGACGCACTAGGGATAGTAATATTGTGCGTCGTGTACTTGCTACTAGTGTTGTAAGTGAATCAATAAAAAAACAACGTTTGATTACGCAAACAAGTCGAATGTTGCAAGTTAATCGAAAAACTCTAATGAAAGCAATTGAAAGACGTAATATCCTTCAATCACTCAATAATGTCGATTTTTGGGCATTTTCTGCTAGAGCACCGCGTAAGGACAAAAATAATTCTGATGCTATAAGAGAAGTTGTTATTAAATTTTGGCATGATAACACTAGAGTTTCACCTAATACAAGAGATGTTATAAAACGGAGAGTTGGTTCTACTAATCGTGAACCACATCCAAAGCATTTCTTAGATATGACTCAAACTCAATTTTTTCGTAAGTTTGAACAAGAGAATCTAGAAATTAAAATTAGTCAACATTTTTTTGAAATGTTGAAACCATTCTATGTGAAAATCAACCATGCTCGCACCACTTGTTGTTGTAGGCAACATGTTGAATTTGCGATGCATTATGCTAAATTTTTACGTATTCGTTCTATTTTTCATTCTGAAACTATGTTATCTGAATGTGGTGTTCAAGTTCCACCAATATCTTCCAGGGATTTCATTCCTACTATATTTTGTGAAAAAGAAGTTGGACAATTTTTTTATAGTCAGGATTGTTTAGATGGAAGTTGTAGTACATGCGGCGGATTACCTAAATTGGAAAGTTACATCCATGAGAAAATTGAAGGTACAATAAAATAATTTAGTTGAATTTGATAAATATAAATCAGTTGCATACTAGTTGAAAGATGGAAAAGAGTCTAAACGGTGTGAGCTAGTTACAGAACAAATGCCCATTTTTTCAATTTATGAGAAAATTTAAGGATGAAATTGTTTATGAGTATGCGAGGCATACACATAGAGCTCGATGGTTGGATGAACAATTCAAGCTATGCAAAGACACATTTCCTATTGGTACTATTGTTTCAGTGGTCGATTTTGTAGAGAATTACACATTGCAACCACAAATGGAGGTTCAATCACAATATTACAACTCAGTACAAGTTGCCATTTTTGTGCATATAGCATTTCTACATTCTCCTGACAGTACAGAGAATGATCAAAAATTTTTAAGAGAGTACCAATTTTATATCAGTGATGATCGTACTCATTCTACTAAATTTGTGCAAGGGTGTTTCCAGTTATTTTATGGAAACTTGTCTGATAGGGACATCCACTTCAAACAACATTATATATGGTCAGATAATTGCACGTCTCAGTTTAAGAATGCACGAATGTTTTATTGGATGAGCAGAATGCATGTCAAGATGGGTGTGTAACATATTTGGAGTTTCACTGAGGCTGGACATGGAAAAGGAGAGCATGACGGTGCAGGGGCATGTGTGAAAAGAGCTCTTGCAAGAGAAGAGTTGAAGTACAAATATGGTGCTAAATTAAAAGATGCAAAGAGCATAGTGGAATGGTGTACTGACAACATGGCCCGAGGTTCTCAAGAAAATTCCACAGTTCGCAGATATTTTTGGTTGATAGAGGAAAAACATATTGCTAACTACGAGGATTGTATGACACTCACTGGGTCCAGTGATATGCACTCATTTTGTAGCTCAGACGCTACTTCGTGGGCCGTATGGACAAGAAAGTTGACATGTTTTTGTGCATCTTGTATCGAATTTGTCACTGCTGAGTGTGATTCACAAGAATGGGTGGAAGGATGGATTTGTAGGCCTCTAACTCCGCTTCCTAGTTATCAACCTCCACAAGCATTACAACTTGTTTCTGCAGATGAAGTTACAACATCCAAGGACTTTGACGAAATTTTGATTTTGGTGCGACAAGGTATTTATGGTTATTTATTTAATTTTTGTATTGAGTTATGTCCATTGAAATTTTAATATGTAATTTAAATTTGAGTTGTTCAACCTTGGTTATTTTTTTGTAGGACATGTGTTTGTAGTTATTGCGACAGAAGACAATGAATAAGGAACATACTATTTCTTATGTCGTTGCATCGAGGAAAGAAATAAGTTGACTTCTCCTATTATAGATGGCGAAGATATTGAGTATCCTACAGGGTCAGTGGTAGTTACTGGAACTTGGCTTCGATGGTATCCATTAAAAAACTCCTCTGTTTGGGTGTTTGAAGACTTTGAGACACACAGGAAAATACTCTTATATTCACATCTAGTTCTAGCGACAAATATTCAGTTGTATAGATATCGAGGAAGACCTAATAACAAGATTCTTTGGAAGGTTCGAGAGTCAGATCATGAAGCAATCTTGTCTGCTATTCAAAGTAGATCCGATCCTGATGGTTCATTGGAATGAATTTACAATGCTCATGTCTGGTATATATTTAATTTCAAGTTTTTCAATATATATATATATATAATATTTAGTTTAAAGATCGTAGATTTAAGTTTGAATATATTTTATTTTAAATTTGCTGTATTTTGTACATATATAGGATAGTATCAAGGTTTTGATTTGAAACTTAAATTTCTTTGACTAACATGTTTTATGCATTAGGTTAGTGGTGCCAGAAAAGCTTCCACCTTCACGTTTGGCATTATTAGTAGAGATTTTTAAATTCAATCGAAGCTAAGAGAATTTTTTATTGAAAAAAGTAATAGGGATAAATTTCCTGAAAAAGTTCAAGCATGTAAATTTTGAAAAAGGGGTATGAATTTTGAACAAATTATAAATTTTGAAATATGTTGCCAAAGATTAAGATTTGAAGTACAAAGTTGAAAATTTTAAGATGCTTATTTAATACATAAAACCATGAAGCGCCCTAAAAGAAAATAACAGAAATTTGACATAAACATCAGATTTTGTGTGCCCGAATTTTGAAAATTTGTAAAATTTCACATAAGCTTTGAAACACTTACACTTCAGATCCTCAGTGCTACAGATTAATTGCAAAGCACTTTCTCAAATTATTAATACAATGAGACACCAAATGACAAGGATCAGATATGATAAGGTACTAATGTATAATTTTTCAACAAATATCCAAAAGGGCACCCTATTTATTAGGATGGTTGAATCGAATCGTGTTCCAGTTTCACCTTAAATTTGGAAGACTATTTTGGTCACCAATAGAGGACTACTTTAAAAGTACCCTATGGGAATGTAAAGTTAAATGTGGAAGCACCAAAAACCCAAGCATTCACCTCCACCCAGACATGTGGTCCACTTGACATTATTACCCCAACACTCCACCGTTAATGTTAAAATATAGCATGGGAAAAAACTGGCAAATCAAATCAAATTACCTTTTTTCTAAATAAGTAGGACAAAAGAGCACCAAAATGATTTATAGAAAAAAATCAATGATGATTCAGGATGACATGTAAACAGGGTCCCCTACAAATCTTCCGATACAAAAAGGCCTCTCTAGGTGCCAAGTTATACAGTAGTCACCCATCAAAGTTGAACGATATTTTGGTCTTAGGGCTCTTAAGGGATAATACGCCTTTCATAACGAAGTAGCCCGGAAGCAACGACCCTTTCTGCGGACCGAAACACCACCTCACTCTAGTGTTTTACACCAAAATAGCCACCCAGAAGTTTATGTCCAAGCTGAAGAGCAGGCATTTCGGGTGCCACGACCCACCGTTTGCAAAATATAGCTTTGACAACCTTACACTGGCTCCAACTGCACTATTTCACGCGTTTGCAAACAGTAGGACATTTTTAGCACCGAAATGAGAAGGAAAAAAATGAGAGAGGCTATTGTAGAGGGTCTCTACAAATAAAGGTGTTGAATTTGACGAGGCCTCTCTAGGTGCCACGGAGTCCGAGTAGTCACCCGTCAAAGTTGAACGATATTTTGGTCTCAGGGCTCTTAAGGGACTACGCCCGAATCGAAGTAGCCCGGAAGCAACGACCCTTTCGTTGCACCAAAACACTTTTCCTCTAGCTTCACCTAGCCACCCAAACGTTGGCTGCAGTCGGTTCCAAGTGGTGCCACGACCCACCGTTTGCAAAATATAGCATTTGACAACCTTACACTGGCTCCAACTGCACTATTTCACGCGTTTGCAAACAGTAGGACAGCGAGAGCACCGAAATGAGAAGGAAAAAAATGAGAGAGGCTATTGTAGAGGGTCCGTATGCTCGAGGTTTTGGATCGACGAGGCCTCTCTAGGTGCCACGGAGTCTGAGTAGTCACCCGTCAAAGTTGAACGATATTTTGGTCTCAGGGCTCTTAAGGGACTACGCCCGAACGAAGTAGCCCGGAAGCAACGACCCTTTCGCGCACCGAAACACCACCTCCTCTAGCATTCACCTGGCCACCCAGACGTGTCCAAACGTCTAGTCGGTTTGGTGCCACGACCCACCGTTTGCAAAATATAGCCCTCGATTTGACAACCTTACACTGGCTCCAACTGCACTATTTCATGCGTTTGCAAACAGTAGGACAGCGAGAGCACCGAAATGAGAAGGAAAAAAACCATGAGAGAGGCTATTGTAGAGGGTCCATACGCCGAGGTGTAGGATCAGATGAGGCCTCTCTAGGTGCCACGGAGTCTGAGTAGTCACCCGTCAAAGTTGAACGATATTTTGGTCTCAGGGCTCTTAAGGGACTACGCCCGAACGGAAGAAGTAGCCCGGAAGCAACGACCCTTTCACGCACTAAAAACTCCTCCTCTAGCGTTCACCTAGCCACCTGGACATGCCGTCACAGTCGGTTTGGTGCCACGACCCACCGTTTGCAAAATATAGCATTTGACAACCTTACACTGGCTCCAACTGCACTATTTCACGCGTTTGCAAACAGTAGGACAGCGAGAGCACCGAAATGAGAAGGAAAAAACTGAGAGAGGCTATTGTAGAGGGTCCCTACGCCAAGGTGTAGGATCAGACGAGGCCTCTCTAGGTGCCACGGAGTCTGAGTAGTCACCCGTCAAAGTTGAACGATATTTTGGTCTCAGGGCTCTTAAGGGACTATGCCCGAACGAAGTAGCCCGGAAGCAACGACCCTTTCACGCACCGAAACACCACCTCCTCTAGCGTTCACCTGGCCACCCAGACATGTTTCGACACAGTCGGTTCGGTGCCACGACCCACCGTTTGCAAAATATAGCGTTTCCTTATTTATTTAAATTAAATTACAATGACTTGGTTGTTATGTTATCTCTTGTTGTCATCTTGTCCTTGGTAGGATGATATACATCCAGGGCTCATGAATCTTATTTTCTGCCTTCTCCTTAACACTTGGTTTTGTTATAATATTATGGGTATAAATTGTTCTACGGTTTTCTTTTCCCAACTCTCTTGATTCAACTCTCTGACCTCCTGTGAAACCATAATTATCTTCTCTTCCTCCTTTCTCTTTCCTCTTCCTCTCTCTCTCTCTCTCTCTCTCTCTCTCTCTCTCTCTCTCTGTACCTCATTAAAGCTCTATCAACCTTTGAATCACATCTCCTGCTAGTTCTTCTTCTTCTTCACCATATATATCAAGTCTGATTCATGAGGCCTAATAACCTTCAAAATTATCTTTCTCTACGTTTCTTCCTTGTTTCCATCATCTTTTCTATTTTTCACATATGTTCTTGTTCTCTTATCCTTTCTTGTAATTGCTTTAGTCTAGCATCTTATCTCTCTGATACTAACTTCTCCATCCAATGTGGCATTTTGTAACCATGGTCACTCTTTACTTCACCCATCATTTTCATCTATCTCTTTGTCTCTCTTCTTGTCACTGTATCAACCTTATCTCAAATCCTTTTAGCAATTGAAAGAATGTAGTTTCATGGTATTAGTTTCATATGGAAGAAGAAGATTGCAACTATAATGGCATGTTTCAGTAATGCACATCTAACAGTACAAGCTTATGATGCAAATAAAAATAATATAAAGATACAGCTCCACATATCATTCAGATTTAACAATATTTCAGGATTATTATGAGTTACAAAAGAACAGGATTGGAAAATCAATACAGTTACTTCAAGGATTAACTCATATGTACACACAAAAGTTACAAACAATGCAGACCCAATTTTGGGTATACCTGTAATATTATCAAGATACAGTCAAATACACCAGAGTTTCAAGCACACTTTTCCAAATACAACAGGATGATATTGATGAATTCCATTAAATCCATAGGTTATGGAATTATTATTTTGGGAGTTGTTAAAAGATGGAGGGATGTGAACCATAACTCAAATAAGCTTTAGTTACTAATACTTAAGTTGGCAATAGAGCTAACAATATTGTTTTAGTTTGAAAAATAAAAATTCAAAATGCCCATGGTGAAATATACCACAAATAATAATCAGAAAGATACTAGAAAATATATAACTAGAAGTAATACACTAAATCCACCGAACAGAGATCAAAACCCACTTTCTCAGAGTTAGCAATAATACCAAAATAACCAAAATAAATATGATTTAACCAACACACATGGATATATATAGTTACTCTATATATATTCACCCACTATATAATATAAGAATCAAACAAAGTGTGCTCCAGACGCGCACGTCTCTGAAAATATATATGTACATAAGTTCATAATGTATGTATACATCTCAAACTAAGCACGTGTCATAATGTACATATGGGACCACATGCGGTCGCAAAAGGCTATATATATATATACAATGGACTGTGAATCTACTCATGACCACATATGTGTCATCCAGGTGGACTATAAATCTACTCATGAAACATCTTCCCTCTCTTCGCCCTGCTAGAAGTAGCACGTCCACGACCTGGGGATGTAGTGGAGGGAGATGCCACTACGGATTTCATCCGTGTGGTCCTAGGTGTCTCTAAGCATGCCTGCAACCTAACCTGCACATTCATAAACAACAAGTTTTTAACACCCAAAATTTTAAAATACATTCAAAATTTAGAAACTTGTACAATTTAGTTAAAATGCATGTGAAATCTTACCGCAATGTCATGATCCCTATCAATTTGTTGTTGACGCGTCGCAGGGACAACAATAGACTCACGAGGGGTAAGCTGTACATACAAATAATTAATTTTCAAATTAAATATTTCACATATATACCTACAAAATTTGATATTGTAGATTTAAGTTTAATAAGAAATAATGAACCTCCAAAATTTAACAAATTTAAAAAATTGTGTACCTCAGTTAGTGGATCTGCAGATGCTATGGCAGTATCTACAGCAGCCTCCACAGTCTGCATATATGGAGGAGTCTCTCTAGCAGTCATAAGCTATACAAAAAACATGTACAAATCAATATTAAAATCTACTAAGAGCTATACAAAAAACATGTACAAATCAATATTTAGTTAGTCAAGAAAGAATAAAAATGTTATTATTTTATCTTCTATTTAGGCTAAATACATAGGATCTATAAATGTTAGCACGAAGGCCATCTATCTTCATAAGATTTTGACAAAGTTTTGTATTTAATCAAGGTAACCCATAGTCATCTTCTATGACAATTAGAGCATCATTCAAATTTGAAGGACTTTTATCTAACATCACCAGACCAAACACATATAGATTCACAGAATTTCATCAAGGAGTTGATCCATGGATAGGTCATTTATCTCATATATTGCTAGACATTGGATTATATTGCAAACATCTTGACCAAACCATTCACCGACAGAAATATTATTCACTTATGATCTATTTTAAGGGTGTGGTCTATATCAACATCATCTTCTGAGGGAGCATTTTATCCATCCTTTCTTCTTTTCTCTAAATTAAAGGAGTTTTTCCCATTGGTTTTTCTCATGTTCTCTACTTTTGGAGAGTTTCATTGTAATTTGGGTAGCTCATATGGTCTTATTTCAAGGACCCTCATTTTTACCAACCTAAGCTACACTTCAGGGTGTTTTCGTGTAGGTATAGATTTTCCTTGTAATTATTTATTTCTTAGAATATTTCGTGTAGATATATCGTGACTCATCTTGCTTATATGTTCTTTGTTTCATAGGAGTTACTTGACTTTTTAGGATTATTTGTGTGGTGGTACTCCGAGACATGTAAAACCAATATATGATTACATACATGGCTAGTTATATCAAATGAATTGGCATTTCCTACTAGAAATAATATATAGGTTGAGTATAAGAAAGTGAAACTCATGTACAGAGGTCCAAGAATTAGAAACAAAGTGTAAAGAGATTTGTAACTAACCTGCGTAAAACTCATGTGAGGCGTGCCAGTAGCCTCAGTTCCCTGAGCAGATGATGACCCGCCAGGCTCCTGTGTATAAAAGAGAAAAATATTAATACATGTACAACATACACGTGAAACAAATTATAATAATAATCTAGTGCAATTAAATGATTTATTAAAAATTAAGTTTGTACAACTTGAAACTTACGTTTGAAACATGCCCAACCGCAGTAGCTAGCATGTCGACGCCGGATGTTTCCTTCACCGGCTCTTGCTATTTAAAATAAAATAAAAAATTAGTTTTTTACATGTATGTACATGATGTACAATCAAATATATATATATTAAAATCTCAAACATGTGAATTAAACTATTGTACATATATATATTATTTAAATTTATTTAAAATTTACCTGTGAAAGACCAAGATCAGTTGCACCAGTTCCAAAAACATTCCCCATCATCTCATCTAGAGAAAAGAAATCCTGTGATCCAATAAATGATGTCTCACCTGCAGTGCATACAGCACCACATGATCCACAGTGGTGTGGTGCACTAGAACTGGCACCTCCACCAACATCACCGGATGCAATCTGGGTGCTATGTTGGGTCAGAGTGTCAGTGAGCTCCCTCAATGCATGTAATGTATCAATCTCCACAACCTCCTTCACTGTAGGAGGGATAACTGAAGGCAGTGGGGGTTTTGGGGCATGGGGGATCCTAGGTTGACCTATGGGTGCACCAGGTCTACTCTGTGCAGAGCCACCTCCTTGACCAAAAAAGTCAAAAAATTCAAAATAATTCAGGACCTCATTAAGCATGAACTCACAATATAATTTCTTCAAAAAATAAAGAGGAACCTCATTGTTGTTGCATGGTGGATAATCAAAAACCATCCACCATCGGTCCCAAAAATTGTTCTTGATTCTATCATCATGGCACCAATGGATTGGGAACCGTTTGCAAGTAACTGCAGGGGGGGAATTGGTTCTAGGGTCGGTAAATAATGCACAAATGAGGTCTTTTCCAATTTTTTTGTCTTTGACGGCCGCATGGGATAGTTTATCTGCATACCACCGCCTACAATCACTTCTAAAGGTGTTCCATCTATGTATTTGGTTGGTTGCAGAGTTCGACTTCGCCAATCAATGTTTGCAATGTGTTGGCTAAAGTCATGCGGGATGGATTTGTGGCATGATTTTGTCTTATAGTCTGAATAAGGTTCTCAATGACAATTTTATTTTCTCAGATTCTTCCAATGATATTATCTTGTGTTCTTGTTGGCTCAGTGGGGACAGAAGGAGCCACAGGAGGCGGATCTATGTTTGGAGGAGGGTTTTGAGGAATGTTTGGAGGGTTTTGAGGAATGTTTTGATAGTTTGCACGATTTCGAGCTTGCCGACCAACTGATAAAACAAGAAAATTGTATACATAAACAAACATTTCAAAAAACCCATGAAAATGCAAAAAAATGATTAAAATCGGGGACGTACCTCCTCGTCTTGGTGGTATGGTTGAATCTATCGCTATCCAGAAGTCCAATGAGAAATTTTGAGATAGTATTCAAAGTGCGAGTGAAAAACGTTTAGGAAAAGTCGCGGTTCGAAATGAAAAATGAGGAAAATAACGAGTCGCGGGACTGTTAAATTTTGTCTCAGAGTTCCACGATCATGGTTTATAAATCACAATCAAATTTTTAGGTTCGGTAATTACCGAACCTAGAATAAAGGAACCGCGATCACGGTTTTATACCGCGATCGCGGTTTTATCACGCGGTACCTTTATTTGGGTTTTTATGTCCACGGAATTGTCCACCAACTTCGTGCACACACACTACTACAAGTTGTTAGAAAGGAAGTCAATTGATTCTCATTTAAGGGCGATTCTAGAAACAATGCCTTCAATACTCTGTACATCTAGAATTAATCCTTTACGCTTTGTCAATAAACATAATAAATATCAAAGTTATTCACCTAGACTATCCAAAAATAACTTCACCTAATTCTAGTTAACTTGGAGATCACTCCAAATTTAATTTTACATATGGCATACACACTTTTACGAATCAATTAAAATAAATAAAAGCTAATGATAGCTTTATGATCTTGAAAAAATCCTCAATCAATTGTATTTGACTCCTTTAATCATGCTTCTTTAGAATGGTATGAGATTTTACATTCTATAAGGTCTATTCTTGGGAAAAATAAAGGTAAAGTTCACCTTTGTATTATCTGTAAAAGTTTATTTTTTTCTCTTAGAACCTTGTATAATTACCATAGTCTCTCCCTTTGACACCTATTTGAATAACTATCATTGGTCACTTTACCTTCTCCAATAAAGAAGATAAAAATCAACCCTTAAAGGGTATACATAATCATTGGATTACTTGGCCCATTTGAGCATAACCTTTCGATCGCCATTAGGTTCGTACTTTTCCCTTCATAACGGATTTGGATTCCAATTTGGATTTCCTTTTCTCAGAGCTTGTCCTTATGGCACTCTCATGAGCTTCTCACTTCCGTGTGTTTCATTTGCACATCAATCTTTGACATGAAATTATGCCACTTGAATTAAGATCTAAACCTTGTTTCTCTGTACATGTTTGAAGTTTGTATGTTTTGTTTCTTGGAATATTTTAGGTCGTTGTTGTATTGTTTATGCCATCTGATGGCTTCATCGCTATGCCACCTTATGCTTGTAAAGTTTATTTTCATTGATGCTTCAACCTAGTGTGTAGATCCATGAGAGCTTTTCATGGGGATGTTACAATTGTTTATCGCCAAAGTCGTTGCTTTTTTAGACCTCTACAACTTTATTACCTACTTCTCTTGATGATTTTGTAAGTTGGAACTTTTTGTAAATGAATGAACTGTATCTACTTTAGAGAGAATTTTGATGACGATGACTTTACATTGTTGATTAGCTCACCTGAAGAGATCTTTTCCTTGCAGTTAAATGTTGTAATTTATTTCTTCACTTGTAAAAACACGCCCACATCTAGGATATCATTTCATGTTTCTCTATCTTCTATGCCTTAAGTCATCATTTTATTACTGGAGGTTGTGTCAAAATATTTCCTAGAAGCTTATATTTCTAGTTTTCAATATGTGTTTAATCCAGCGTGAGGGCTTGCTTTTGATAGAATCTATGTTCACAAGCCAATGTCAAAGACAACTCCATCTACATTTGATTGCTCCATGCTCTAGAAAGAAAACCTTAAAAAAACCTAAACAGTGAATTACTTGAAATAAGTGTAATCTCTCAAAGAAGAATAATTTCATAACCATATGCATGTAATTTATCATTAAGCCAAATGTTATTGGATTTTTGTTTCTTTTTAGAGCTTTGAATTTCTCATTTCATAAAGAAACTTTTTTCATAGAGTGGTGCAAGCTTGTATGTTAGAATATGAAATTGTTGCTGCACCATTTTACATCTCTGGAAATTTAAAAAATGTTAAGGTTTTTTCCATATTTTCAAATTCCTTTTTGCTTCTATAGTTGTGTTCTGATTTTGTACAGATCAGTTGATTGACTCAAGATTGATAAATCTATTACAACTGTCCCTTATTGGGAGTGGTATTTTGTAGCTACCTCATGCATTTGAGTATTATTGTTTGGGAGTCTAATAGATAATGATGGAGTATTTTGTTATATCCTTTTGATCCAAACTTGTAGTTTTAATTCTTTTGAGAACTATAATTTCATGATAAATTTGTATTGATGTAATTTGACCTGTATCTGGAAAACTAAGCTGATGAACTTGTTTTGAAATTTTTGTAACATACCTCTTATTCATTATAGCTCATCTTGTTCTTCAACTCTGAAACTACTTTGCAAGATCATAATTGCAATTGGATCTTAATTTTTGTGAATTCTTGTAAGCAACATAGGTAGTTCCTCCTTGTTAAGAGAAAGGAAAAAATTTTCATATGGATGCACTTCTGGTCATTCTGTGCACTGTGACTTTGTAAACCTGGAAATGGATGTGCCTTAGATCTGAAAATAAGGCCTCTAAATCTAAACTGGTTATAAAATAGTTATCTATGGAGAGGTTCTATATATTAAAAATATCCTTCATTACTCAATCTAAAAGCTTGAAATTCACCTCTCTGTTTTACTTGGATGGTTTGTATCATTTCGTTTGGTTTTCCCTACTATTGACCTAGTATTGGCTACACTGAAATCATGATTCTATGTTGAAGCTTGATTTATTTTGTAACCTTTGGCACATTCATAATTCTGAAGCTTTGTTTTCAACTCAAAGTTCCCTTCTTGTCAAATTAAATATGGTAAGCAATAGCTTGTTTGCATTATCATTTTTTATGTTGTAAGAGAATTGAAATATGTAGATGTAGATGAAATTCCAATTGTAGATTCTATTACTCCCTTAAAAAACAATTTCTGATATGTACTCTTGTTGTAATCATGAATGTAGAAAGTATTTCCTCGGTGGTCTGAATGATTATCTTTCTTGATTTATGTACCGACAAAGTAAGAGAAACAATTAGAAAATAGGTGAAGGCTTAAAACCTTTCTTTTATTAATGATTTCTCTTGTGCCATGATTTTGAAGATGATATTATTCTCTTCAACTCATTTTTGTACATCTAATTTTAAGTTCATTTTTGAAAGTTCATATGTTTAAAGTTGTGAATACAACAATCATCAAATCTGAAAATTTAACGTATTTTTTTCTCTTTTAGGTACAATGACAACTATTGGAGAGGATAGTGGACAAGAAGAAATGAGGAAAATGAATAATGCAAACTGTGGGAAATCCATCTAAAATGAATTGATGGATTTCCTTCTTTCTTATTCACATTTATACATATTTGTACTTTCATTTCTAATCTTGATTTTCAGAGTTTTTCCCATGCTTTTGTGGGTTCATAGTACTTTATAATTATGAAATAAATGAAAATTTATTCATGTGATAAGTTACATTTTTATCTCATTTACATTATTATTTCATTAATTAACAGGTTGAATTTCTTGTCAGATTCAATTAACAGATGTTTGTCTAGTTGCCAGTTCTCAGCCCAAATTAAATGTTGTTTCCTTTCCAATTTCTTTCCATGACCATGTTGTGTCATTTTATATGCCTTGTGGCAGCTCTTACCATGCAATTAACAGGTTGAATTTCTTGTCAGATTCAATTAACAGATGTTTGTCTAGTTGCCAGTTCTCAGCCCAAATTAAATGTTGTTTCCTTTCCAATTTTTGTACGTTTAAATATTAGCATTTATACTTTCAGAGACTTTTCATTCAAATCTTCATCATGAACTGTAGGTACCCACGCCATGTAGAAAGTCACTAATGTTGAGAAAAAATGCACTTGTTGAATATGTGACAAATTTTATTCCTTTTAAGGTTAATTCTCTTTTTAGTTGGTCAAAATACTTTGGAGACACATATTATTGATGAGAGAATACTTGGTTGAATTCCAATATTGTTTGCATCAATTATCTTTCAACTTTCATGTGACTAGAAATATGTCTTAATTGTGTATGCAGATAATTATTCAGCTTCAATATCAATTCTAACAAATCGCAAAACATATGGTGACTCCTACACAACTGTATACAGTTAAATATTGATCTGATTTAAAAAAACTATTTTGACTCATATCGTTGGCTATGTTGGATGTTTCATGTTGAAAGGTTGCAAGACAATATGACCAACATATTGAATTTTGTATTGGTGATTGGTATTTTGCATTAGAGAATCAATTTATCCTCTCAATTCTTGTATTTGTTTAAAAACAATTTTCAGATTTTGTAAATCTGTAAAAATGCTAGTTTTGTTCACGTCGGTATTGTTTTGATTAATGAAAAAGTATGGTGTTGAATACCCATAAGGATTATTGACCCACCTTTTCTCATAAGATGTAATACACTTCATTTCCCTTGGATAAATCTACATGTAGACAATTCGATTAAATCTACATGTAGACAATTCGATTTGACATATATACGTTTTCAACCATTTCCCTTGTCCACCTATTAATGTGTGATTGCTACTCTTGGTCGTGTGAATGCATCACAAAAAACTTAAAAAAAAGATCATTGGCCTATTGATGAATCTATTGCGCACTTCTGGTGCACTTGCTAGTAATAATGACATCTATAATCTAGTATCTTTCCTTAAATACTCGATCACTATGCCGATCATTCTCAATTTTTGTGTTGGCTTTGCGAAGTTGCAAAAATAGTGATTTTACGCTCTTTTCTAGTTTGCATTTGTTCATATCTTAATCTATTAGCTGATAAATAAATTTGTGATGAAGAAATTGGTTCAAGTAGAAGCAACAACCAGATTAGAGAAATGATGGAGGACGGATACTATAAATGTGTTAACAACAACCAAACAACAATTACTGGGGGATAGTGTCGGAAATCATGCATTTTCTTGTAGAGAAAGACATGACTGTGGTAGTCACATCTTGAAGGGACCAGAAGCAACAACTATCTGAAGAGGTGTGAATTTTGTTCTAGTATCTAAGTAGGTGAACAAATATCCGATTTAGAAAAGCTCTACTCCTTTTGTGTTCATGCCCTAAATGTAATGCCCACACATGTACAACATCACAAGATAATGCAATGTTACAATCCATTCACAGTTCATGGTAACATTATTTTCATATAATGCTATGGTAACACACGTGCAATACATGCCAAGTTCATGAGAGAGAGAGAGAGTACTCTCATCACGAAACACATCAACATTACAATTAGTTCACACTAAATGGTAAAGACAATAGGTGCATTAATATTATTACAATTACAAGTTTTTCACATCACAACATAATATAACATTACTCTTCCAACTTCTCCACCATCCTGAATAATTAGTCATCACAACACCAAACTATCCCAGAGGTTCGAGAGTATGTACCTTGTCTCTAATAATGTAGGGCCTTATGTCGGCTCATCACTAATGGGTTGGACGATCATAAACTTCTGCTAATTAGTTGACTTGAGTTTGTCCTTCTTGAGAAATGACAAAGTAAGTTGTAAATTTCTTGCCAAGCAAATCGAGATGAATTTAATGTTGGATCGTTTTTTAATCTTGATTTTGAGTTAATAATAATTGTATCAAGAAATAAAAAATGATTCATTAAAAAAAGATAAAAAATAAATAAAATAAAATAGACAAAAATGTAATAAATAAATAAATACATTCATGGTACACAATGATCACAGGCATGCACAAAATGGGTTTTTTGAAAGGTCTTAGAACCTTCCACGAAAACGTGCATACGCAGGGTGCGTGTGTTGTTTCACAAAACATGTCAAACAAATTTGATTTGCAAGGAATGACATGGTTGCAGGTTATGCACAAAATGATTTTGTTGAAAACACCTGTTAATTTCTACGAAAATCCTGGTGTGTTTGTGACCAACAACTGGGAAGCCTTCATTTGTTAACTCTGAATATCTATGCAATGCAAACATCAATCATCAGACTATTTAGTTTTGTTTCTCTCATTTATGCTCAGTAGTAAAGTGCCAGTTAACATTGGCCTGAGTATTTCCCAGAAATTGGTTCTATAGCTATGATTAAATTCCAATATTGTCTTGCTGAAATGTAAGGAAAAATGGTATAAATTTACATCCGCATATTCCAATTCGACGATGAGAAAACTGGTCAATTTAGATACGAGGATTTAGATCTATTGCACCCCACATGAGAGATGTTGATATTTATTAGCCCTAAATGCAACAAGGGAAATACATTTTTCGGATGAAGAAATAGAAACTGATGTTTTTTCTGTCTTTCTATCTCTCTCTAGTTCTAAATTGAAAATGAAATGACACTGCCTATGTGAAAAATGTTAGTAGGAGGAGAATTCCATGCCATCTTTTGGGATGATCATGTTTTCGGTTGCAGGTACTTTGGAAATAAGGAATCAATAACATTCTTATTATGTTGTGATAACATGTAACTACTCAGATGGATACATTTGTAAATTGGCAAAGAATACTTGTCAAATATCACACAAGGAGTCCACACAGGATAGAAGGCCAGAATCAAAGGCACGGAAGGACAGGAAGGACCCACGCACTGAAGGCAAGTTCAGCTTTCAGGACTTAGCCGATTTTGAGCATGAAGACCTATTTTTAGAAGATGGCATGTGTGAACACACCAACGATGCAGAGACATGCACGCCATGCATTGTCTATCTTTGGAGGAGTGGATCGAAGCATTTTTGCATGGAGACGAGCTAAGAATAGGATTGACACTTCAGTTAACTGCAAGAGGTCTATAGATAGCACACTTGCATGTGTGGCTATGCCTGTAAATGGCGTGTGGCTATCAATAGCATGCGGCCTATTTCTGGAATAGATAAGTGGTGAAGGGAAAGTCCCCACCCTATATATATGATGTTAGGTACATAGTAGAAGTGTGTAATAGTGAATGTGTGATGATGTATGTGTGATGGATGTATGGAGGTATAGAGATATATGCATATGACTGAATTACTGTATCAGATCCATACGTGCATTGGTATAGATTGACAATACTGTAAGGAGCTTCTGTATTTATTAATAGATGGAAGATATTGGCTGAATCTAAGTGTCATTCTGTGTGTAATTGAGTAGTGCATGTTATTGATTCAATCATGATTACTGTTTAAACTTGTTCTTTCATAGATCTGAGGGTAGCATGCATTGTAGAATGATGGATTAGTTATGAATCTATATGTTTCTTCCTTCATCATGCTAACATCCTGCTACAACAACCCTAAAGAGGGACCTGGTACCTTTGCGTGCTTCGGGTGAGCGCTCAGTCAAGGCTGAGTGATGTGCCAGCGTGACTAGGGTGTTATCTGGTAAATTCTAGGCTGCATCATTGGTTCCATTGCCGGGACCTCTTTTTTAGTTGTTTTTAGGATGGTTCACGATGAAGACGTACCGGTTAACTCTAGCAAGTATTGAGGAATGGATACATGATCTGGAGGAAGAATATGCATGGTGGTTCAGCAGTGGATCTGAGTTTAACACACGCACTTGGGTAGAACAGAATCTGTATGACAACTTATATGAGAGATTTTTCACTATCTTTCCAGTAGAACTATACGAGTGGCTTACTGCTTATGCATCTCAGTGGAATTGGAGGTATCACACACTTGTCTGGACACAGGAAGAATTTCAGGCCCTTTATGATGCTGATCTGATCTGACTCACACTGTGGATACGTGGTTTCATGGTGTTCTAAACAGTTATATTCTGGAATATTCAATTTCGACGTACTCTTTCCCAGAGGTAGCTGAATTCTAGTTTTTGTGGTATCCAAGAGGAACATATTTGCAAGGTATTCCACTGGCGATCAAGATCTTGATGGTAACTTTGAACCTGGAGAGTAAACCGATGGCTAACTAAACTTCACCACGCACGAGGGCAGGAACAGGTTTGGTGAAAGATGGCAGACCTAGCGGTAGAGAGGTAGAGAGAGGAAAGGTGGCTTAAGTATAATGAGGCACGAGAGGGAGATAGAGAAGCAACGTTCCATTGCAGAAAGTATGGCATTGAGGAGAGAGATGGCTCGTGAAGGATTTACAGCTCACGTAGAAGACGTGGAGCCAGAGCATCAGGAACTCCCCCATCTTGGAAAGCATGATAGAGATCCCCCCTCAGCCTCACACAGAAGTGTGCCAGCAGAGACTACCTAGACCGGGGTGTGCATCTTAATCCACCTGGTGACCTAGCCCTTGCACTTGGTTTTTCAGTATCTAGTATGACAAGTAACCAACAAGCTAACTTGGGAAGTAGGAGAGCAGGAGTAAGTCAGGGATCAAGTACATCAATGGCAGGACAGATGACTTCAATGTTATTTGGAGGAACATTCTTAGGCACATCATCCACACAGAATGTGAGCACACAGAATGTTGGATTCACCTCTGGAAGTGGAACTACCTCACAGACTGTAGGGGTTCAGTATAGTACTACTGTCAGAGCACAGGGGAGTACATCTACAGGTCCTATTCCAACTACAGGTGGAGGATCAGGAGGTATAGGTGGTTCTAGTTCTGGTGGATCTGGTGGTTCTGGAGGTAGAGGGAACACAGGAGGTTCTGGATCAGGTGGTCAAGGTCCGCAGCAACCACAAAATATCTATATGGAGATGTCTCTTCATCTCCCAGAATATAGAGGTATAGAGGATGCTTCCGAACATGTGCATATGTGTGAAATCTTGTGGCACACTAAAGGGATCATGGCTGCTATGAGCAAAGGAAGTCAATTCACCACTACATTACAGGGATGTGCACACAGCTGGTATAGGAAGTTTGACCCTGATCAAACTTGCGTGGATTATGCAGCATTGAGGGATGCTTTCTTGAAAGAGTTCCATATCCCTGAGTTTGAGTAGAAGAGTATAAGTGCACTCAAGGATATCAAGCAAGGCACTACTGAGAGTGTACATGAGTATGATGCTCATTTTAAGACACTTCTATCTAAGCTATCTTATGATATTCACGCTAGCCAGCATGCACAATGGTTCGTTGGAGGATTGATTACACCTTTTAGAAGGGCACTGTCACATAAGACATACACTGATCCACGCGAAGCACTGGAAGCAAGCTTTACATGATGAGGTAGTTGGGAGCATTGACACTGGCATTAGTCCATTCTTAGAGGCACATATTGCAGCTATGGAAAAGCAGTTAGAGAAGCTATCAGCAAATTCAGCCCATGAAACACGCTCAGGAATTTGGTGTACAGATTGTGAAGTGGAAGGTCACACCAAGGATAGTTTCCCTCACAGATCTGTACGCTCATTACTATTGGACTGTGAGATCTGTCATTTGAATCATGATGCTAGTCACTGTCCTTTGTTACAGCATGTGATAAGGAAGAATGTATCTTGCTTTTGCAAGATTTACAGGTCCACGACCCATGATACTGAGGATTGTTAGTTGATTGGTCAGATCCAGGATGCTATAGACATTGGGGTATGACAGACAAGTATAACAGATAATTCTAAGGGTAAGAATGAGCACCAGGATCAGGATCATAATCAAACATGCTATGACAGGAATGAGGGGCATTTTGAAGGAGGTCATGGAAGGGGACGTGGATATCATGGTGGATATGGAGGATGAGGCCATGGTGGAGGAAGAGGTGAGTTCCCTCATGGAACATGTTATACGTGTGGATCTCCTGACCACTATAGGCATGAATGTCCTCAGAATATTGCATGTTCTTTCTGCGGAAAGAACCATAGCTATGAAGAGTGCCCAGACTTATATGAGCATCTGAGTAAGCAACATAAGCAAGAAAACAAAGGCACAGGATGGTTAGAATCCACCGCGTGGTAGAAGATCATTGGATGCCCAAGATAACAGAAGGACTTGAGGCATTGACAGTGAAGATTACTACACGAGTTGAAGCAACACGTGCAAGAGAGGCATTGCACCAGAAGCCTACGATCACCAAGGAGGAGGTTTTGCATGCAAGGTACCCAGATCCTGCTCATCAGAAGGAAGTTTACCAGGATACCATGGAAGTGCTAAGGAATCTTCAGGGTGAGATACAATACCTAAAGGAGCAGAAGAAAGCATCAGAGATAGTCCAAACTGATATCGATGATCTGCGAGAGGTGTGCAAGATGTTGCGCCAGGAGAACATTATTCCACTATTAGGAAGTTGGTTAAAAGGGAACACTCCACGCGCAAGTCTTGAGACCGGATGATAGATTCTGCATGCAAATCTTCCCCCTGATAGCATTGACTATGACAAAGAAATTACTCTGAATGTTGTTGTGGATGGGTGGCTGTTGAGCAACATATTGATTGATACAGGTGCGGAAGTAAATGTGCTTACATTAGATGCATGGGTACAAATGGGGAGGCCTCCATTGCAGCCATCATCTAATGTGTTATTTATGGAAAACTAGACTAAGGCCACTCCCATAGGAGTTTTGAAAGATGCATCTATAACTATACAAGGGGCCAAGTTCACTGGGGATTTTGAGGTATTAGCACTTGCAGAAGCAGACAATTTTCCAGCCCTGCTTGGATGCCCTTGGTGTTATGTGAATAATGCTAACTTGAGATTCAATAAGGGGTATATCAGCTTTGAAAACAAGGAGGAAAGGGTTGTGATACCTTTGACAGATGGGAAGTCTACACCATATGTTGAGCCTATATGTGAGGAGGAATTAAACAGAGTTGATGTACGCACTATTTAGGACCCAGAGGTCAATGAGCCATCAAAAGAAGGCATCCTACAGTGGGAGGATTCTCATTCTATTAGTGATACTACGAGTATTGCTTGTGACAATTGGGCTCATGGTACATATGAATTAGTAGGGCACGAGGTGAAAAGTGTGGTTGTGCACAAGAATGACTTCATTCAATTCGACGGATAGGTAGCACAGTACCTTGGTATACAGGGGCAGAAGATCTTCCTACATTTTTGAAGGCCATGGAAACACAGTGGACAGATCAAATTAAGAGAAGAGATATGTTAGTATATACCTTGCATGGGACAACAGCGCGCTGGTGGGTAGTCCACAGAGATAATCTTATAAACTGGGAAGAGATTGGAGTCACTTTGTCTACTAGGTTTATAAGGAACAATGCACCTACGCAAATCTGCACTTATCATGGTGATCAACCTGTTCAGCATCACATTCAGCAGTGTGAGAGACTCTGGACAGTAGGACAGGAAGCATTACCACCTTCACTCTGGGTGCATAGATTGTATTCTACGCTACAAGGATGCACACATGCCTGGTATGTATATGCAGAACTACATCGAGAGACTGGAAACTGGAAAGATTTGACTGCAGGAATGATCCAGACCTTTGACTACTTCTCGACTAAACCTCCTGTAGAAGAGGCATTAAAATTTGTCAAGCACTTAACTATGGGAGATAGTGCAAAAGTAGAAGAGCATATTCAGGAATTATTTGGTGAGGTAGAGTCTGGAGCATGTTTTGAAAAGGAAGAAGAAATGGACTCCATACTACTTGAACGCGCTTGCCTTGAGAAAGAGAAAGGAAAGATGGTTTACATCGTGGATGATGAGGAAGTTGAGAACCTAGATATTGAACATTCACAAGGGGTGCGTGAGGTCTTGGACAGTGCAGACAAGGATACACACACCTACCATGAACCCATGAAGACAAAGAAGGTGAATATAGGTTCAGAGGCTGAGCCTAAGGAGGCCATAATTGGAGACTACTGGTCAGACTCGGAGGTAGCAAAGATCATTGAGTTACTCAGGGATTATCAGGACTTATTCCCTCGAGGGTATCATGAACTTAAAGGCATACATGAATCACTTGGGGAAATGAAGATAAAACTTAAGGATGGTGCATGACTAGTTAGAAAGAGACCTTACAAAATGAATCCTAATTTGCACGAAAAAGGTAAAAGAAGAAATTGATAAAATGTTGAAATCTGGAATTATCAAGCCCCTTGATGAGTCAGAATGGGTTAGCCCAATGGTGATCAGTATCAAGAAGGATGGATGAATTAGAATATGTGTGGACTACAGGGAGTTGAATGCTGCATGCATCACAGATCCATTCCCTACGCCATTCACTGAGGAAATACTAGAAGGAGTTGCAGGGCATGAAATATATTCCTTCACAGATTTTTTGGGTATCATTAGGTTAGGATGGCTCAGGAGGATCAAGAAAAGACAACATTTACTACTGAATGGGGTAGTTTTTCCTATACCGTGATGCCTTTTGGATTGAAAAATGTGCCTGTTGTATTCTCGTGCATAGTTGTTCAGGCATTCAAATATTTTATTCACAACTTCTTACAGGTCTACCTAGATGATTGGACAGTATATGGGCTTGTGAAAGATCATTGTGACAATCTGCACTTAATGTTTGAACGGTGCAGACAATTGAGTATCTCTTTGAACATCAAGAAGTGCATATTTGCTACACCATTTGGGATACTGTTAGGACATATAATCTGCAAGGAAGGTTTGCTGGTTGATCCAGCCAAGGTTGCAGTCATTTTAGGCCTGGAAGCACCTACCAGTCAAAGTGAGGTGCACAGATTTTTAGGTCATACAGGATATTATAGAAAATTCATCAAAGGGTATGCCAAAATTGTTGCACCCTTGGAAGAATTACTGAAGGGGAAAGGTACATTTTATTGGGGAGAACCAGCAACGCATTTGAGATATTAAAAGAGAAACTTACTACCACACCCATTCTGTGCTTTCCCTCATGGGATAAACCATTTCATGTGCATGTGGATGCTTCTGGCATGGCCATTGGCATGTGTTAGCTCAACCTGGTGAAGGTATTGTAGATCATCCAATCTGTTTTGCTAGTAGGAAGCTGACTCCTGCTGAACAGAATTATACAACTACAGAGCGTGAAGCTTTGTCAATGATCTATGCATTGCACAAGTTTCGACAGTACTTGTTAGCAACACCATTTGTGTTTTATACAGATCACATGGCATTGAAGTACTTGGTAAACAAGCCCATCTTACAGGGGCACATATGTAGATGGGTGCTCCTATTTCAAGAGTTTGACTTCACAGTTGTGGTGAAGCCAGGGAAAAGAAATCTTAGACCAGACCATTTATCTAGAATCAATTCAGGAGTGGAAGCATAGACAATTGAAGAAACCATGCCAGATGCACAATTATATAGGTTATAATGTGTGCCCATGGAATTAGAAGACATTGTTGTCTTTCTACGAACATGTATGGCACCAGAAGGAATGAAAGCATTAGAAAAGAAGTAGCTTGCTATACGCGCGGCACCATTTATGTTAATCAGTGGTGACCTTTACAAGCTAGGTAGAGATGAAGTATTACGTCATTGTGTATTAGAGCATGAGCATAAGGATATCATGGAAGAAATGCGTGCATTGCGAGGTCTAGGATGAACAGAAGAATGTATTGAAAAGATGATTTAACTCATGGTGGTATTGCAGGAGGCCATTATGCAGGTGATGCAACTTCCTAGAAGATCCTACTTGATGGATTATGGCGGGAGACAATATATAAAGACTGTAAAGAATATTGTAAGGCATGTGATCATTGTCACTTCCTAGGAAAACTTGAGGGCAAAGATATGAGATGCATTTGAGACCAATTACTAGTGCTGAACCATTTGAGAAATGGGCCATTGACTTTGTAGGACCTATTTCACCAGTTGTGCATAGGATTGGATCATGCTATATCATTACTTGCATAGATTATCTCACATGGTGGGTAGAAGAAACACCTACGAAGGACTGTACAATAGCTACAACAGCTAGGTTTCTATGGGAGAATGTTCTTACAAGATATGGATGTCCCTTTAAGCTTGACAAGTGATAGGGGTACACACTTTTTGAATGAGACAATCAGGATCCTATTAGATGAGTTTATGGTTGCACACCATAAAACTACACCCTACCATCCTCAGGAAAATGGAACTGCTGAGGCCTTCAACAAGATTTTGAGCCAGACTTTGACAAAAATATTTTCATGATGTTGGAAGAAAGGATTGGGATGAAAAAGTGAATCAGCTGCTACGGGTGGGCATATAAGAAAACTTACAAGATTGCTTCTCAAAAGTGACCAAGGATGGAGATGGCATGAAGGAACATAGTATAACGTGAGGTAAGCAGAGGCCATGATAGCTACCAGGAGAAGGTACAGTGATGAGGTACTTTAGGTGCAGGAGCATGCAAAAGAGAAGTCTGTGACTAGAGGGTAGGAAGGCATGCTAGAAGGTTATAGCTGGGGCGCGAAGATGTACCATGGAAAAATGGATTTGGTCAATGAATGAGGGGATATTTGGTAGGTGAAGGAGCAATAAATGCATCAAAATTTGAAAAAAAATTATATAAGGATGGGATGTGGATTCATTTTTACCATTGTGACTAAGAGTATTTGAGGAAAGAGCCAAGTGCAAAGAGCCGAGTGATCAAGTTAAGGTGTGAAGGGTGTGAAACCAAGTGTGACAACCAGATCTATGTGACAAGAAGCTTGTGTCCCCAGTGGTGAAGGGTTTGAGTGAAGCAGGGAGACAGAAAAGAGTTAGGTTATGAAGTTTCCACCTATGGCATATTGAATCAAGCTAGAGTTTTATTCGCAAAGTTGCAGAGTTGAAGAGGAGACATTTGCAAGGTAAAAATGGCACCTAAAGAAGGCATCTACAGTAGTAGTAAAAGGAAAGAAGAAGGTGGTCATTGAGGAGGAAGAGATGGCACCCAAAGTCCATTTTTCAGAGATGTAATATCCATAAGGAGTCATCGTCAGAAAGGAATGGGATTCACCCATTAGAAAGAGAAAAGTAAGTGAATACAATCACAGGACTTTGGAGAACAAGAAGGAGCTCGATTCCTTGCTCACTGCTAGGAATGAACAAGTGCATGGAAGATGACATGCTAGTTTATGACGATGCAGGTGAGAAGCTTTTGAAGAGAATTGGGGTCTATCAGTTGTATGAGCTTCCATATTTCAGGAAGTATGAGCCCTTGTATCAGTGGCTCATGAGCAGGGTGCACGAAGACTTCTTCTACTTTGCAGGACACAGAGTTAGAATCTCATCTGCGCTTGTCTCATCAGTTATAGGTCTGAAGGCCATAGGAGAGACATAAAAGTGATCTTGTAGATAAAGCCAAGATTATAAAGACCAAACAAGAGTTGGGGTACCTAAAGGGTCCACGTGGAATGGACATAGACAAATTAAAGAACTGTCTAGTTGTGCAAGCTGCAACACACCTTGTTACAAAGTTAAATGATCAGGAGTGGTGGTCACAGGTAAATACTATGTGGTTACATGTGGCATGTAAGATGTCAGAAGGGACAATCTACAACATTGCAGGCTATATTGCAGAGAAAATAGTCGAAGAAGCACACACAGGAGGGAAGATCAGCTTTGGGGCTGTTCTACTATCACTGGTATTCATGGAGATTGGAGTACCAGATGGACCAAAGGAAAAAGTATGGGAATACCCCATGGAGAACAAGTCCCCAGCTGAAAGATTCAGCAAGTACCTATGTAAGGGGGCCATGATAGATGACGTAAAGTAAAGGGCAAAGAAGTGGTATGACATGCTCCGTGTGGCATTTGGGGAAGAGTGGCACATCCCAAAGGACCTACCAGTAGTGGTAGGGAAACAAGTTCAGTTTGTGTATATCAACATTTCTGCATCACACACTTCCCAATGAAAGATGGAGTCTGGAGCCCTTGGTGTAAATTTCCTTACGCATTCACTGCAAGGTATTTCCAAGCATCTGTTCATAGATTTACAGACACACACCGACTGGTCTTCAATGCAGATAAGGTAGACTGTGACTACCATACATTGAGGAAGAAGTATGTGTATCCTGGCAGAAGTGCTTATACAGAGAGGATCATTTCAGAGGTGTTGAATATCAAGCCAATAAGTCTTGTTGTAGCAGATGTGGGGGCAGCATTGGTGTATCTCCAGTTGAAGCCAAAGATGGAGAATAACAAATATGTGGAAGGTGAGTTCACACTTCCAGCACCACCAAAGGGAAAGCATACAATGGAGAACATCCCAGCGCCTAAGCCCATAGAGCCAATTGAAGTGAAGGATGAGGAGGAGGAGCATGAAGATAGTGGTGGTTTGGAGCATAGGGGTAGGAGACATCCTACAAATAAGGGTGAAGCTGAGCGTGCCATTACACCACCTCAGCCACAAGAGGGGGATGATGAGGACTTGAATGCAGTCCAAGGGGAGCACAGGTTTAAAAGGGTATTTAGGAGAACAAGGACCCAAGGTGCTACTCCAACCACTGTGCGTAAATCACCCAGACTCTCTCCACAAAAGGAGGAAACCATGCAAAGAAGGAGGAAACTGAAGTTAAATGAGGAGGTGGAAGAGTCAGAGGAAAGTGCACCTAATTCTCCTACACTTCCAGAGAACACAGAAGAACAGGGTGAGGAATCAAAGGAAAAAGAAGAGGATGAGAAAAGACCAGAGGAGACAACTACAGAGAATGTTCAGGACATGGAGACACAAGTCCCAAATTTGGAAGCTAAAGTTCCTAAGCAACAATGGTCTAGAAGAACAAGTGGAGAGCACATTCCACCAGCCATGGGGTATGCAGAGGATGCAGGAAAAATTTTCCACGCCCACTTCCAGAGCACGATAGCACAAAAGGATTTATTTGGTTGGGAGTTAATGGATGAGGATATGGTGATTGTGTGCACTCAAAAGCAACTATCGTGGTCAATGCACACCCACATGGATGAGCCTGAATTTGATGTGTGTGAAGAGTCATGCATTTCGAGATGACTGAAGAAGGCACCTCAAGCTAGACACATGACAGTAAAGCCTACTGTCATGTCAGATGAGCAGGTCAGCAATGCATTGGTGAAGGTTTCTGCTGAGGTGGCTAGAAGAAACATGGACAAAGCTGCCATGATCAGAGCACTGTGTGAGGAGCTGAAGACAAAGGATGTAGAGATAGCACACATAACACAGGAGAGGGACTTCACACAGAAGAAGAAATGAGGTATTTATCAGCATCGCAGAGGATATTGGGGACAATGTCATCAGAGCAAGGCCACACTTGGAGGCCAAGGTACCACAGACATTTCCTTCAGTGATACACTATGTGGAAAGTTGGTGGACTTGGTACTTGAAGATGAACCTCTACGTATGCCAGTGCCAAGAATCTCAGAACAAGATGTCAATGAGAGAAAGCATCAGTGATGAGAAAGATTACATCTTATGAAGGGTTGTTGCAAGCATTACAGGAAGTATTGAAGAAAGCAGACTAGGCTTTAAACATATGCACAGCTCCAGAGGTGCTTATCAACATAAAGACCCTAGAAGAGAACAATGAGGTCTAAAAAGTGATGAAAGATGAGACATTGGGCCACACAGAAAGATTGTCAATGGTTAAACAGAAGTGTGAGGCCCTGGCAGCAGCACAAGAGCTACACAAGACTCAACTGGAAGAGCTTGGGAAGCTAATTGTGCAGAAGATGGATCTTTTAGAAGGAAGAATGACATCAATGTCCAGTGTTGTGTTGGTTCTACAAAATGAGAAAGGAGAGATTGTGAGGGATGAGTTGGAATCCATTGCTGTGGACATCCCAGAAAAAGTAGAACAAGCACTCACTGAATGGCAGGTTTTGGAGGCCAAAATAAAGGAGGAGTATCCAGAGTTGATACTTCAAACTGATACAGAGGAGGTTGCCTCATAACCTCATAACACTTCTTTATTTATCTACATTCTTTCATTCTTATTCTTTCCATTCTTCTATTCTTTACTTCAATTTTTGGAGATACCCATTGTCGGGATGATAATGAGATTAGTGTGGGGTAATGTTGATCAAAGAATACTTGTCAAAGATCACACAAGGAGTCCACGTGGGATAGAAGGCCAGAACAAGGGCACGGAAGGATAGGAAGGACCCATGCGTGGAAGGAAAGTTTAGATTTCAGGACTTAGCTGATTTTGAGCATGAAGACCTATTTTTAGAAGATGGCGTGCGGAACACACCAACGATGCAGAGACATGCACGCCATGCATTGTCTATCTTTGGAGGAGTGGATCAAAGCATTTTGCATGGAGACGAGCTAAGAATAGGATTGACACTTCAGTTAACTATAAGAGGACTATAGATAGCACACTTGCATGTGTGGCTATGCCTGTAAATGGCATGTGGCTATCAATAGCATGTGGCCTATTTCTGGAATAGATAAGCGGTGAAGGGAAAGTCCCCACCCTATATATATGATGTTAGGTACATAATAGATGTATGTGTAACAGTATATGAGGATGTATGTATGTGTGATGGATGTATGGAGGTATAGAGATATACGCATATGACTGAATTACTGTATCAGATCCATACGCGCATTGGTATAGATTGACAATACTATAAGGAGCTTCTGTATTTATTAATAGATGGAAGATATTGGCTGAATCTAAGTGTCATTCTGTGTGTAATTGAGTAGTGCATGTTATTAATTCAATCATGATTACTGTTTAAGCTTGTTCTTTCATAGATTTGAGGGTAGCATGCATTGTAGAATGATGGATTAGTTATGAATCTATATGTTTCTTCCTTCATCATGCTAACATCCTGCTACAACAACCCTAAAGAGGGACCTGGTACCTTTGCGCACTTTGGGTGAGCGCTCAGTCAAGGCTGAGTGATGTGCCAACGAGACTAGGGTGTTACTATCAAAATTTTGTCCCTAAGGTGATGATCTTAGGAGTAAAGTGAAACATGGAATCTATCCCCTTTAAATCAACATTAATCCCTTTCATGTTATTAATGATAAAATGAAACATTCTATGTGAGAACATGCATATTGAAATTACGAGCTCTTGATTTTAACAAAAATATTATGAGAATCATGTGTCTTAATTCAATTTTCAACCAATTATTGAAAAATTAATGGCTAACTACAAAAGGGAAATAGACATACTCTAGTGGGTGGAAGTTTAAATGAAAAAGAAACTTGAATCTTACCCATTTTTTAAATTGATATTTTTTCCTCTTTTAAATTCATGATAATTTCCCGTTATGTAATGAAAGTAAAACAAAGTGTCATACAAACACACTTTTCAAGAAAAATATCCTTAGCTTGAGGATGAGTGTTACGAAACTCATGCATTTAAAAATACTTTAACTAATAGATGAGTTATGGAAATTATTTGCAAAAGAGAATGAAACCAAATAAAGTGAAATCGTTCTAAAATAAATGTTAAATGAAATAAATAATATGATGTTTTTTTGAATGAGAAAATATGCTTTGTCTATTAAATGTATTTCCATATCAATGTTGTGGAATTAAATGGTAAATAAGATGTAAGGTAAGAAAATGATGTGCATTGTAGAACATGTCTATCTCTAAGCTCTAATTTTTGGTTAGGTCATTATATTATGTTTGTTCATATGATTAAGTGTGACATTAGTGTGCATCTTATGTTATCGTGTTGTATGTATGTTCATCATGTTGTTGTGAGATTGCGTCATTATTATTGGAGGTATAACGTGTTTTTAGTGAAGGGAGGAATAAGGAGTATTGTGTGGTTTTCTTTGGAGGAACCAAAGGAATTCGTGGCTAGTATTAGTGGAGGGATAAACATGTGTTAATATAGAGGGATAAGGGGCTTATAAAAATTTATGTGGTGCGTTTCATCTTAGAGGAACCAAATGCTATCCAAGATTCCGTAGTGGAGGGATAAGTGGTAGTTGTAATGATGATCTCTCCCCCATTGCAAGCCTCATAGATAGGCTTGGTTGTGTGAATTGTCTATATTTGTGATGTAAATAGATTTCTCATCCTATTGTATGCATGGGTCCATGGTTATCTAAACATCTCATGTGATGATGAGTTATTCTAAGTGAGACCAAGTGGTATTGTAAAACAAGAAAAGAAAGAAAAAAATTATCCTCGTTTATTTTGGCTTGTGTTTTGGTCCTACATGTGTGGGTATTACACTAAATAAATTATTGGATTCAAACAAATGTTTTTCATCCTCATCCTAATAGTAGACCAACTTTCCAAACAAGAACCATGTTTCCACTTATATAAGGGTAAGGGTGTGATTTGATTTAATTTGAATTAAATCTATATTTTAGAGTAACTAATAATGTCCAATATGATGAAATACAATAAAATAAAAATGCTAAGTTCTCAAGCAATGCAAGAATATAATAAAATGGAAAGGATGTGTGACTTAGCTAATTTTTGTGTGGTTTGTATATATTAAGGACTATGTGTACATTGGATATGGTAGAGAATGATGTCACAGGAGGCTCGCTAAGAATTCAAGAGCTCTGCAATGATCGGGATAGGGGCACCCATGGGAGGACATAGGAACTTGGACGTTGGTGTCCAAATTTGGGCATTGGTAACGATGCAAATGCTAGTGATCTACTTCTTTTTTTGGTATGAAGACTTTCTCTTTAATCTCTACTTTATCATGTTACCTTCGTTGTTAGGGTTTTGATCACACTTGTAAACTGCAAAACAAACACTAGTTACTTGAACAAGCTCACAAACCCATCAAATCTGAATAAAATATGTAAATTGCGAAGTTAGAATGACCTTGATAGTAACCCGAAGAGTGATTTTATTACCGAGCGTTGCACTACATTCTCGACTCCATGTAGTTCTGTGTGCTTGTGTTTGAAATAATGTCCTTAGGTTTCCCTTGCGCCAATGAAGAAAATATAATGGGATGTAGCTAGATTATATGTAAATGTGTGGTATAGAATTCAACACTTCCCTTCCTATGCAATGTATATAGCCCCGACAATAAGACCTCTTTGATGGTAATGTTAATATTTAGATGTGATTTCCCTTTAGAATTGATGTATATATGTGGATATCTTGTTTGGATTTCGACACTAGTGACATAGAAGGAAGACTATGAACACATGATAAGGATAAGAAAACTAAAAATGTCAACCAAAAATGTCAAAATATATCAAAAAGAATAAACAAGACAGGAGCGCCTATAATGAACATAGGGGCCTGGGCGCCAATGTATATAGTGGGAACTAGTGTTTTAGGATAAATGAAGACAAATGTGAAAAGATAGATGAACATGGATCCTTGTGACTTGACCAGAAGTGGATACAAAGATGACATATGTATGAAACAATCAAAATAGAAATCAATCAAAGAACATGGATGGAAAAAAGATTGTTTCACCAGTCAATACTTTTCGTACTTAAGATTAATGCACATAACAACATACTGACGACATGGTAAAGTGTGTGTAATTTTGTGTCTACATTTTCCCCCTTTATGCTATTTTAATTAAATTCAAGTAGTGTAAAGGAAGTAAGGAACATACATGCATAAATTTTATATAATCCATATTTGCAGAGTGCATGTAGAATATAGGAACTTATAGTGTGGTGAACCATAGGTCAATGTTTTGATCCATGTGGCATAAGTGGAAATAGAAAAAATTCATAAGGAGCAGTTGGATAAATAGTTGAAACGATTTGGAAATTTTGAATTATTGTCATAGGTGATAAAAGAGGTAGGGAATGATTAATTCCCAACCCGATTTGTTTGAAAATGGGAATATTTGGGTGTCTTTCTGCCATAGGAAGAGAGTTGGGGAGAGAGGTTGAGTTTTACTCTCCATCCATGACTACATCCCCAAAAGGTGAAACCGCTATAGATAGATACCAAATTTAGTTTCAATTAGTTCTGATTGAAAAATTGTTTTTTTTATTGAAGAACCCCTATAGGAGAAGTATACTAAAGGAAATGATATCTCATTGCCCCCACTCCTACAATAACAACTGTTCTAATTTAAATAGTGCTAGATGGCTTCCAAGTTAGGTCATCTATAAGCGATAATAATGTAATGCAACTCCCAAGTTAGGTCATCTTCGATGGATAGTAAATGTGCTTATTGTATCGATTAATTTATTTGATTTGAGTGATAGAAGATTGCTTGAAATAATATGTACTTAGGTGTTGATTCACGAAGAATTTTTCACTTTTCCCCTAGGTTAGGTCATTAGGGGGAATATATTTGAAATAGTAGAAAATATTGACTGTCATGTAGAATGATTGTATCTTTGTTTAAATGAGACCAGAAAAAAATTGTGATAGTAATGTATTAGGAGTGTCAATTGATTGAGTTGTATCCTAAGAGGGATTATAAGATGATCTCAATTGTATGCCCCCCTTTTCGGTGAAAGGGTGAATGGTAGAGAAATGAGCATTGAACCAAAAAAAAGACATATAAGATGTTGTAATAGTAAATTAGAAATAATATGTGATAATATTGTCAAAGTATGAGTAGATAGTGATTAGTACATGTGCCAGATTTGAATATGAAATGTTGAAATTTGTATGGTATGGTGTTGGAGGAGATTATGATCCGTATGGAGCAAAGGGTAAGACAACGAGACTTATGAGGCTCAAGATATGAGTGAAACTGTGTAAAATGTGTTAGTTGTAAAAATGGTTGCAAACCATAAATAAAGTATATGGTAAAGCATAAATTACTATATATAGCAATAGTAGAACGGTGAAAGGTAATTTTATTTGTACCGAGAATGTTTGAGATTTGAGATTTGATCTACAAGAATGTCACGTGCTAGAGAAACAAGTTTTATAAGATTTAAGAGAGTGGCAATAGTCGTGGCTTTGCAGATGACCAAGGAGCTGGTAAGTGTGATTATTTTTGAAATTTTATGTAAAATATGCTTGTTTTTAGTAATTTTAGTAAAATTTGAAGTTTTGTAGTTCTGGTTGTTTTTGACCAAGACATAAGCAGACATGGAATTTTTGTCCCTGGGGACATTAGTGCCAAGTTCTTGGCCATAATGACCTATTTTTAGACGCCATTGACCTGCTCCTGGGTGCTAGTGTTTGTAGTCATGAAATCATGCACTTTAGGCATTATTTAGCTCGGTCTCATACTATTATCTAGAAGGTTTTCAAGTGAAGAAAATACTAATTAATCCAACCTTTTGGCCATATTATTTTACCTTTTATTTCATCATTCCCAAGTATTTTCACATACATGCCCAACTATTTCATCACTGCCTCATCATATTAGCCTAAACTGGGGTGCCCAAGCCTATACTAGGTCACCCTGGTCCTACGTGGGGCACCCCGATCCTTGTTTTACTTTCTTTCCTCTTTTTGGGCTCTTTCTATCCTTTTTTCATACTTATGTTTTTCCTAGTCAGCCATGTTGGGGTTAATTACGAAATTAGAGAAAGAGAACCTTATAAATATAAAGTTACGAGACCATAATGAGGGTCCTAACATCATTTACTACTAGCACTCCATCTAGAGTTGCATTCATTGCATCACTTACATCCACATAGTTCCATGCATCAAGGCTAGGAATTCTGTATCAACGCACACAACATAGGGGAGGGATTATATTCTATTTCTTACACACATGTTATTATATTTTCTATAGTTATTATTTCTCCCTACTTCATAAAGTGTGATTGGAACAAGAGAACCTAGGGAATGACATGCACACACACACACACACGAACTACATTTGGGTCTGAAATGTAGTGCAATGATCAGATTAGTAAGCCCACTATTGTGGCAGCTGAGGTAAGTCTGACCCATTCATTTTGCATATTTTATATTTTACTTCTTTGTATTTTTTAGGTCATTCCTTCATCCTACATTATTTCATACATCCAGCGCAGTTTGGCAGATATAGTTCGACAGACAGGGAATATTTTAGTGTATCTTATGACACTAAAATAACTAGACTCAAAGATTTTACAGATACCAAGATGCATATTATGTAGACTAGTACCCTCCTAGGTGCTCCAGTCCATTCAGATCCTTCAAATCTGGCCTTTACAGGACTCTTGTACAGTCATTCCTACTTCTGGAATCCACAGTCAGACATGCTATACCTTGCGACAGTTTTCGACAATCAACTAAGTCCTTTCCTTTTACATCTTTGCATACTTAGGGTTTTATTTCATTTTATATAATTATTTAAAATCATTTCATACTATTTTAGAGTAGTTTACAACGTTTTAGTCCTCCTATATTAGATTAACTATTATTATACTTTCCCATAGTTTAGTTTAATTTTAGTTAATCATTTTTTGTGAACCCGACGTATTTCACTCTTAGGATCCTTATTCTTCTTCTATCATGGGTCAAGTTTCTTTATCTAATTTACTTAAGAGATCTCCCACTTGTCAGGCTTCTTTCCAAAAATCACTAGACACCAAGTATTTTGATAACAATACGCCGCCACACAAATTAAGTGCTATGCTTCATTGTTTCTTTGTCAACCCTGATCTTGACCCTGAACCAACCCATCAGATTCTTTATCTGATTTATGTCTCCCACTCCTTCTTTCCAAAAAGACACCAAGTATTTAGAACAATCGCCACCACACAAATTCTTCAGTTTCTTTGTCAACCCTAATCTTGATGACTCGAAGGCCTGAAAAATAAATTATGTCATGGAATCCACAATCATATCTCTTAAATATGAAGGTCAACAATTTAAGTATGCTTCTTAATCACATACACACTCTGTGAAATCTATGGAATTGACAATTACATAACTTAGATATGAAATCCAATAGCTCAAGGATGCTTCTGAATCGCATAAATCCTCTATGCAATATATGGTATCCATAATCACATCTCTTAGATCTGAAATCCAATAGCTTAAGGGGGCTTCTCAATCACACATTTCTACTCCCTCTACATCTCCTATTCAATCTATGTCTACTACATGTCATCTAAATGAACGTCAAGACATGCCATTTCCCGATCCTCTCATGTTTGAGCATAATACTATGTCACATGACATTCTTATTCAACTCCTTAGTCATCAGTTAATTACCCTACCACCTACTCATTACTTTTCTCCTTATCGGTTAGAAAAATATCACGATCAACCATTTTGCAATTATCATTGCATTAATGGACATAATGAAAATGATTTCCATACTTTGCATCGCATAATCAAAAGTCTTAAGTGTCAAGGTATTATTTCATTTAATACACAACATATTATTACAAAGGTTACACCCACATGGGCTCCTAAGGCTAGTCCTTTTTTGGTTAGTCATGATCCACCAGAGCAATCACCTACGGTATCCTCGAGTCAAAAAGTCAACCACCTATCAAAATTAGTTCACCTCCTACTCAGCCATGCTACGCGGTGACTAGTGATCCTCCTAATATTTCCATGGGAGTTCTAGATAATTATCCTATTCATTACATGCTTGATATTAATGGTCACTCACATAATGATTCTCGTCATAGTCAGAAAAATAATATAGTTCCATCAATGAAAAGTTGCAAAAGCCATGGATTTGGGGTAATAATCTCTAAAGAAACACCAAAGGATTTTGACAATCTGATCAATGGACCATGTGATAAGAAATGAGTGAGGTTTCTTCTTTTCATACATTAATTTGAAATAAACATGCAAACTCAGCAAATGAAGTTAATATCTATTCTTTGAAAGCTTGAAATAATGAACCTAAGAGAATCTAAGCATTCAGTTTATGTGTTAAGAGAAAGAGATCTCCCCATTAATGGCTTCAAGGCCAATGGATCTTCCCTTTTACTCCATGTTAATGCTATGAAATACAAGATTAAATGCTTTTAGCTCAAATGGAAGAAGATGAAATACAAACTAAAGCCTAAACAAATTGCTATAATCTATGCTAGGAAGAAGAGAGAATTCTTAGGAAATGAGGGAGGGGGTATAGCCCTATTTATAGTTTTTGGTTTGGAAGAAAAGGGAGATTTGGGTGCATGTGGGACAAAGGCTAAAGTCCAAAAAGCACTTTTAGCAAGTCAAAGTGTGATTTGACTATGTTTAGGGTATTTAACCTAGGTTACACTAATTAATCTCTCTTAGAGAGTAATTAGGGTTCTGGAAGGGTTCTGAAGGGCTTAATCAATCCAACGAAGTGGATTGATCTTCCAGGGAGCTAATAGAAGCAAGCTAGAAGAGAATAAGAAGATAATGTAGTTAGAATGAGGCTATAACAACCTGTTTAAATGGTTTATAAGAGGAAAAATGACCAAAAGGGTGTCGTAGGAAGGGAGTTAGATAGGCCTAACTGGCGGTGTGCCATCAATTTGCAAAAGGAAGAAGCGTTAGTGCACCATTAGAAATAATAGTGTATTGATCAAACTACAGGTGTCTACATTTGCCCCTCTTTGAGGTGACGTAAGCTACGTCACTTCAAAGAAAGTAGACAAACACAAGCAAGTAGAATTTTTTTGAAGGGGTAGAAGAAAAATTAATAGGGTGAAGGATGACGAATGCCCCCTCGAGTGTCGATGGGGTGACGAAGAAACTCGATCGATGATCGAAAAAGAAACAAATAGAAAGAAAAGTGTTCAGAGAAGACGAGAAACTAGAAGAAAAAGGGATATTGAGCTATCCGCAAATCAATTGCTAACAATACTTAATCATCATAATGCTTAGAATCCTCCTCATGGGTCCTTATTAAAATGTGAGCATGCGACGGAAGCGTAAAATGACATGAAAAGCCAAGATACAAACAACCATCTTGTGCTAAAAATGACCAACTCCATGCAACATACACGAATGCAATGCAATACGAGAAATAAACAGAATCACCTGACAGGGAAATAAGTACAATCACACACACTTAAACCAACAACGTTCAAGATAGTTGCACAAATATTTTGTTATCGAGATGAAGTCCCAAATGTTCTGATAAATGACAAGGGTGAAGAATGATGCCCCAAGCAAGGTGTATTATGCAAGGGGGAAGATGGAGGACACTTGGGTCCTATGAAAAAGCAATGTGCACGACGAAAACAGTACCAGGCAATTGATAGTGCCCCAGAGTACAGACGAAGTAAGCAACATAGCTTGTGTAGGTGATTGAAGATTTTGGTGATGCGCGAGTCATTGTTTCAAAATGTTTGAAAATGTCAGCAAGATCTGGGATGAGTGCCATGCAATAGACACAGATTTCAGCCGTAGATGATCGGTTTAACCAATTTTGAGCCATTTTTGATATTTTCAATATTTTTGTTGTTTTTAAATATTTTTGTGAATTTTTTTTTCTTTTTTAGGTTTTTGATCGGTCAGAAGAATTTCAAAAGATCAAAGATCTTCTAAAAATACACGCGTAGGTGGTAACGGGAAGGTGAGGCTGTCAAAAGCCAGGAATATACACCCACAAGAAGAAAGACGGGTCGAGAATAATTTATTTAAAATAAATTAGTAAATAATTATCATGACGGGGGAAAATAGATGAAAAATAGAGGAAAAGGTGGGAAAAAGGTGCCTGAAAGGTTCGTAAATTATCTCAGTGTGATGAAGAAGTGACCGTTGGATGGCACGAAGTGCCCCAGCATGTGAAAATTAGTAAAAATAATTATTTTAATACAAAAATAATTATCACAGTGGATATAAGAAGGTTAGAATGATCACAACGGAGAAAACATGGCCCAGGGGCATGCGACGGGTTAATATACCCACCCGGGGTCGGTAAAACAATCACGACCAATTCATTTCTACCAGAGCCTTTGCAAATTTTTACCATGAGTGAGAAGCGATAGCACTGGAGTGAGATGGCGAGGATACCGAGGAGGACGAGGCACGCGGATCACATCTGGGAGTACATGCGGGACCCAGCGGATGGACCATTCGTGAGTGCCCTAACCCCCTATTAATTACACATTTAATGCCTTTTTTAGGGTTTTCTAGGGTAGGTAGGACAAATTTTGATGCATGCGCATGGGCGTATGCATCGGTTTGATGGGTACGCACACGCACATGCATCAAAACAGACACGGACGCACACGCATCCATTCGCAGGGAGACAGGGACGTGTACGCGTACCTATTTGGAAGAAGTGTGTACGTGCATGTGTATCCATTGGAAAGATAGGTACACGCACGTGTACCCATAGAAAAGTTAGGGGGGCAATGCATCAGTTAGGGGTTTGAATGGACACGTGCATGTGTGTGCATCAAAGCAGGTGCATAGGCATCATACTGGGCGCGTATACATCCTGTATGGCCTGCGCCAAAAGGAGAAGAAAGGGGTGTGCGTGTATGCATTTGTAAGGGTGCATACACATCGTTTAGGGCACACAGGTGCCAAAGGAGGCACGTATGGGCTAGAATGAAGTGAGAAAAGACAATTGGCTAGAAAATAGCCAAGTATAGAAGAATATAGGTGAGATTAGTTTAGAAGAAAAGAATAATTAGTAAGTTAGATGTATTAAAAGAATTATTTTTCCTTAGAAAAATATATAGAAATGTTAGATGCCTAACACTTGCGTTGATTTTGCAGCGTATGTTACCCATTTCTTCAGAATCGCGAGCACTACGGTCGATTAGCTATGATAGAGGCACAGTTTGATGATGATGATAGAGCAACCCTGGCGAGCCTTTTACATGTGACAGGACTGTCTCATGTGGCAGAGATGCCACAGATTACATTAGATCACGGCCTTTTGACAGCCATAGTAGAGCGATGGCACAACGAGAGTCAGTGCTTTCGCCTCCCGACCGGGGAGATTACCATTACCTTGGAGGATGTATGGCACATCATGCGGGTCCCGATTCAGGGACAACTTATCGAGACTATGAGCCACTGGACCGACATTCAGCGTCATATCACACATTTTTTCGGTGTTCCTACTATACCACGGCACGGGATGTCCATCAGACTATCCCGATGTATAGATGATCCAGAGTTAGACCGCGTAGTGGTCTATATGATGGCTCTTGTCAGTGGAGTTCTACTCCCTGACAAGACTGGTGCTTCATTTCCGCTTGGACTCCTAGGAGTGATTCTTGGTTTGGTGGAGGGACAGACCTACTGTTGGGGTCAGTGCATATTAGCACACTTATACTGGGACCTTCATTTGATCACATACTACCATCAGAAGATGGTAGGACCTGCTCACTTGCTACAGATTTGGGCATGGGACCACATTGCTATTGGTCACCCCTTAGGTGTTCTGAGAGTTCGGGCTCCCGACGAGCCTTCTACGATGGGTTGGGTCCTGGCAGGGGATGATGTGTGACCCTTCATGGGAGTTACATACCACTACAGGCATGAGTTAGATGAGCTGCGGCAGGCTTCCATTGTATGGAGGCCTTACAGACATTTTCAGTGGCCAGAGGATGGCTTAGAGCTCAGCACTGCTACCATTGAGCATTTTATCTTGGGCAGCCACAGCTATATGCGGGAGTTATACAGAGTAGATCGATGCCAGAGGTAGTTTGGCCTTACCCAGGATGTTCCTGGGCCAGATAGATGGTATGCTCGTAGAGCTAGAGAGCATTTTGATATGGGACCACAGATTTCCCGTGACAGAGCACTGGCTAGTTTTCGACAGGTGGCACCTGCTATTTGGGTGCCACTGAGACAGATTAGAGATCTGGGCACTACGCTGGAGTATGGGCCATGGTACCATGGTGTGCTCCCATGCCGTTTGAGCATTCCCAGAGTGGCATATGATGTCGGCGTGAGACCTCCTCTAGTGGGGCCTCCTAGTGGTGGCAAGGGTGGAGATGATAGTGATGATGATGATGATGAGGGTGGGCCCGATGCGCACCAGCATGTTAGAGGTAGGGGACAGGGTCCCATACCACAACAGCCACAGGGACAGGGCCCTAGGCCCAGGCCAAGACAGGTATACAGGGCCGTGGATATAGAGTTGCCCCCAGTGGGCATTCCAGTGGGGATTTATACCCCTCTTCAGTAGGTATTACCAGAGCAGGGCCCACCACCTGATATTCCAGAGAGTAGTAGCGCTGGTGGGCAGCGAGCTACTCTTCAGCAGCAGTTACAGGTAGCCATTGCTGTATAGTTACATGTGGCTGGTGAGAGAGACACAACGAGGACCCAGGTACAGGCCCTCACAGTAGAGTGAGATCAGGCACTCACCCAGGTGTAGATTTTGACAGTAGAGAGGGACCAGGCTAGAGCACAGGCCACTTAGAGAAGTGATAGTGCTTCATGGCAGAGTCAGATGTGAGAGATGGCTGCACAGGGTGCTCAGATATTGAGCCTCCTACACCAGTCCCAGACTTAGGTGTGGATGGTTGTTGCCCAGAGGGACCATGCACAGACACAGTCACAGGGCTATCTTACACAGAGAGATCAGGCACGAGCCCAGGTGCAGGTTATTACTATAGAGAGAGATCGAGAGGCTGCTGCCTTGAGACAGGCCCAGGCTGATATTGGTAGTTTGACAGGCCAGCGAGATGTTTCCCTACAGGTAGCTCTCACTTCTGGAGATGCAGACTTGATACGAGATGCCATGAGATCTGGTGGCGAGGCTATGTATTATAGGACTACCTACTTCAGGGTAGTTCCCCCAGATCAGCGAGTAGTCTCATTTCAGTAGTCAGAGGCTAGCGTGATAGGTTCCAGGTCACGGAGATCAGGTCATTCAGTGAGATCAGTTAGGCAGCCTATGCCAGAGGAGCCGGCTGGACAGGGGCCATCTAGACAGTTTGGTGGTACTCCTAGTGCAGGTCCATCATAGCCACCATTATTCCGTCGACCAGGTGACAGACCTAGGAGCCCCGGTGAGGGCGAGAGCTTGTGGTTGAGCTCTACATTCTTTTTGTTGTACAGATATTTTGTATACATGCCTCTTATGAAGGCTGATTTTGATGTATAGCTTTGTATACCATTATTTTGATGATGCCTCATGATGAAGGCTCGATTCTTTTTTATGCATGCCCCTTTTTGATGGCACATTGTATCGATGATGTATTATTTTGAGTACTGACCTGGACAGTTATACATGTATATATATGGACATTTTGATGTATCATTTTATGATGGATTTATGATGTATGTTTGTTCTTTCCTTCATGTATGTGGCATATCTTAGATTTAGAAATGTATGTATTTCCTGCTTTCATATTTGATGATGTATCTATAGATGGCACCACATGTTTTTAGATTCATGAGTTATTTCTGAGTTTTTATGCTAGCACTTGGGATGATACTAGATGATATTGGTGTGGGGGGGATAGATTTGTGATTATGCGCAACCCCTCTTGCCCCCATTGATGATACGATATTTGATGATTAGCTTAGCATACATGCATGATGTAATACTTAGCATTTTTGTATATATATGATGTAGTGAATGATGTTAGAAATGTGATGAAATGATAGATGATAGATGTGATAACAAACAACTGTGCAAAAACACACAAGCAAAAGTTAACAAAACTAAACAAATATACACATACAACAAACTACTACTAAACAAACACAATGCAAAAACTTAATAAGAGATAAAATTGAGATCTAATCTAAGCAAGTAAAAATGAACCCTAAAAGATGCACATAACAAAAAAAGAAATCTACAACAATTGTTTACAAGCATGAGAGCCCTCAAATGTATGTAATGCAATACATAATTTAAATCAAACAAGATTCAAAATTAGATAAGAAAATGATCCATTTAAAGAACTAACAATTCAACAGACTAAGTACACCAAAACTATACAAACCAACAACTAAAAGTAATTAAAGCACTACTTTGTTTTTGCGGGACAACATTGACATATTTTCTAATGTTTTTGGGTTTATCTAAAAAGATAAGTTTTCACAGCTACGTGTTTCCATTGTTGTCTAGGTTTCCCAAAGATAACGTTGTGAGATGAATGTAGCTTTATCCCTGAAAAGGGAAATTTTCCAGATGTTTAGATTTTTGTGGATCATTTTCCAATGTTTTTGCATTTTCCAAGGTCATGTTTTGAAAGCAATGTACAAGAACAAAGAAGCGTGGATGCCCCCAGCGTGATGTGGGAATATACAAAAGGCAGAATGCCACACGCGTATGTGCAAGAAGATGGCAACGGTACTTTCATGCTCAGTGTTAGATGGGAGTATACAAAGGTGATGTCCTCCATGCAGATATAAGAGCAAACAAACCAGATCATGGCAAGGCAAAGGTGGTCCTAGTAGGGTTCCTAGACCTAGCAGAAAAAGTCGTATCTAAAAAGTGGTAATGATTACCCATCCTTCCGTAAGAGTAACTTGTGTCTGGTGAATCTTCCTTGAGTGCCAAAAACTGGTTTTCACTCAAAGACCTGCCCACTGTGCCACAATTGCATGGTTTTCACATGAGGACGACCTGCTTTTTCTTTACTATTTTCTCATTTTTCCATTTTTTTGCTTGTTTTTTCTTTGTTTTCCAATTTTTAGTTCTTATTTGATATTCTCATCATGCCTAAGCGTAGAACCGCTTTAAGTGCATGACATTCATAGGTTCTGAAGCTCTTCACCATCTGAATATGCAAGTTTTGTAGGCCCCTGATCCATATTTTGCAATTACAACATAAGGACCTAACCAGTTAGCCTCAAACTTTCCTTTCTTTTCTCTGTCTTTGACGGTGTTCTTCTGATTTTCTTTGAGAACTAGATCTCCTACATCAAATTCCTGATGAATGATGCATTTGTTATATCCTCTGGACACTCTGTTCTGATAGAATTTTAGGTGATTGAGCACTCTGATACGCCTTTCATCTAATAGTTCTAACTCTGCTAGGCGAGCAACTCTGTAGTCTTCATCTTTATCAAGATAGTCTCTGAGAGATATTCTCAGGGAGGGAAGCTCCACTTCCAAAGGTATGATGGCTTCAGTGCCATAGACAAGTGAATAAGGGGTCACACCAGTAGGAGTGCAGATGGAAGTACGATAGGCCCAGAGGGCGGGATGTATCTGCAGATGCCAATTACGGCCGGTTTTACTGACCATTTTCTCCATAATCCATACAAGGGTCTTATTGGTGGCTTCTGCCTGTCCATTACCTTGAGGGTAATAAGGGGTAGACCACTTAAGTTGGATATGGAAGCATTGACACAATGTTTTAACCATTTTATTTTTGAAGGATTTACCATTATCAGTGACAATGGCCGAGGGGATCCCGTAACGGCATATGAGATGGTTCATGATGAATTTTGAAATCTACGCACCGGTGACATAGGTAAGAGGGACAACCTCTACCCATTTGGTAAAGTATTCGGTGGCAGTGATGATGTGAGTATGACTATCTGATGAAGAAGGATGGAGCTTCCCTATGAGATCCAGGCCCCATTTAGAGAATGGCCAAGGCATTGCAATAGGCTGTAAGGCTTGTGCTGGCGCATGTATTAAATTTCCATATTTTTGGCATAGTTCACACTTCTTTACGAAGTTGCAACAATCAAATTCCATGGTAGGCCAATAATAGCCTACTCTCAATAGCTTTTTAGCTAAGACCATGCCACTAGTATGTGCTCCACAAATACCACTATGTACTTCCTTAATTGCGTGGATAGAATCAGTAACATCCAAACAGCGAAGTAGATTCCCATCGTAGCCATGATGATAAAGGGTGCCTCCTAGGAGGGTATAACGGGCTATGCGGCGAATAAGGGCTTTCTTTTCAGAATGGGTGATGTCAGGGGGAAGAGTGCCATCTTGTAGGTATTGGAAGATAGGGTCGTACCAAGGGGATAAAGGACCAACAACTTCACATGCCAAACATGACTCTGGCATATCATATGCAGGTACCTGTAAATGTTCCACGAAGAAAGGCATCTTGCTTTCTTCAGGTGCTATGCGTAAGAGAGACCCAATAGTAGCCATAGCATCCACAGATCTATTATGCGACCTTGGTTTTTGTTCAAATATGACTTGTGTGAAATATTCCTTCAAATTTTCAACCATTTTCTTATATGGAATAAGCTTCTCATCTTTAACCTTGTACTCATCATTAACCTATTTTATGATAAGTTGAGAGTCCCCAATGACTCGTAGTTGTCTGATGTTCCATGTAATAGCTAGCTTGAGGCCAGCGATGAGTGCTTCATACTCTGTAATGTTATTTGTACATGGGAATCCCAACCAGAATGCTCATGGTATGACATCACCAGTTGGAGTGATGAGCACCACTCCTGCTCCAGATCCATGGAAGGTAAAAGATCCATCAAAATGAACCTGCCATTCTATGGATTCTTCAATATACATCATAGATGCATCTGGTAAATCTAAGCATAAAGGTTCCATTCCTTGGGAGAGGAGCTTCTGCCAACTGATCAGCCAGTACCTGTCCTTTTAAAGACTTCTGATTCACAAACTCAATATCAAATTCACTCAGGAGAATGATCCAATTAGCCATTCGGCCTGTGAGGGTAGGTTTGGATAAAAGGTACTTGAGAGGGTCAACTTTGGATATGAGCTTGGTTTTATTATTCAGGAGATAATGGCGAAGCTTTTGAAATGTGAAGACAACTGCCAAGTAGGCCTTTTCTATTTGGGGATAATTCAACTCGTATGCGATCAAGGTGTGGCTAAGATAGTAAACTACTCTCTCTTTATGGGCTAAGTCATATTGGGCAAGTAATGCACCAATGGAAAACTGGGTAGCAGAAATGTATAAGAGGAGAGGTTCACCAGGGGTAGGTGGCATTAGTACATGTGGGCTGGACAAGTACTGTTTGAGTAGTGCAAAGGCTTTCTGACAGTCAGGTCCCCAATTGAATGTGACATCTTTCTTGAGAAAATGAGTAAAGGGGTGGCACTTATCCGCAAGTTGTGAGATAAAGCGATGGATTTCCTGAATCTTTCCTTGTAGACTCCTTAGCTACTTGAGAGTGGTAGGTGGTGGCATTTCTGTGATAGTCGTAACCTTTGCAGGATCCACTTCAATCCCTCTTTGTGAGACAATGAACCCTAGGAGTTTTCCTGATAAAACACCGAAGACACATTTCTTAGGGTTCAAACAAACCTTATAGTCTCTTATATGCTGAAAGATATGCCTCAACACTTCAGGGTGTTCTTTTCTACTTTTGGATTTTGCTAGGATATCATCAACATAATCCTCCATGATGTCACTTATCATATCATGGAAAATAACTGTCATGGCCCGCTGATAAGTAGCCCCAGCATTTTTAAGCCCAAAGGGCATGAATTTGTAGCAAAATGTTCCCCAAGGGGTGATGAATGTTGTCTTATGTTGATCTTCCTCCACAATTCGTATCTGGTTATAACCTGAAAAACCATCCATTAAGGACAACATTTCATAGCCAGCGGTTGAATCGACTATCATGTCGATGTTAGGTAGGGGAAAATCATCTTTTGGACATGCTTTGTTGATGTCACAGAAATCCATGTAGATCCTTATTCCAATAGGTTTTTTCTGTACTGGGACTATGTTAGAGATCCATTCTGAATAGTCAATAGGTTTAATGAAATCAACAGCTAACAACTTTTCTAATTCTTCTTTGACCAAGAGTGCCACTTTAGGATGCATCTTTCTCAACTTTTGTTTGATTGGTTTGGCATCTGGGTGCACAATGAGGTTGTGCACAACTAGCTCGGGGTCCAAACCAGGCATATCTACATATGTCCATGTGAATATGTCCACATATTATTTTAAGATCTCTACAAAGGTCTTTTGTTCCTGAGCTGAGAGTGAAGCTCCCAACTTGACTATTCTAGGTTGCTCCTCTGAGCCAATGTTGACGCTGATTGTTTCCTCAATAAGCATTTTAGAAGCATCCTTCCATCCACGTAGGATCAGGGGGAAGAGTAAGATCGACCTCCTGTGGTAGTTCATCATCATCTTTGAATGGATAAATCACTTCATCTTTAGACTCTTCATTTTGTTTGTCTATGAGATTTCCGTTGAGCCTTCTTGCTTGGTTTCTCAGAAGTAGGTATACTTTTAGTTACAACCTTTTTATTCAACCATCCACACATCTCTGCTTCTTCCCCAAAATAGGTGCAGGTGTCTAGTTGAATCTTAAATCCTTTCTTGTGGTCTCCAGCCGGAATAAAGTCCCTGAGTCCCATGAACTCTGCAAATGCCTCATCATTTTCAAAGAAATCCAATGGCACGTGAAGTTGTTGATCCCAATCTATAAGTTCAGGATATACAAGGGCTATTGGATATTTATCTAGGGGGATGGATTCAGATAAGGTAAGGACTGACGAATCTGGGAATAGGTTCGTGGAGGCAAGATCCTCGTAAAGGCTACATTGGGAATTTATGTCACTATCAGAATGAGATGAAACATCCTCACTTTCAGAAGAGGTGGCATCATTCTTAGAAGGTAGAGCATCATGGGGCCTTATTCCAAGGCCATGTTTATCAGTTTTAAAATGAGGGATAGGGATAGGCTCCAACCGGCCTTGTGCATTAATGCCACATCCAAACCCGCTATAGCCCATGAAAAACATCATGTGAGGACCTTTGATGTACTGAGGTGCTTGATTGCATGAAGCCATGGTGCCTTCTGGCACTCTGCTGGTAGGGTCTTCTAACATTTTCTCCTCAGATAGGAGGCCACTATGGACAAATTTTTCCAAAGGTTTAGGACATTGCTTGCGGGTGCTCTTGAACTGAAAATAAGGCTTACCCCTTGTCCTAGGGGATACTGATAAGTCTGATATCAACAGAGCCTGCTCAAGAGTGAATGGCCTACTTGGGCCATATTTTGCTGATGTGGCCTCCCATGAAGCAAATGGATTGACCAATGAGGGAAAATCTTGATTGAAAGGCATGAGAGACTCTGAATCTATTCAGTTTTTCATGGCCTCTGTTTGTAGAGGGACAACAACATCCACAGAAGGACATTCATAAGCTGCATGAGAAAAACTGTGCAAAGCCCTACAATGTGTGAAAGGTTCTGGGTCACCCAAAATGGTAACCACCTGCCCTTCATGACATAACTTGATGCACTGATGAAAATTTGATGGAATAGCTTGCATGGCATGGATCCATGGGCATCCCAAGAGCATGTTGTATGGAAGGTCCAAGTCAAGGACATGAAACATTGTGTCATGACATGTTGGTCCTACTTCCATGGGGACCACTATAGTCCCTGTTGACTCTCTTTCTTCATTGTCATATGTTGTGATTGTGATAGTTTTAGCACCCAGCTCTATTTCTGAATGGCCTAGCTGCTTTACCAGCTTCAAGGTGCAAATATTCAGACCAGATCCCCCATCTACAAGTACTCTTTTGATTTTGCGATGGGTAACCACCACTTCGAGATACAATGGCAAGTTATGCTCTGGGTTGTTATGTGGGATTATAGTATGATCGAAAGTAATATGGTCATTGGTGTCTAAGCATGCAATCATGGCTTGAAGGTTCGTGGGATCTATTTATGTGGAAACCCCTGAATTTTTGCAAAGTTTTGTACAGTATGTTCTTATGGGCATTAGAGATCTTGAGGAGATCAAGGATAGATATCTTAGCAGACATTTTTTCTAATTGCTCTATTAAGTTATACTGACTTTCCTCAGGGGTAGGCACAGGATCTGGTATGATTAAGCGGGCACGTCTTGTCCCGACTGCGTAACTCTTTTCTAAAATCTGAATGGTGTTAATCTGTTCATTAGATGAGTTAATACATCCAATGAGGGAATCATAAGGACTATCATTTGTAGGGTACACATAGGCAGCAGTCCTATAGTCATTGGAAGTTTTCCCTTGATCTATTTTCTTTTTCTTTTTATCTGCATGGTCAGGAAAAGGTTCCTTGTAAATACCCATTTTTTCATTTGAACTTTTACCAGTCTCGGGGGGAGACTCTACAACAATCTTCCCTTCCTCTATGAGGTCTTGGATATAATGGCGTAATCTCAAACATCTATCCATTTTGTGTCCTTTAACACGGTGGAAGTCGCAATATTCATTGTCTTTGAACCAAACCGGTTTTGGAGCATCTTCCGGATATGGTATTGTTGCAGTTGGATATTCTACCATCTTTGCACCATCTAATTGTTTTAGGATGGTAGATAAGGATTCTGTCAAGGATGTGAACATACGTTTTGTAGGTGCTTTGGGCCGAGGCCCTTGTGAAAGCTTTAAGAGTGGGCCTGTCTGTATGGCTTGGACTCTCTTGGAGTCTGTAATGCCATCACCAACAACATGTTTATTCTTATTGAAGAATTTAGGTTTGTCTGTGGATTTGGCTTCATGTTTGTTTTTAGTAACGGGTTTAAGCGTTCCTTTGGCAATGAGCGCTTTCTCAATTTGACTACCTTTCTCTATGACTTCTTCAAAGTTTGAGCCACAATGCATTTGCAAGTGAAAGGCTATTTCTGGGTTCAAGTTAGGAACAAATATGCTCACTAACTATTTTTCTGGTAAGGCACAAGGAAAGTGACTAGCTAACCCATGCCATCATTGTAAAAATCCTGTAAATGTCTCATTGGGTTTTTGTTTTGTGTTACATAGATCGTTCATCATAATGTCACTCTCCATATTATAGGAGTAATGCCTTACAAATTTCTCTACTAGCATGGGCCATGTTGTAATGGAGCCCTTGGGTATGCTATAAAACCATTCCAATCCCATGGCTCCTAGGCTGCGAGGAAAAATTCGTATTAGGAAATTATCACTATACGTGACCTCTTGGCAAGCCATGTAAAAGTCTTTTATATGATCATGAGGATCACTTTTGCACTTATACTTATCAAACTTGGGAACAGTAAAGTGTTTTGGGAAAGGTTGTTGTAGCATGTCCTTATCAAAGGGGTAAGGACATAGTTCTTCATACGAATATTTTCTATTTTGGCCTACATTTCCCTGTTGTAATGTAGTGAGCGTATCTTTCATAGATTTCAATTCATCCTGAATGAGTTGCTCTTTAGTAGGTGATATTGACCTTTGGGCCTGAGTTTCCTTAAAGGTATAGTCTGTATGCGGATCAAATTGAAACTCGTTAAGTTTGTTTTTGTCTTTGTCTTTGCATATGTTTCTTTTTGAAGAGCCTAGGTTTGCTAGTTTCTGACTCAACTTCAAGATCTATTTTTGGAGGATCTCCTCCTCAACCAGGGGATCCTCTTCTTCATCAAATTTTGGAGGAGGGGAAGCTTTCCACTCAGTTTTCACTTTACGTGAAGCCTTAAAGTGAGGTTTACGTGATGGTTCACCTTCGACAGCGGCCTTATGTTGCCCAGAAGTGGAAGCGTACCCCACATCAAAAGGATTATCTGTGTCTAAGATGAATCTTCACTCTCCTAAGTTAGGGTTAATGACCTTTGTTTCTTCTTCGTGCTCATGCGGAAGTTTAGCTCCTAATGCCAAGACTCTTGCGAGTACTTGATCTTTGTTATAATATAGGAGTTCATCAAATCTACTTAGGTCTAACCTTTGTTGTTCTCCTGAAGAGTCTGACTCTTCTCCACTATGATCAATTAACGTCTCTGTATCTTTGACTTGAGAGAAGAGCGGTCCTAAATTGTGACCACTGAATGGGAAGGTGTCGAAAGGGTTTTCTCCCATATCCTGCTCATTTGATTTGGCTGCCATTTTTATGATTTTAGGCATCACTAGTGGACGTCTGTATGTAGCTAGCGTAACCCCTAAGTGTATGGTTTTCTACAAGCCATTCAAGGTGATGTTGGAATTATACTACAGTGTATCCTAGATGTAGTTTTATGCAATCATCTTTATCAAGAAACACTCATATGCACACCTAATGTAATGACCACTCAATTTGTTGTTGCCAAGCCTATGCCCTAAAAATAGATAGCGACAATGATGTATCAATATGTAAGTCAAGTTAGAACCCCAACAAGGTCTAAGCACTGACGTGATGTTGTCGCAGTCCCTCGACAAGGTATACTTAAAACTAGTTTGAATGCCGATGAAAGCCAAACCTTCTGAAAAATGGAAGTCACGAATAGATATAGCGTAATAACATCACCGTGATACATTAACCGAGCAAGCAAGGTGTTAGTACCATGACAACTTTATTATGATATATGTAAGGCGTTATCAACACTTTTCAAGAAGACTCAGATGACGTCAAAACTGAAACCAAGTAATAAGTATAACAAGGAGTTTTTAATCATGTGAGCAGCATAACCACACAATAAGGGGACTTATACCATCTCCTCACAAAATGAGAATATGATGTAAGTACCAAGATTGTACGTCTAGGATGTGAACAAAACTATCAACTCAAGAAGAGACAAAAGATGAACCAAATACACAACAGTGAAGATGATCTTAAAATAAAGATAGAAGGACTTTTATCAAAGATACAAAAAGCATACCCACACACTTTAGACATTTAACAACCCAGCCACAAACATGGATGGGCGTAAATGGACAAAAAAGTGATGAGTACTATCTCTGATAAAAACACGTGATGTATGCACCTTTCTCACCCCAAACAATGGGTGGTGAGAATGCAAGGGTACTGATCAAAAGATGGAAACAAGCTAAGAAACACTTAGGTAGAGCTTTGCCTCATCTGAAGACAAGAATAAAACTAAGCAAAAGTGGGACGTAGCTTAGTTTCGTGATGAAAAGACACTCAGATTTGAACTCACAAGGGTTCTTTGCCTTGTTTCAACAAACAAGGTTTAGATTCCAGATGAGTTGTCACTTTGTGATGGCTTGATGCAACAAGGACTAGTAAAGTGGGCTCCTTGACAAAATGGCTTTCCTAATAAGTTCTCTCAACTAGGTGTCACAAAGTTATCCATGAGTGGGGTGATTTACCCAAAAAGTCACAATGACTAGTTTGGGAGTATCTCAGCTTTTCCCCCTTCAAGCACAGTGGGAAATAAATGCATCCATCATGTACTGTTACTAGGGTCGTGATAGGGAAAACTTGTAACTCTAACTCACAAGGCATACTAGTCAAGTGGGTAAGCGGAGCACTTCCTATTTCATCCATGAGGTTACACAGTGGTGGACTACTTTAGGGTTCCTGGTACCACCCCCATTGTTATAGCTTAAGGCGTTATGCCAAAGGGGTTATGTTTAAGTTGAGTGGATAGGGACGTACCCTTTTCCAAAACCTGCAATACAATGTTTTGAATATGGTGTGTTTTTTATCTTGCTTAGCTTAATGTGGTTTTAAGTAGCACACCGATTGGCAACCTGTAAGAACACGTGTATTAGAAGGTTTGTGTTTTGTTTTTTGACGCCTTTCTTCGACAAGCGATAGGTCCTGTAGACAACAAGTTTTAGTAATTTTCCAATTCGTAGGTTGATGTTAAGAAAGAGAGTTTTTCACTTTGCTTTTGATTCCTAAGATCACCAAAAAGGCGCGAAGGAAGAGCATACACAACGTGAAAATTCTACTGAAATCACATGAAAGTTTTACTTCAACCTTTATAAAACAAGTGTTTTTTGAACAATTTATATGAGTTTTGTATTGGTGTTTTTGATCTCCAAGATCACCTTGGAAGACGCAAGGAGAGAGCATACACACTTCTACAAAAACTACTTCTAAGCCAAAAATAAAACACTTTAATCTATGCAAACTGAAATTTTTAAGAAAAAACCCTATTTTTTTCCAATTGTTAGTCCTAAAAACCTGCAGTAATGGATCAAAAGAAAAGATTTTGCAGACTGTAATTTTTTTCAATTTTAACACATACACCTGCGCGCCTATACCAACACCAACACTCCCCAACCGATGGATACACACCCTACCTAATGCATACGCCTGCAGTAAAAAATTAATAAAACCTAATGCAGTAAACACAGATGCTCACAATATGACAGAGACATGCCTATATTGACATGGATGCTCAGGTTATGACGTGTACGCGCTTAAGCCTGAAACAGAAATTTTTAGGAAACTGTGAATTTTTGACAGGAGATTGCACACAAGTCAGACCATTTACACCTAGCGGAGCCAGAGAGGTGATACGCGCCCCAGATGACGGAGACACATGCACGTCCTTGTAGAGAGAAAATTTACAATTGATGAGGACCTCCTGATAGGTATGTACCTAATCTGATGGGTATGCTGGGGTTCCAATGTGTACACACCCCTTGTTGGACACCTACGCGCACCCTGTGAAAAACCTACAAAAAACATGGATTTTCAAATTTTCAAGAGCAAACAGGTTAGTTGTTAGTCAAAGTGTCCTATTTCTATATCAAACCCATAAAATGTATACAAATGAAGGTCATTTATCTAGGGTTAGAAATAAAAATGAGGAAATAACAAGTGATTTGAGCAAAAAACTTGAAAATGAGCTTTGAAAAACCTAAAAGACCTCCATTAATGGAGGGTGGACATAAGTGTCCCACTGGGCGTGCCAAATGTGTTCAATGAAAAGTTGTAAAAGCCATGGATTTGGGGTAAGAATCTCTAAAGAAACCCCAAAGGCTTTTAACAATCTGATCAATGGACCATGTGATAAGAAATGAGCAAGGTTCTCTTCTTTGCATACATTAATTTGAAATAAACATGCAAACTAAGCAAATGAAGTTAATCTCTATTCTTTGAAAGCTTGAAATAATGAACCTAAGAGGATCTAAGCATTCAGTTTATGTGTTAAGAGAAAGAGATCTCCCCATTAATGGCTTCAAGGCCAATGGATCTTCCCTTTTACTCCATGTTAATGCTATGAAATACAAGATTAAATGCTTTTAGCTCAAATGGAAGAAGATGAAATACAAACTAAAGCCTAAACAAATTGCTATAATCTATGCTAGGAAGAAGAGAGAATTCTTAGGAAATGAGGGAGGGGGTATAGCCCTATTTATAGTTTTTGGTTTGGAAGAAAAGGGAGATTTGGGTGCATGTGGGACAAAGGCTAAAGTCCAAAAAGCACTTTTAGCAAGTCAAAGTGTGATTTGACTATGTTTAGGGTATTTAACCTAGGTTAGACTAATTAATCTCTCTTAGAGAGTAATTAGGGTTCTTGAAGGGTTCTGAAGGGCTTAATCAATCCAACGAAGTGGATTGATATTCTTAGGAGCTAATAGAAGCAAGCTAGAAGAGAATAAGAAGCTAATGTAGTTAGAACGAGGCTATAACAACCTGTTTAAATGGTTTATAAGAGGAAAAATGACCAAAAGGGTGTTATAGGAAGGGAGTTAGATAGGCCTAACTGGCGTGTTCCATCAATTTGCAAAAGGAAGAAGCGTTAGTGCACCATTAGAAATCATGCTTAGTAGGTCAGCCTTGGTGATGGCCATAACATATGAATAATATATATAGGGGATTGTAGGTAGTAGTTCATGATCATTCGAGCTTTTGAGTCTTATTGTATGGTTTGGAGGTTGCCCCCTCGAAGTGGCAAAGCTATTATAATTGCATATTGAGATCATTATTCTGAAATATTGTGTTATTTTGTGTTCTATTGCTGCTCATAATCTGAATTATACTAGTAATTTCATTACAAGTGGTATCAGAGCTGCGATCTGGGCCAAAATTAGGGCAAAAACCCTAATTTTTTGTTTCTGTAATATATTTCGAACCAGAGTGAATTGGTGGGAGATATTTTTATAAAAATGCTCCCTAGAGTTGAATTTATTGAATTTCTTTACATTTTTTAAAAGCTCTTATTATTAGTATCTTCTATGTGTTTTTTTTTTTTCAAACAGCAAAAAAACCCTAAGGTCCATGACGTTACTCACTTCAGGTAAAACCCCAGATAAAGATGGGGCTAGTGATTGAAGAGATGGAGTCAGAAGGGGTAAATACAGATTCCTCAGCACTAGGGTTTACCTCAGTTGATCATAAGGTGAGACAACTTGAGTATGAGTTGCGAAATGTACAATATGAGATGGCCTCTAAAGGAGACATAGCCCAGATCAATCATTGGTTGGATGATATCATGCAACATGTAAAGGATAAAAAATATGGCCCAAATCCATCCCATATCAACCAAGAAGGATATTTAGTTCAAATCATGGACAAAATAACCATGTTGGATCACTTTTCTAGCCCAATCAGAATCCAACTTATTCGCAACTATAGAACATGATGCCGAAAGTGGATATACTGTAAATTTGATGGTAAAGATCCCCTGAATTGGATAAATCAAATGGAGAACTTCTTTGAGCTACATCAAACACCATTAGGACAAAAGGTGACATTGGCATCCCTCGTATCTTGAACCAAACCAATTCATTTGGTATCGATGGTTATGTGCTCAGAGGCAGAAAAATGGTCTCAATGTCACTTGAACAGTTTTTACCAAGGAGTTGTAATTGCATTATAGTTTTAGTGTTTCAGAGAACTACTTTAGTCAATTAGAAAAGTTACGACAAACAAGATCAGTCAAAGATTATGTGCATCAATTCCAAAACCTATCCTTAAGGGTGGAGAATATTCCAGAAGAGAATCTGAATGACCTATTTCTTGGGGGTCTTAAGGACCACATCGAGCATGAGGTACGTATGTTTAATCCACTCAAGATTTCTGATTCTATTATCATGGCACGTCGAGCAGAGGAAAAATTTATTTGTAGTAGGAGGCCACCTTTCATTAACACCAGAGACCGTAGTATCTCTTCCCCTTCATTTTCTAGGCCAATTAGACTGACTCCTCAACAAATGGAAGAAAAGAGAGACAAAAGGATTATGTTTTAACTGTGATAGAAAATATGGACTGGGACACAAATGTGTTGAGAAGAAGTTGTTCTATATTGACGGAGGTAATGAGGATGATGAGGATGCTGAAATTATAGGAGAGGCTGAGGAACCAGTAGAAGATGAAGTAGAGGATCACCAACCTACAATTTCTTGCCATGCATTGTTAGGTATTAGTACTCCTCAAACACTCAAGGTTATTGGCTATCTCAAAAAATAGAAGGTGACAATGTTGATTGACTTGGGGAGTACTCATAACTTCATAAATAGTAAGTTAGCTACCCACCTTAATTGTTTTATTTACCCAGCTCCATAAATGCAAGTTATGATTGCAGATGGTGGGATAGTCAAGTGCACAGGAAAGTGCCATAGTATCAATATTTCCATGGGAGACTACATGTTAGACTCACCTATGTTTGCTATTTGTGTGGGAGGGTTAGATATTGCTTTGGGTGTCCAATGGCTCACAACCTTAGGTACTATAGAGATGAATTTCCAAGAATTGTTCATGTGATTTCATTCAGATGGAAGGAAAATACAATTGAATGGGATGGTAGCTAAGTCTCCACAGATTATTAGCTCTCATCAGATGTAGAAGGTTCTCAGAAAAGGAGTAGATGGATTTATAGCAAAGTTATTTTCCATAGAAGTACAAAATACATAGTCTTCAATGCCACCTGATCTTCAGAAGATTGTTAGTGCTCAATCATCTATTTTTGATGCAATTTCAAAGGGACTACCACCAGTTAGGGATCATGATCATGCCATTCAGTTGATTCTAGGGAGCCAAACACCTAACATCAGACCATACAAATACCCATATTCCTAGAAAAGTGAGATCGAGAAAATGGTTCAAGAAATGTTGAAGGCAGGTATCATCAGGCCTAGCCAGAGTGCATATTCTTCACCAGTGGTCATGGTACGTAAGAAGGATTAAACATGGAGGATGTTTCCAGATTACCGAGAACTCAACAAGTACACCATCAAATATAAGTTTCCTATTCCATTAATTGATGATTTACTTGATGAATTGCATGGTGCTATTTATTTCACAAAATTAGATATTTGTTCGAGGGTACCATCAAATTAGAATAAAAGAGGAAGATGTTCATAAAAAAGCTTTTAGGACATCATGAGGGCCATTATGAGTTTTTGGTAATGTATTTTGGTCTTACAAATGCACCTTCAACCTTTCAAAGCTTGATGAACACTATTTTTAGGCCATTTTAAAGGAAATTTGTATTAGTTTTCTTTGATGACATATTGATTTATAGATAAGACATGGGAAGAACACTTACAACATGTAAATAAAGTGTTGGAAGTTTTGGAGAAACATACTCTCTATGCAAAGCCATCCAAATGTTCTTTTGGTGTACAAGAGGTAGAGTACTTGGGTCACATTGTATCCCATGAAGGTGTCAAAGTTGATCCTCAGAAGATCAAAGCTATGGTGGAATGGCCAAGGCCCAAAACTCTCAAAAATCTTCGTGGGTTCCTAGGACTAACAGGGTACTACAAAAGATTTGTGTGGGGATATGGTAGAATAACAACCCCACTCACTACATTGACTAAAGAAGGATGCCTTCCATTGGAAAGACGTAGCCACTAAATCCTTTGAGCAGCTGAAGGAAGCCTTGTGTAGCACCCCAGTTTTGGCTACTCCCAACTTCTCAAAAACCTTCATTGTTGAATGTGACGCTTCAGGATCAGGATTGGGAGTAGTTCTAATGCAAGAAGGAAGACCAATTACATTTGAGAGTCACCAATTCAAAGGAAAATATCTTCTCAAACCTGTCTATGAGAAAGAAATGATGGCTATTCTTCATGCGGTCAAGCAATGGAGGCCCTATCTCATGGGTAGAAACTTCAAGGTAAAAACTGATCATGATAGTCTCAAATAATTTTTGGAGAAAAGGTTATCATCTGAGGAACAAAAAAAGTGGGTAACAAAAATGTTGGGTTATGATTTTGAAATCATATACAAAAAGGGTAAAGAAAATGTAGTAGCTGATGCATTGTCCAGAAGGGATACATCCGTAGATGCCTTACTATGTGGAATGTCCATGTTGACGACCGATTGGTGGATGAAGCAAGATTGGAATGGGATCAAGACAAGGATACATAATATATAATACATAATATCAAGCAAGGATCTATGACATCTAACAAATTTGAGTGGAAAGGTAATTCCCTATGGTACAAGGACAGGTTATACTTGACTAAAGATTCTGAGTTGAAGCATAAGATTCTTGCAGAGCTACATGCCTCTCTTATTGGAGGACACTCTGGGTTTTTGAAGACATATCATAGAATAAAAAGAGAATTATTTTGGGAAGGACTCAAGGGGGATGTACAAAAGTTTGTATCAGAGTGTTTAGTGTGCCAATAGAACAAAGGGGAAATAATTAAGACACCAGGTCTGTTGTAACCCTTACCAATTCCTAGCCAGAGATGGGAGGAGGTCTCCATGGATTTCATCACCGGATTGCCTTGTTCAGAGGGTAAGAATGTTATTTTCATGATTGTGGATAGGCTCACAAAATATGCCCATTTTTGTGCCCTATCACATCCATTTGCAGCTAGTACAGTCACAACTATTTTTTTGGAGACAGTTCAAAGGCTACATGGAACCCCAAAGATAATTGTAAGTGATCGTGATCCTATTTTCACAAGTAATTTTTGGACAGAATTATTTTCATGTTTGGGTACTCAGCTAGCTCACAGTTCATCTTATCATCCTCAAACTGATGGGCAAATAGAAGTGGTCAACAAATGCTTAGAGGGGTATCTATGTTGTTTTGTATCAGATAAGTAGGAAAGGTGGATTAAATGGCTACCACTTGCAGAATGGTGGTCTAACACATATTTTCATACCTCTTCTCAAATGACCCCCATTTTTAGCATTATATGGTTACCATCCACCTTCTATCACTTCCTCCTTGAGGGTGTAAACTAAGGTCAGAGATGTTGAGGAACACATTCAACATCAATAAGAAGTTTTGGCTAGTTTGAAGGAGAATTTAGCATTAGCACAAAACTAGGATGAAACAACAAGCAAGATCAACACTGGTAGTGAAAGACATTTTGAAATTGGTGATAGGATTTTTGTATGTCTCTAGCCTTACAAACAGATGTCCCTAAAGCAAAAGAAAAAGGACAACAAACTTGCTCCTAAATATTATGGCCCTTATCAGGTTCTACAGAAAATTGGCAGTGTTGCTTATAAACTAGAGTTGCCTCCATCTTCACACATACACCCAGTATTCCATGTTTCATGCATGAAGAAGGTTATTGGACATAAATTTGAAGCCCAAATAGAGTTACCAGAACTTGATGAGGAAGGAAGAATCATTTTGGAGCCAGAGAAGATTCTACAAACACGTACTAAGAGGCTGAGAACCAGAGACATTAAGGAATATCTGATCAAGTGGAAGAATCTGAGCATAGAAGATGTAACCTGGGAGGACAAAGGTTTTCTATAGCAACATCTAGGATTATTCAATGTTGGGGACAACGTTGGTTTGAAGGGGAAGGGCATGCTACGCCCTTAACCTATTTCTTGTATTAGGATATGAGTAGCCGAATTGTGGCTTACCATATCATTTTATTATATCATTTATACTTTCTCATGCTTAATAGGTCGGCCTTGGTGATGGCCATGGAGCTTAATTTCTTCACAAAAAAACTTTCTTTTACATGTTACTAGTTTTGACAGTGACCGACATCGGTCAGGAGGAAACCGACATCGGTCAGGAGTGACCGAACCAACATCGGTAAGAAGTGACCGGCATCGGTCAGGAAGTGACCAGCATTGGTCACCTATGCGACGATGCTTTAGTTCTTTAACGAGAATTAGAATAAATATTTTTCTTTAAAGATGATTTCTTGATTGTAAAAGCATAGTTAGTTGCCCAGAATAGATATATATGCATGTATGCATTGTATGAGGGTATGAGAGAAGAAAATAACAATTGTTTTGCATGTTAGTTTTCTTGGTGAGCAAGAAAGAGTAGCTGAGTGAGGGAAAAACATTGAACATCCTGTGAGGTGTTGGAAGACAACAGATCTTCATTGTATTTCCTCTGTAAAGCACTGAATAATAATATTGGCCATTTCTTGGTGGACGTAGCCCACACTGGGTGAACCACGTTAAATCTGGTGTTATCTTTCTCTTGTTTATTTTATCTTCTGGTTTATTTCCACATTCATTGCTTGTATGCTTTATCTGATTATAGATCTGTGTAACACTATTATATGGTTTAACCCCAACAACTGGTATCAGAGCTTTGTTTGGAGGTTTTGTGTGTTGACAGGATTTACTCACAGAGGGTTTTCTGATTGAGTGGGAGCAGAGCAATGGCAGAAGATAGTAAATACCGAGTAGAGAAATTTGACGGTCGTAATTATCAACTATGGAAGATGTAGGTGGAGGATTATTTGTATCAGAAAGATCTATACTTACCATTGGATGAGCATGGACAACCAGACACGATGACTGATGAAGAATGGAAGGTTCTTGACAGAAAGGCTCTGGGATCTATAAGATTGAGCCTGGCAGCATCGGTGGCTTCAAATTTTATAGATGCAAAAACCACGGTAGAGTTGATGAAATCTTTAGCAAATTTGTATGAAACTCCTAGTGCTTCGAATAAGGTTTATTTGATGAAAAAATTGTTTAATTCTAAGATGCAAGAAGGTGGATCTGTATCTAATCATTTGAATGATTTCTGGTCTATTGTAAATCAATTAAAATCGGTAGAAATTCCATTTGATGATGAAGTGAAAGAACTTTTATTCTTATGCTCTTTTCCAGATAGTTGGGATAACTTGGTAATGGTTGTTAGTAATACAACGACTGCTTCTAAAGGTTTGAAATTTGATGATGTGGTTAGTGTAATCCTTAATGAGGAAATACACAGGAAAAGCTCAGGAGAAGCATCATCTGGAAACACTTTAAATGTAGAAAGCAGGGGAAGATCTAAGGAGAGATCATCAAAGAGCAAGAAGAATGGGAGATCAAAGTCAAGACATGGCAGATCTAGATCCAGGTACAAAGATTTACTTTGCTGGAATTGTGGAAAGAGAGGACACGTAAAGAAGGAGTGTTGGTCCAAGGAAAACAAAGAGAATACATCAGACAAAGGTAAAGAGGTAAACATTGCAAGTGAGGTAAAGCAAGATGCCCTTATTCTCTCCTTGGATAATAAATTAGAATCTTGGGTTTTAGATTCTGGAGCTTCTTTCCATGCTACCCCTAATAAGGGTTATTTCAGAAATTATGTTCAGGGTGATTTTGGACAAGTTTATTTAGGAGATGATGAGCCATGCAATATTACTGGTAAAGGTGATGTTCATCTAAAGTTGCAGAATGGAAATCCATGGGTATTGAAAGATGTGAGGCATGTGCCAAGCCTCAAGAGAAATCTAATATCTGCAGGGAAACTAGGTGAATCTGGATGCGTGGTTACATTCACAGCTGATTCTTGGAAGGTTACCAAGGGATCTCTTGTTGTGGCAAGAGGTAAGAAGGTAGGAACTTTATATCTGTCTACCTGTGTTACTGATTCCTTTTCTGTGCTATCTACTACAGATTCAGATGCAACCATGTGGCATAATCGGCTAGGCCATATGAGTGAAAAAGGAATGCAGATCTTAAAGGCTAAGGGTAAGTTATCAGATTTGAAACAATTAGATCTTGAATTTTGTGAGCATTGCATATTTGGAAAGCAGAAGAGAGTGAGATTTCTCAAGGTTGGGTCAACAAAGAAGGAGCAAAAATTGGAGCTTGTACACTCAGATGTGTGGGGACCAGCTCAGGTAGCTTCTATTGGAGGATCCCAATATTATGTGACTTTCATTGATGATGCCACAAGGAAGGTATGGATTTATTGTATTAAGCATAAATATGATGTTTTTGAGACTTTTAAAAGGTGGAAAGCCCTTGTGGAAAATGAAACAAACTTAAAATTAAAGTGCCTTAGATCTGACAATGGTGGTGAGTACTGCAACAAGGATTTCAATGATTATTGTTCAGTGAATGGAATACGAAGAGAAAGAATGGTTCCTAGAACTCCACAGGAGAATGGAGTTGCAGAAAGAATGAACAGAACAATCATGGAACATGCTAGAAGCATGAGGATACATGTCGGTTTGCCTTTGAAGTTTTGGGCAGAAGCAGTGGATACAACAGTGTACTTGATCAACCATGGGCCTTCAACAACACTGGATGGTGGAATACTAAAAGAAGCTTGGTCTGGAAAAGAGGTAGATTTTTCTTTTCTTAGAGTTTTTGGCTCAGAAGCTTTTGTGCATGTTGATAGGGAAAATAGGAAGAAGTTGGATGCTAAATCTAAGAGATGTACTTTCATTGGTTATGGCTCTGGTGATTTCAGATATCAATTTTGGGATTTAGAAGATTCTAAGATTGTTAGGAGTCATGACATTGATTGGAATGAAAAAATAATGTACAGGGATCAGGTTTTGGTGCCTAAACATGAACAGGTTGAGGATATTTTGAAGGAAAATCAACTTTCAGACCTAAAATAGACATCCACAGACACCGACATTAGTTCTATAGAAACCGATGTCAGTCAGGCTAACCGGCATCGACAAACAGGATCAGGTTCAGAACAGACAACTAGTGGAACCAGTGTCGGTACTCCTAGAACCGATGTCGGTAAGGTAACCACAGTCGGTTCAGACAGACAGAGGAACCGTGGTCAGTTACAGAACCACAGTCGGTTACAGGTGACTGGCATCGGTCACTGACAGAGATTGACATGAATGTGCAACAGGCACAAAATGAGCCCCAGACACCCCAAATCTCAGTGAGAAGGTCACAAAGGGTAAGTAGACCTCCAGAGATATTTTCACCTTCCTTTTCTTATTTATTATTGACTGATAGTGGTGAACCAGAAAGCTTTGAAGAAGCAATGCAGGTAGATACCCACGAGCAGTGGGAGCATGACATGGATGAGGAGATGGACTCCTTGGAACAAAATCAGACATGGGATTTGGTCAAGTTGCCAGCAGGTAAGAAAACACTACAGAACAAATGGGTTTACAGAATCAAGGAAGAAGAGGGTGGACTGAAAAGGTACAAGGCGAGGCTTGTGGTAAAGGGATTTGCACAGAAAGTAGGTATTGACTTTGATGAGATTTTTTCTCCTGTAGTTAAGATGACTTCTATTCATACTGTTCTAAGTTTGGTTGCAACAGAAGATTTGCATTTAGAACAACTTGATGTTAAGATGACTTTTCTTCATGGTGATTTGGAGGAAGATATTTATATGTAACAACCACTTGGTTATGAAGTCAAGGGTAAGGAGAAACTTGTGTGTAAATTGAAAAAGAGCCTATATGGGCTCAAGTAAGCTCCAAGGAAATGGTATTTGAGATTTGACAGTTTTATGCATGAGCATGGTTATATGAGATGTGAATCTGACCATTGTGTTTATTTTAAGAAGCTTGAAAATGGGAGCTATGTTATTTTGTTACTGTATGTGGATGATATGTTGATTGTAGGATCTAGTATGCAGGACATTGGTAAACTTAAAGAAAGGTTAGCTCACACATTTGCAATGAAGGATTTGGGAGCTGCAAAGAAAATCCTTGGCATGCAAATTCACCGAGACAGGAAAAACAAGAAGTTGTATTTGTCTCAGGAGGCTTATATCAATAAGGTGTTGGAAAGGTTTAACATGCAAATTCAAAACCTATTAGTACACCTATGGCTGGACACTTCAAATTGAGAAAAGATCAGTGTCCTTCATCACACGAGGAGGTTGAGTACATGGCACATGTTCCCTATGCTTCAGCAGTAGGAAGTCTTATGTATGCCATGGTTTGTACTAGACCAGACATTGCACAGGCAGTGGGAGTTGTGAGCAGGTTTATGGCTAATCCAGGTAAAGAACATTGGAAAGCAGTCCAATGGATTCTCAGGTATTTGAGAGGGACATCCAACATGGAGTTATGCTATGGAGGGTCAGATACTTCTTTACATGGCTATGTTGATTCAGATATGGCTGGAGATTTGGATGGCAGGAGGAGCACCACTGGATATGTTTTCACAGTAGGTGGAACGACAGTTAGCTAGATTTCATGATTGTAGAAGGTTGTGGCTTTGTCTACTACAGAGGTAGAGTATGTTGCAGCTACAGAAGCTAGCAAGGAGATGATATGGATGAGTAGGTTCATGGAAGAGTTGGGTAAGGAGCAAGAGGATTGCAGATTATACAGTGATAGTCAGAGCGTGATCCATCTGAAAAGAACTCAACATTTCATTCAAGAACAAAACACATTCAGTTGAGGTATCACTTCATACGACAGGTGTTGGAGGATGGGAAACTGAAGTTAGAGAAAATCCATATGGATGAGAACCCTGCGGATATGCTAATGAAGCCATTGGTAAGGGAGAAGTTGGAGCTTCACTCCACTTCTGTTGGTCTTCAAGTTTGAGACTTGAAGAGGAAGAAATGGGCCAAGGAAAAGGAACCAAGGATGGTGATGCACAGTACAATGCAACAATTGATCTCCAAGTGGGAGATTGTTGAGTATGGAGCTTAATTGCTTCACAAGAAACTTGCTTTTACATGTTGCTGGTTTTGACAGTGACCATCATTGGTCAGGAGGAAACCATGACATTGGTCAGGGTCATAACCGACATCGGTTAAGAAGTGACCAACATCGGTCAGGAAGGGACCGACATCGGTCACCTGTGTGACGGTGCTTTGTTCTTTAAATGAGAATTAGAATAAATATTTTTCTTTAAAGATGATTTATTGATTGTAAAAGCATAGTTAGTTTCCCATAATAGATATATATGCATGTATGCATTGTATGAGGGTATGAGAGAAGAAAATAGCAATTGTTTTGCATGTTAGTTTTCTTGGTGAGCAAGAAAGAGTAGTTGAGTGAGGGAAAAACATTGAACATCCTGTGAGGTGTTGGAAGACAACAGATCTTCATTGTATTTCCTCTGTAAAGCACTGAATAATAATATTGGTCCATTTCTTGGTGGACGTAGCCCACACTGGGTGAACCACGTTAAATCTGGTGTTATCTTTCTCTTGTTTATTTTATCTTCTGGTTTATTTCTGCATTCATTTCTTGTATGCTTTATCTGATTATTAGATCTATGCAACACTGTTATATGGTTAATCTATTACCATTACATAAACCCCACACACCACATACATAGGCACTACATATTTACATATATCACTCAACACGTGTCATTACACCATTCATTCTACACTTATTTCTACATTATAAATAGTCCTATCTTACATTACATATATGATGGTATTCTTGATACCTCATAGTCACATCATCCCACATAGTACACATATTACCATACATTTTCATTCGGTATCCAACTTACAGTTGAGAAGTCATTACCTATGAGTCTATCAACACATTTACATTTCATTCCTACATTCTACATTTTACCTCAGTAGCTTAGGCATAGTGAGGGATCTACACATTACATCTATTAGGTACCTGATGACATATCACATATACATTTATTGTAACAGCATACACTATGATGTTCCTTGTCACATACTACATGAGTCTACACACCCACACACTACAATTTACATTTATATACTACGTCTAGCTTTACATTTTATATACTTACATGTCATTTATATCTACAACTTACTATTACATCATTATCTTTTCATTTTACATATCTACACATAATACTACATCCTATTCATTGCAATATTAAACCTGTTACAATCATTGCATTTATACATTCTACATCCTATATGCATATTTACATTTACATACCCTATTCATCACTGGTCGTTTATACTATGCTTCTACACTAACCACCCTATGATGCACTTTAGTTCCTTGGTCCATACTCGACTGCTAGGGTTTACCAATCAAATGGACCTTTTACACATGTTTTCCATCATCACATATGTTGTTAGGCTAGTCATCACATATCATTTTTGTAGTCTTCTACATGCTTACATCACCTACTCCCTTATCATTCATTTAGTGACATACAATTTAGGCTAAATCATCACCCATCTCAATATTTTCATCTTGTAGTGGTATACATTTAGGCTAAATCATCACTCACCTTTAGTGGTATCAAGGTTCATTACTACTCCCTCTTTTCATCTTAGTACGATTTAGGCTAAATCATCACCCATTCTTTTGTCTTATAGTGATATACGCTTAGGGCTAAATCATCACTCATCTTCATCAAGTCATGATATATGCTTTAGGCTATAGGGTTCACGCACATCTTTCTTATTCACATCTCATCATCACTACATATACACACTAATCATAGTGTGCTAGACACAACCAACATTACTCGACCATTTCCTAATGATGCAATCTTATTTACAGTTCATTACTTGACTACTGAGGGGAAAAAAATGAACCTCATTACATACACTTCCATACAATCGGGGGGATCATTGCTCCTACCATTCCATATTGCATGAATTCCATTCCATCCATCCACGACATACTACATTGTATTGGGGGCATTTACTTTTTCTTGCTAGTGTTTTTTATGATCACTTTACTACACATGTTAGATAGATTTATTATATGTCATTATCTATATCATACACACATGCGTGTTCATGCCTTTTTTTAGTGTGATTGTAGATACATGACTCTACACACAACATGGATGCTCACCTTCTACCCTTCCTATACTATTCATTGGGGGCATCTACATTTATCTCTTCTAGGTGCTATTGTTTCATTTTGTACTTAGCTCTTATCATTACTTTAGCTCATACATGCTTTGACATATTGGTTATCTTATCTAACATGCTAATGGGTGTTCCATGTGCAACACTTGTTTTACAAGATTATATGTCTCCATAACTCCTTAATTTTTTGTTTCTACTTGTCTTTCATTGTTTTCCATTTTATGCGGGATTTACCCTATGTTTGTGTGCACACTTGTTTGTTGTTTATGCGGCCATGATGGTCTTGTGTGTCTTGTGACATCATGAGTGGTGTCCCATGTTTGTAACCCTCTTTGTGTTGTCTACATTTTTTCTTGTGTGTTTACATTACTTTATTTGGTAGTTATTACATTGTTTGTGTAACTTACACTTGTCTTATTGCATGCATGTGCTTTTTACAATAACACTTGTTTTGGCTAGCCATCCCCTTTTTGTGCATGCCTTGGTTTCTACCAAGCACTTTCCCTTTCCCCCTGCAGGGAAGTACTATAGTTCAAAATGCGGTTGGTCCTCTTTTGGGGCCACATTCTCCTTCAACGATGTCACATGTGCCCCCAAAGAGGGGGGCATCATTGATAGGGTTTTACAAACTAACACAATGTATTTACATAGGTTCAGTTCAATGCACTTTTTGCCCTTGGCATTGTGGGTTTACATACAATGAGTGGGTTCAGACCAATCTACAAAAATCCCATACACAATGACTTTTACAGGACATGGTGTCCTTAGCATTTATGGAAGCAGTTAAGGCTTGAGGGTTACAGTGGGTGTGCCTCTCTACACTACTTCGGCCAGTGGCATCGGATCACCCAAAAAACTAGGACAATACAAAGATCTCTTCACACATGTTTCAGCAAAAGTGGTTAAAGGTTGGAGGACACATACGGATTTCCTCCCTACACTTCTTCAGCATAGGGTGGCTATGATATTTCCCAAAAAACTCACACAGTATAGGATATTATTCTACACCCTTCACAAAGTGCGACATGGATCAAGTGCACATGTTCACATTTACACTTTTCCAAAAGCTAAATTTTACATTTAATGTAGTTTACACAAAAAATGCATATTTTTTACATAGCTGAGGTCATACATATTTGATTACTTGATCATTTTCTCCTTACAGGTCTGGTATATGAGAAACAAGTATCAAATTGGGGGATAACAACACAACTAACGCAATGAACAACATGTGATGCGACAAACAACGTGACACTTACATGACCTTTACTAAACATAATAGTACACTACACACTTGCAACAACTACACATGTAGAACCCTAGAGTTCACTCTCATCACTTTTTATGTGCATTTTTCAATCATTAGAATCTAGATCCTCCACTATTCAGGGCGTTTTTATCATTCCACGCTTTTGTCTAGTCCATAACCACATCTCTACTACACTCTACATGGATATCAGGTACGATATCTATCTACTTTATGTTACTGAGCATTCCACTCACCAATAGTAAAGTGGGGGTTTAAATGTAGACACAAAATCATGCACTTTAGGTCATTATTTATCCTGGTCTTTACTACTATTTAGATGTCGTTCTCAAGTGAAGAAAGTACTAATTAATCCCATCTTTTAGGCCATCTTATTTTACCTTTTATTTCGTCATTCCCACATTTTCCTATGATACCCAGTCTATTTATATAATTGTCCCATCATTTTAGCCTAAATGGGGCCCTAGGTCTATACTGGGGCACCAAGGGCCCTTGGTCCCACCATGCCCCGATCCTTGTTTTACTTTCCAACCTCTTTTTGGGCTCTTTCTAGCCATTTTTCATCTTATCTTTTTCCTAGTTGGCCATGTTGAGGTTAATTACAAAATTCAACAGTCAAGAGAACCCTATAAATATAAAGTTATGAGACCATAATGAGGGTCCTAACATCATCATACTACTATCACTCCATCTAGAGTTTCATCCATTGGAGCATCATTTGCATCCATGATAGATTCATGTCATCAAGGCTAAGATGATGTTTGCATCAACACACATAGGGGGAGGGATTCTATTCTATTCTTATGCACACATGCTAGTACATATTCTATAGTTATTATTGGATCACTACTTCACAAAGTGCATGAGAAACAAGATATGCTGAGGGCACAAACCCATGCAAACATTCAGCACAATTCTAAACACATGCACACACACACACCAAATGCCTACATTTGGAGGATCTGAAATGTAGGTGCAACTCAAATTAGTAAGCCCAATATTGTGGTAGTAAGGTCAGTCCACTCATTCATTTTGACATACTATTTTTAGTTGACCTTGATACTTATTTGTGGATCTTTTGAAGGTCATTCCTTCATCCCACATTATTTCACTACATCTTGTAGTTTCAAAAATCTAGTAACAATCCTCATAACCTTAAGCACTCTTGCAACACTGAAAACATAGATTCGAGTCTTTTACATGACCAAGGTGCAATTAGTCCACTATTAGACATCAAAAAACCTCATTGGAGGAGGCCCTCCACACTCTAGTTCCTATTAGACTTCCTCAATCTACCCTTTTGAGACTCTTAAGAACACAGTCTTCTTGCTTCTGGACATCCATAGGCTATACACTTCTAAAGATAGTTTTCTGAAATCAGTAAGTCCTTTCCTTTTAGTTCACTCTTTGAATACTTAAGGTTTCCTATTTCGTTAGATACCAATTATTTAAAATCTTTCTACTTACTTTTTATCATATTTTTTGCAACGTTTTAACTTCCTCACTAGGTTAGATTAACTATTAGGAACTTTCATGCATAAGTTTTAATGTTTAGAAAACTTCAAGATAAAATAGGGGTAGATTAAAGCACCCAAATGCTTGTATTCTAATTAATTTTTATGCTATGATGAGAATTTTGTAGTATGTATGGTGTACTAATATAAGAATTATGTTGCTTTTGGTTTTGTGCCAAGGGATATACACTCTAGATATTTTCATACAGGTCGTCACTTGAGTACATTACTTAATGAACTAGGGATGGTCAGATGCCAAGTGGGATATATTGGACCGTGTCAGCCTGTGACACATTGCTAGATTGGGAGAGATACCCCATAATATTTTACCTATGTTGATTTACGAAACCCTTTGTGCTCAGCGATGGTGTCCATATACTTGTAACTTTCTAGTTGGTTCAAGGCCTAAACGAGATGGCGATGACACTAGAGGGCTGTAATTATCCTATACTATAGTTGTTATAGTAGTGAAGGAGAGTACAAGATCATGACCAATTGGATGCCCATAGCTTCAGATAAGGGTGAAATGCACTATTTTATGGGGACATCAAGTACATGTTGAGACACATATTTTTTGGATGTTATTTTGGATCCTGGTGTTCCAAATTATGGAAATTTATTGAAATGGTTATACTAGCTTCATTGGTATGGAGGGTGGTGGATTTGGGATTTTGCAACCATATAGGATGCATGATATTTCCATCTCAACATCATAACATCTACTAGATATGACCTGGGTATGGTGTGTATTAATGCCCCTTTGTATAAAGACTTGTATAGGGGAATTACAAAACCATCTCATCATGGTGGTGGGCTATGATGTACTACTTTGTTACATGTGTGGGCATATGAGCATATTGCTATATTCAAGGCCAGATTAGTGGGCCACTTAACCCTGATTGGATTCGAACCTAGATATTCATTGCAGATTGGTGGGCACCCATGGTGAGGAGGATGGGTAACAATCATATATAGGTTTATGTATAGATCAAATGGGCACTATAATTTTCCATTAAACTGGAGAAACACTATTACATGGGTACAAGGTGTTATGGACATTGTGGTGCATACAAAGATGTATATATATTCAGAATGCATTTCCCATATACTTCCAGGGTGAGTGAGTATTGTCTTGGCCTTGGCCCATGGATGTGCCTCTCATCCGAATCCATATAGGTGTCAATATAATTTGGTGGGAAAAGGACTGAGGTCCAGGACTTCGAGATCTTCCTCCAAGTCCAGATGAGGTAGATGTTTCCATAACACTTCATATAGGTGGATGACCTTTCACTTCATTCGTCATAGTTAGTGTTGGGTGACACATCGTGATGGGTGTTGCTATTTCCAGTAGTTGGAATTGCCTAATGGGCTGATTTTGGAGGATTAACAGGGATAAGAACCTACCCTCAGGTAGATGATGTAGCAATGATTTAGTGGAGTGTCAAGTAGACAGTTATGTTATTCCTATCAAACACCTAGCTTGATTGATGAAAAATGTGTAATAGCTAATTTTTATAAGATGGAGACAATACTTATTGATTGGTGGACACCTAGACTCACACGTTGACTGAAAAGTTCAAAGTGCTTTCTCACTTTAGTTCTTTTATTTTCATGACATGCCCATTTTTATCAACAATAGTCTGATTTGAATATTAGGTGCTCACTAGAAGATTCCCTTGTATGCAGGAACCTATGGTGGTGCAAATTTTATCCCTTAGAACCTAATGAAGGAGATTATAGTGGAGACAAGAGTATATTTGAGACTTATCCATTTTCAGGATGGGTACGAGGATAGTGTGGAGATAGCGATGCATAGCAACAGCAACTAGTGGTTAAGGATTGTTTGACACCCATGGGTATTATAATTAGTTGTTCCAATTGATGAGGGAGGACATAATAGGAACGTTTTACATGTCCTGAAGATGTCTCTTGCAGAGCGCACATATATGTTGTCTATCTACTAGAGGTGACATGACAAACAAGCGACCTATTTTAGGCCCAACATTAGCAAACTAGTGCATTCCACACCCATATGAGGTGGATGAAACCATAAGGTATATCCAGGTTGATGCCATAGGGTATTAAACATATGAGATTAGTGGTGGGCAACATTATTGATGGGTGTTACTATTTCTAATAAGTGGTGGATGTGATTGGTGGGAAAATAATTGGAGGAGTAGAGGTTGAATCAGAGTATTAACCCTGAGTATAATATAGTAGTTGCAAGATTAGAATTAATTATGTAAATAATGTTTCTGTTATTTGTTGATTATAGATCTGGATTAATGCAAATATATGTAATAAATGATTTTTTTATGGGACTATAGGGGATGCCTATTGGTCACTGATTGTGGACACCTTTATACACATGTTGACCAAAAATGTGCCCCCAGATGTGCTCATGGGAGGATGCATGCTAGAATGGGTTGATGTTATTATGGGTGAGCATGTCCATTTATTTCAACCAATGGCTATAACAGTGGTGACCTGCACATTCTTGTTGAGTGAGCGATGAGGCTCGTGTAGAGGCAGAGTGAGCGAGAGAGGCATTAGGAGCAGGATGCCTAGCCGAGGATATATTTTCATGATATGTGGAGCTACAGGGTTGATATGCGGAGCATATGGAGGAGCTTTCTGTGTTACGAAGTCAGCTAGAGGTTTAGAGGCTGAGATCAATGACGTAGAGTGAGCAGTGAATCCTCTAGTTTTAGAGATCCTGCGATTGTTGATAGTGATAGTGAAGATAATAGATTAGGTATTGTATATGATGTATTGATGCATGGGGGCTTTACCCCCAATAATTGTATTTTTGTAACTTATGATTTTGATGATATATATATATATATATATATGATATCATATGTATTGTTGATGTTGTTGATGAAGCATTTATGTTGATGTGATGATTATGATATGATGCTACTTTTGGTTATTTAGTTTGTTATTCTATGCATTGTGGGAAGGTTGATTTGATATATGATGTTGAAAGATTATGATGTGGAAAGAATAACTAAGTAATTCGAATAGATAGATAATGTGTGTAAATAGAAATGTATGGTATAACATGTAGTAAGTAGAAATGTATGTATGTGATGTGATGTGGTAGATAAATTAAAGTAGAAAAAATGATGTGTTGATAATTGAATAATGATGAGATAGAAAATAATGTTCAAAATTGATGTGTTGATAGGGGAAGAAGAGATTTGTCCCCAGTAATGAGAATGTATATAAAATGCCCCCTGTTCAAGAATGAACCATATGACAATAATGATTAAGAAGATGGGTGGGGGGATGTTAGAAGAAGAGATGTCATGAAGCATAGTGTGAGAATGAGGGTTCATTTATGTAACATTCCCTCAACAGTCAAGTGTGAACCTTAGAACATGAAAGTGCATCATCAGGTAATGAGATGGAAAATGGATGTCATCTACCAGAGATGAAGAGGCACATGAGGTAAAGTGAGAGCATGTGAAACAAATATGGTGTGAGGATAAGTGCTGAATTGGATGTTAGAGGAAATGGTGCCAATAATGGGAGGTGTGGTGATAGGAAGCGCAGAAGCAGGAGGATTCAGAAGCCAATGAGATGTGGTAGTAATGTGTGAGGGATGAGACAATGTAACTATATGTGGATTATCTGGAGGATGTGGATGATAATGACCTTAGGAGGTGGGAAGATGATAACCTCAAGAGGATGTGAAGGAGACAAGTGAACAGTGGTTAGAAGCTCACTTATGTGGGATATAGAGAGAGAGAGAGTGCTCATAAGAGACAGAGTAGAAACCAATGAAATATTTTTCTTCTAATTGTTGTAGGACATCATGAAGAGCATAACATAACTTTTCATGGTGGCCATTGATGCGGTGAAAATTGGAGAAAGGGAAATCACACTGCCGGTGCAAGCAGTGAGGTGGATGATGCTAGTTAGAAGGTAAACACATGAGGTGTTTATCAAGTAAGGTTCGCAAGACATCACGTGGTTTAGAGTTATGTGAGAAGTGCAACGGTTCACAAGTGGGAGATGAAGAAGACTTAGGTGAATGTCGATGCGGTGGAGGGGAAGGAAGACACTTCTGTGGAGGTGGAGATGGGGAAAGGATTGTGTAGGGGGTCAATAGATGGGGGAGGAGAAGACTTAGTAGGCATATGAGGAATATAAGAAGTAGAAGGTGTTTGTATAACATGTTCCTCAATTAGGTCCTTTATATCAATAACTTTATAGCACTAAATAGTAAATAATTCACATGTATCATATGATATATTTTATTTTAAGGGAGTCTTTAAGACATGACAAAAGATAAATTGCATTTCTAAATCAATAGGCTGAAATAATAACTGTTGCATGCAAGAATTAAAGTGTAAAATATAATCTAGAATTGGTTCATTATTTACTTGATGCAAAAAAGGAAAAGTTCGTATATAACTTTAGGAGAATTATTAGAAATAAAACATCTAAGAAAATCATCCTCTATATCATAATAAGTACTAATGGATCCATAAGGAAAATGAGTATACCATTGGAGAGCATGATCAACAAGGATAAAACAAAAGGATTTGAGTAACAAGTGATCATTGGAATAAGAAGCCATGGCTAAACAGTAATGTTTTAGATGTAAATAAGGATTTTGGTGCCATCGAAACAGGAGAAAGTAGGCATGATGAAATCCTTGGGGAAAGTGGAATTGTGAATCTTCCTAGGAATGAGATTGTCATGAAGGAAATTATTGTCAATAAAATTATAATGGGATTTACTTTCGATGGTAAGGGTATGAACTTGAGATTGAAAATTACCAACAACATGCATGAGGGATATGATATCTTGTGAAGGAAGGACTGGAGAAGTGAGAGGTACTTTAAGAGGTTGAATCTTTCCATTGTGAGTGATCATGGGAACTTGAGAAGGAGGATTTGGTGTGGAAGGAGGATAAGAAGTTGTACGAGGAGGAGAGGAACATGGAGGCTCTACAGGGATGATAGGTGTAGGGTCAAAAGAATCTGTAAGAGATGTAATAGGGGTAGAAGTGGAATCATCATGGGAAACATTTGAAATAACTTCAGAAGTAGAAGAAAGAGGAGTAGTAAATTCACATTCAACATTCTTAATAGAAGCAACATCATTACTAACATGTTCATGATTAGAAACATAATCAAAATCACTATCAATCATATTTTCACAAGCAAGGATTTCATCAAGAGTATCATCAACATATAAAGAACTTGTAGGATTACTAGCACCAGATTTATCATGAAAATCATTGGAAAAAATTTCAGAATTAGGAAGAATAGGAGATAGATATTTACATTCATCTTGAATACTAGTAGAAATATCATTATGCACATTTACATTGTCATTATCAAAATTAGAATTATTAGCATCTATGTCTTCACAAGAAAGAACCTCATCATGCAAATAATCTATATTAATATTATCATATTCCATAAGAGAAGGAGAAGAGGATGAAGCATCAATGGTGACTATGGTGGATGAGGGAGAACATGAAGCAAAGTTTTGGTTAGGGGAGACTATGCAAAAATTAGGGGTTTCAAAACCAACAGGAAAGGTTTTTTGGAAGTCAAGGAGTTGAACGATTATGGGATCATATTGGGGATTTTTTCTGAGGTCACAAAACTCATATTCTTCAGAGGAATTAGAAAAAATAGGTTGCATACACGTGTAAGTCATATCATGCTTGGGAGATGGAAACCTCTTTTTAGCCATAAGGGTTTTGGGATCCTAGGGAAAGGAGTTTGAATAAGATCGGGTTCACCAAATGATTTAATTTAATTTGTATTAAATCTATATTTCAGAGTAAATAATAATGTACAATCTCATGAAATACAGTAAAATACAAATGTTAAGTGCTCAAGCAATGCAAGACTATTTAAGAAAATGGAAAAGATAGGTGATTTAGCTGATTTCTATCCGACCTGTAGATATTCGGGACTGTGTGTAAACTAGATCTGATAGGGAATGATATCATATGAAGCTCTCTAAGATTTCTAGATCTTTGCACTGATTGGTACATGGGTGCTCACAGAAGGACAGAGGCACCTGGACACTGGTGTCTGAATCTGAGCACTAGTGACTATGTGAATGCTCAGGATCTGCTTCTTTTCTGGGTCTGAATATTGTCAATTTAATCTCTTCTTTTTGATGTTACCTTCGTTGTTAGGGTTTCAATCGCACCTGTAACATGAAAAAGAAACCCTATCTACCTACACAATATCATGAACACATCAAATTTAAATAAAATATGTAAAATGTGAATTCGGACTGACCCTGATGGTTACCCGAAGAGTGAACTTATTACCGAGCAGTGCACTACTATTGGTGAGAAAATTTTTCAAGGGACAAATTGGTGGGTTTCTTGACAATGCTCTGGGAATATAATTCCCTCTACTTGTACGGTGCATATTCGTGTTCATATATGCATTGTGAAAATGATTTTTCTGGTGACCTTTTGATCTAGGGATCCAACATGGGCACTCCACTGACCCTGTGAAAAAGCTAGAAGGGAGTGAGAAAAAGAGAAAGGGGATTAATGTTGTAGGTAGAAAATCATAGTCCTACACACACTAGTTAGAAATTTACCATCACACATATTATAGGAAGAAAACAACAATGCTTTGATGCTATTGGCTAGAGGAAACCATGCATATTTAAAGATGCACACATTCATATGCCTTGAGAAAATTGAAACTTCTTCCTTTATTAGCATTTCAACAAATTTGTACAAAGTATGGAGAATGGATGAAACATATGCAAGAGGGGAAGTGGAAGAAAATGGCTATCTCTTTGTTCTCTTTCACAAGAAAATTCTCTCACTCTCATGAGTTTACAAAATTGACAACCCCTTTGAAATGGGAATGCCTTTACATTTTATAAGAAGAGAAATGACTCTTCATCTACCCCCTAATGACCCTTCATATGTCTTTACACAACTTAAAACTTTTCACCTTCCCAAGGAAACATTAAGTCCCTTTTTATAACATAAAGGTGACTTATTACATTAGAAACCTAAAGTTAATTTTTAATTACATTAAAGACATATGAAAAAGTTACAACCCAATGAAGAATTAGAACATTGAAGAGAGAGAAAGTTGGGGGGAGAGAGAGAGAGAAGAGAGAGAGATGAGAAGAGAGAGGAAGAATCATGCTGAAGAAGAAGAATCCGCTCCTGTTGACTTGAACTGATCCTTACCAGATCTCCGTCCTGATGAAACACTAGAATGCATCTGAACTCCGTTGGATCCTTTACTATTTTGACCCTTTGGCAAAGAAACTCACCTTGAATGATGCATGAGGGATACACATGCAGCTTGAGTGTTTAGAAACACTTGTTGAATGATTACTTGGATGACCATGATGTTTCTCATGATGGATCCCCTCTACAAAGAAGCTATGTTGAATGAAAATCAATGGAACACACTGAATGACACTTTACAAACTCCACCTCCATAATAAAAATGAACTGAAATGAAAGTGTCATTTTGAAAACTGAAAAATGAAGTGACATTTATCACCACAACTCTGAACAATTTCACAGACAATTGTAACCATGAAGTGTGATCATTTGAATCTCATGTGGTTACATGCACTCACAAAGACAACTATGAACTATCATTTTAGAAGAGAAAATTTGCCATTTGGACAACCCCTGTGAACTTGAATTTCCCCTCTATGGACACCTTCTGCACTAAAAAAGGGTAACTTACTATTTTTAGTAAGTGTCTAAAGACAACTTTCATTATTTCTTGACCCCGACAGGTGAAGTTAGATATTTTGATTACTCCCTTGTGTACTACTCTTTCCTTGAACTACTTTTTTGGGATGACTTACTATTTATAGCTAAGTGCCCATATAGGGAACTTACTATTTTTAGTAAGTGATGATTTTTACCATTTTCTGCACTGACCAATCAATTTGACCTTCTAGTTATCCTTGGTGCACACTGTCTTTATCACAACTTCTTCTGGTGATGACTTACCAAAAATAGCAAGTCACCATGTAGGAAGGCTTACTATTTTTGGAAAGTGGGTTTCTGGGCCTCGTTTTTGATGAAATGAACTTTCTCGATATGGGTTTTTTCTCCTTAGTGCTCCTCTGGAATTTTCAACTCAATCCGATGTTGAAACAAGAGATTTTAAATTTCAAATTTTTATGTCGGGAAACTGGGGTTTCTTCGCTATAAAAAAACTCCAGGGTGTGTCTGAAAAATATTTCACTTGGATCCTCATGGCCTTTGAAAAACTAGAAGATCACAAAAAATGACATGTTGATCAATGCCACTGGTGGTTTTTAGATATGAGAAATTTGTCTCCTGCGGGTTTCAAAGTTTTCAGGAAAAAATATTCATTTTTCCTTCATTTCGAATCCATATTTTTTTTGTTTTTCTTGTTTTTAGATCATGGAGGATTCATGAAATTGTTTGAGAAAAAAATGGTGGATTTAAATCTTTGGAAAATTTTGGCAGCATTTCGGGAGCATCTGGAGGTGTGGGGGGATGAAAATGGAAAAAATGGCTAAGTCTTTGATATTTATAGGATTGAAATGGAAGGAGGAAGGGTGGGGTGCATTTTTTTCCCCTCATGTCCCTTTTCAAAGGTGTAAAAGGGACATAAAAATGTGCCTTTCCCTCATGAGGAAAGTGACACATGTTCATTTGATTGAGCAAGAGAAGAGGGGGCTAAAACATTTAAGCACTTGGGAGCTTGAATGGTCGCATGAGGGACCAGAAGGATAAAAGGGGGTGGGGCACATTTTTATGTCCCTGATTTTCATTTGAAAAATGGAAAAAGGGTGTAAAAAATTGCACCTAAGCCTGGGAAGGCCAAAGTGTCATGCATGCAAGGTAGGTAGGTGTGCAGGTCAAACTGGTCAAAGGGGTTAACATGAGTGAGTCAAGGTCATATGGGTGACCAAGGGGCTAAATGGGGTGGGGAAAATTTTGTGCACCTCATGTCCCTTTGAAAAGGTGAAAATGGGACATGAAAATGTGCCTTAACCTCAGGTTGCATGTGTCCCAGGTGGAAATTTGGTTAAGTATCGAAGAGTGTACCTTGAGAGCCAACTTGTGAAGGCCATATCTTGAGCTCCCGGATGAGTTTTCGGGAACTTACTTATATTATTTTGTATGAAAAACATGATATGAGAAGAAAGGTGAGGTTTAAAATTCTTTAATCTGACTGAAACACCTCAAAATTTCTCCTTTTTTCTCGGGATTGCACTAGTTGTGTGCCAAAGAATGAGTTGTCTAGAAAAATGCATGGGGTTTCAAGATGTCCCATCTTTTCCACCATGTAGAGTATTGAAAATTATTTCCATAGGTATTTTTTTGGGCTTGAAAATCATTATGGAGCTCCCAAAATATTTCTTTGAATTTCAGGTCCTCTTTTGTTGTACAGGCTCCTTCAGGCCCAAAAACCTATTTTCACTGAATTGGCTCCAAAACCTCTGAAACTTCCCTAAATCTTCCAAAATAAACTCCTTGATGTTTTTAGCTCTTGAATATTCCTCCATGATGAGTTTTGGCCTTTTGATCCACTTCTGATGATGATGCTAGTCATTAGGAAGGTTGATGACAACCCTTCCCAAAATGGCTCAAAACTCTATTGTTGAATGCTTTGCTCCAGAAGTTCCTTGAATGATTTTTGCTTCCTAAATCACCTAGGGGGATACATGAAAATCACTTAGGGGTCATTTGATGACATGATAGGACTAGTGTTACTGGGATGAACTGACCTGGGGGTGTCTTGGGAAGGTATGACTTTCAAATTTTTTGACACTGTGGTAGTTGTCCTGTTTTCTAGTGAATTTTTCCCTTGCAAAAACATAGGACAATAGCTCTAGCTTAGGGACATGTTATAGACCGAGCACAACAAGGACATGACATGAGAAATGTCATAATCTTAATTTACAATATGTTGACCAGTGCCTTATCCATTGGGCTTTAAAACACAACTTGTAAGAGATAACAAGAAAGGAAGAACACACACACACACACACACAACAAAAGCAAACATGGGAAGGAAAGGACACACAAAATAGGAAAGGGAAACACACACCTAAAAATCACCTATGGTACAAGGTGGGGGACAACCCACTTTCACTGAAGCACTTTCCTTTTCAGGAGTTACCCCCGAAGAGGTAACACTGAATGATGATGTTTTGCGAAGCCATTGACTGGTTCAAGGAAGTAGCCTCCTCTCCTCAACTACTTATGAAAGCCAGGTGCTTTCATGATTGTCTGTGTACTTTGTAGGAGTGAGCCTACATGAGCTTCTTGATGCTCAGGTATTCACTTAAAAATTCCATTGCCTTCATTTCCTTTGAAATCAATTTCATAGTGCCAGTTGCCTTCCATGTTCATCCACACTGTTGATTTTCATTGAACATCTCATCATCACTACCCAGGGCTGATTCTTATTTGAATAGTTTGAATATCTTGATCTTTTTCATTCCACCCATTCATGTTCCTTGACATCCTTTTCTGTAAGAAGCATTGAATTCATCTTTTTGACTCATATCAATATGAGGTGTTTGAATGTTGAAATGGAGGATCAAAAATGACCTCATATCCATCTTGTATAGCCATGGCTTGAGCTAAGAGGTTGAGACTTAGCTTGAGGATCTCCGTGCTTTCTTACTTCTAAAATGTCTTGTACTGAATCCTTATTTGAAACCACCTAAAGCTCATCTTTACCTTCATTTGAAGAATCTTCATTCTGAATTTCAAGGTCAACCATTGGGAAGCATTGTTTCTTTATTTTGACCATCATAGCATTCTACCACTTCTTTTTCAAGAGGAATATCAACTTTTAGGGCTTCAAAACTCCTTTCTTCAACTTCTTCATAAGAGAAAGAGTCCTCTTCTTAAAATGGGAAATAAGAGACTTCACTTTGATCATCACATTCATCATCCATTGACTTAGGAGAGACATCAGATTCTTCACCTTGATTTGCTCCATTGTGACCAATCTCTGAATCAGTTGAGGGATTAGGATTTGATTCATGCTTGTCTTGCAAGTCCATAGCCTGCATCATGAGTTCGAGACTGAGCTCAGGGTATTATTTTTATTTTACATCCCTCAGGAGATCTTGCACCGATTGTTCTTTCAAACCTTTTGAGGGCTCATCATCAAGTTGGATTTGTTTCTTCCTCATGGAATGACATGATCAAGAGAATATTCATCTTCAAATGGGAATGAGAAAATCTCCTCATCTGGGTAAGGCTACAACTGATTTCTCCATTTGAAATTCACCAAGAACCATTTCCTCTTCTTCATGGCCACATCATCTGGTAATTCAGGTTACCTCTTGCAGTTCAAAGTTTCTCAATGCTTCTTCAAGATCAATATTCCTCTGGGAAGGAATGTTTGGTCCTATCAAAATTGGGATCTCATCCTCCTCTTCAGTTGTCACAAAATGATTCATCCTCCTGCTATTTTGGTACAAAATGTTGGCTCCTAGACTTCTTGATTTTCACACCGTGTACCTCATCTTCTTCACTGGAAGCAATTCTCCATGTCTCCCTTTCACTGGTATGGTTGTGGAAGACCAATTCATCTGGAATTTACCTCCCAAGTCTTGGTAGAAACTTCTACTAACAACATTCCAAATGAAGTTGGAATGTCTGCTACCAAAATCATCATTGAAATATTTTTGTCTGAAATTTGGCAAGAGCCACCTTGTGCATCTTTGATCTTCCCTACAAGTGGGACTTATTTTGACTCCATGGAGTAACAAGAGCCAATGGGTGGAGTCATGGTGAGTTTAAGAGCCTTGGTGACCTTCACAGGCATCACATTGTCAGAGGCACCTGAATCTATTATGCAATTGTTCAATACATATTCTCCAACAAGAAGGGAGACATAGAAAGAGTCAACCTTATTGATCTTTGATGAACTCAAAGAAAAACATGTTCTGTGATGGAGGGTGTAGGTGGGTTTGGTAGCATTCCTTTAGAGCTAAGAGTTATAACATTGGGTTTTGAAATACCACTCTTGATATATTAGATGAATCTCTCAAATTGCTCAGGATGATTATGCAGATATTCAATTTCAGAGATATGCACTTTGGTTCTGTTCACATGTTCAACATAATTAAAAGGAGAAGATGTAGACAAGGGGGATGAAGGGACTTCTGGGAGTTAGGATTTTGGAATGAGGATAAATTTTGGAAGGTAAGGGATAGGTTTAGAAGTAGGGGTTTGTTTGGGGAATAAAAGGGTGTTTTGGAAAGGTACACTAGATGTTTGGGGAACTTTTTGAAGTACACTAGGATTTTACAGGAGTAGATTTAGATTTAGAACTGGAAGAAGCATTAGAAGACTTACTTGGAATTGTGGGTGACCTCCCACTTGTCACAGGATCAGGTTTCTCCAATGCAGACTCCATGCAAGGTGGGAGTGGAGATCCTTGACTGATTATTTTGTTTTTAAAGTCACCACAGGAGGATCTTCAGTCTTCTTTTTCTTTGCAGTAGTTGAGGAAGATTTTCCCTTTTGAGACTGAGGAGCGAGTAAACACACACATGAGAAACTAGGTGCCTCTTCACCATCATCATCTTCACTCCTCTAGTGATATTCAATGATCTGATTTTGAGTGTCACCACCCACTTCTTCCATCTCTAGGAAATTACCACCTTCACTTTCTTGTCCGAGCTCTTCTTCATCTTCTTAACTCTTACAACTTACATTGACATGTGGAGCCTCCAAGGAAAGCCTTCATGGTGCTCCTGCAATCTGATTTATGTTATTTCTTTGAGGAGATACTCTTTCAAAAATTTCCCTCTTCAATGATGTCAGTTCATTTGCCAATTTTGCAAGAAATGGATCCATTCTCTCATCCTTAGGATTTGGGCTTTACCCTTTGAGGGATTCTTGATCTTTCCAGAGAGGATGAGATCATCATCAAGTTCAATGGCCATTCTTTGGGCTTCTGTTATATTCCTTGGTTGAAATCTTCGTAGGAAAAATCCTACCTCTGGTGATTGAGCATTAATGAAGAATCTCTTAACATTATTTTCAGATGGTGAATCTTCTTCTGGTATCCTGCGGAGCAACTGGTCGAAACGAGCCATAAAGTATCTCACAGTTTCATTTGATTATTTATTCATTTATGCCAATTGAACAAGGAGATCTTGAAAGTCCTTAGTATATTTTAATCTTTCCTTGAACTTTCTTTTGATGTCATTCCAACAAGTGATAGATCAGAAGGAAGGAGGTAGAACCATTATGTTGTTTTTTCTTAGAGAGACTCCATGAACAATCTTATGGCAACATCTTCATGTTTGACTCCAAGAATCCCACATGATATGGTGAAGGGTGATATGTGTTCTTCAGGAATTTGTGTGCCATCACCTTTGAAATTTGGAAAGTTCTTGTGGGAACCTGTTGGTAGATTGTGAAGAGGGGGTTCAAGAGCAAGTGGGCCTATATTTCTTCCCCATGGAACAATGGGTTGAGGTCTTTCTGCTTCATCTGCCATTGTTGTTTCTGTTTCTACTTCAGCTCTTGCTTCTACAAATTCTTCTTCAAATCCTTCTGCTGGTTCTCATTCTTCTTCACCTAGGAACTCAATTCTCAATGGTGGTTGAAAATGGGAAAATTGGTAGGGGGAGTATCAATAGGAGTTTGAATGGGATTACCAGGTGAACTACTTGAAGACCCAGATGGGGATGAGGCTTGAGAAAAATAATAGGGATTATCTCTGATTCATTCTTGCTGATTTTGCAAAGCCTCAAAAGTGGGATCAACAACTCCTCTCAACCTATTCAACCTGGTATATCTTCCTTCAGCCAGCTCTGAGAAAATTTTGCAATGGGAATATGAAAAGACACTGTGGAATATGAAAGGTCAGTTGCAAGGAACTCAACAGTGTGTCTTTCAGCAATGGATTTCATCAACTTTTTTTTTTTTTTTTTTTTTGTTTTTTTTTGTATTTTTATATATTTTTTGTATTTTTTGGACCTTGTGGTCATATTTTGGGTGCAGATGCTGCCAAGTCTACCCCACGGTGGGTGCCAAAAAATGTTGGCGAGAAAATTTTTTGGGGTGGAAAAACTTGTGGATTTCTTGCCAACACTCTGGGAATCTAAGTCCCTCTACTTGTATGGTGCAACTCCATGTTTATATGCACATGAAATGGGTTTTTCCTGGTGGCCTTTCGACTGAGGATCCAATAGGGGCACTCCACTGACCCTACGGAAAAGCTAGCAATTTCTTGCAAGAGAGAAACTTTTCTTGGAGAGTGGGAAAGGGAGTGAGAAAAAGAGAGAGGGATTAATGTTGTAGGTAGAAAATCAGATTCCTGCACACACTAACCAGAAATTTCAACACACATATTTATAAGAAAGAAAACAACAAATGCTTCAATGCTACTACTAGAGGAAACCATGCATACAAAGATGCACACATTCATATGCCTTGAGAAAATGAAAACTTCTTCCTTGATTAGCATTTCAAAAAGTTGTACATAGGGAAGAATGAGGAAACATATGCAAGAGGGGAATGGAAGAAAATTGGCTATCTCTTTGTTCTCTTTAAGCACAATGCACTCATGAGTTTACATAATTGACAACCCCTTGAGATGGGAATGCCTTTACAATTTATAAGAAGAGAAATGACTCTTCATCTACCCCCTAACGACCCTTCATATGTCTTTACACAACTTGAAACTTTTCATCTTCCTAGGAAAATTTTAAGTCCCTTTTTATAACATAAAGGTGACTTATTACAATAGAAACCTAAGTTACTTTTTAATTACATCAAAGACATATGAAAAAGTTACAACCCAATGAAGAATTAGAACATTGAAGAGAGAGAAAGTTGGGGGGAGGAAGAGAAGGGAAGAGAGAGAATTATGCCGATGAAGAAGAAGCTGCCTCTGTCTGATGAAGTCCTGCCTTGATCCTTTCCAGATGATCTGATGAAACACTCCAATGCATTGAACTCTGGATCCTTGAATATTTTCACACCATGAGAAACCTCCTTTGAATGATGAACACAACACCTTGAATTAAGTGTTTAGAAACACTTGTTGAATGATTCCTTTGGTGACCATGGGTATTGTTCACTCATGAAGATCCCCTCTGAAGAAGATGAGAATGGAAACCAACCTATGTAATGACCTTTACAACATGGCCATAATACTAAACTGGAGATGAACATGAATGAATGTTTGAACACTGAATAATTCACTATCAATACACTTGAAAAATATTACAATTTAAACCATGAATTTGTGTCATCATTCCTTCATTCTTTTGGTTACAAACTTGACTAAGGAACTGGAACAATCACTTAGAAGACAAAACCATGATAACCCCTGTGAATTTGAATTTCTTGGCTCCCTAGGAAACCTTATTGTATTGAAAAGGGTAAATTACTATTTTAAGTAAGTGTCAAATTTAATCTTTCTTGACCCTGACAGGTGAAGTTAGATTTACTAATTTCCCATGTGTATACTGCTTTTTCCTTGACTAATTTTATGGGGTGACTTAATATTTATAGCTAGTACCCATGTAGGGAACTTACTATTGTTATTAATTGGTCATTTTTACCATTTTTGGCACTGATCACGCAATATGAACTTCTGGTTATCCTTGGTGCACTCTTTCGCTGCAACTGCTTCTGGTGATGACTTACCAAAAATAGCAAGCACCCATGTAGGAAGGCTTTCTATTTTTGGAAAGTGGGTTTCTGGGCCTTGTTTACAATGAAACAAACTTTCTTGATATGGGTTTTTTTCTCCTCATTGCACCTTTGAATTTTCAGCTCAATCCGATGTCGAGAACAAGAGATTTTAAATTTTAAAATTTCACCACGGGGAAACTGGGGCTTCTTTATTACAAAAAACTCCAGGGTGTATATATAAACTATTTTTTTTGGATTCTCATGGCCTCTAAAAAACTATAATATTGTAAAAAATGAACATGTTGATCCATGCACCTGTGGTTTGTTAGATATGAAAAATTCTTCCCTGCGGGTTTCAAAGTTATTTCAGGAAAAAATCTTCATTTTTCCTTGTTTTGAATCTAGATTTCTTCATGTTTTTATGTTTTTAGATCATGGAGGAATGAATGAGATTGTTGGAGGGGAAAAATTTGGATTTGATCTCTCGAAAAAAATTTCTGTCATTCCGGGAGCATCTGGAGGTGTGGGGGATACAAAATGGTGAAAATGGTTAAGTTCCCACGTTTAAATAACATAAAAAAGGAGGGAAAAGGGTTGGGATATTTTTTTTACACCTTACATCCATTTTATTAGGTGTAATAGGGACGTAAAAATTTCAGATTTCCCTCATGAGGACAAGTTTCAGCTTCTAATTTGTCGTTGAGTTGAAGAGCGGATTGGAATGGAGCACCTGGGAGATGAGAGATGGTTTCATGTGTGAACTGGAGGCTAAAAGGGGGTGGGGAATTTTTTTATGTCCCTCATGTCTCTTTGAAAAATGGGAAAAGGTGCAATAAAATTTTCCTTTCTCTAGGAATGCCAAGTGTCACACATGCATGGTTAGGTAGGTGTGTAGGTCAAAGAAGTCAAAGGGGCTTAGGTGAGTTCCGATAGGTCATATGGGTGTCCAGAGGGCTCCATAGGGGCTGCACGCAATTTTTTACACCTCATGTCCCTTTTAAAAGGTGAAAAGGGGACATGAAAATGTGCCTTCACCTGGTTGTACCATGTGTCCCACTGGAAATTTGGTTAAGTTGAAGAGCGTACCTTGAGAGCCGACTTGTGAAGGTCATATCTTGAGCTCCCGGATGAGTTTTTGGGTACTTCCTTATATGATTTTGAATGAAAAAAATAATCTGAGAAGAATGGTGAGGGTCCAAAGGCTTTAATATTACTGAAACACCTCCAAATGTCTCCTTTTTGTCTTGGGATTTCTCATTGTACGCCAAAAGAATGAGTTGCCTAGAGAGATGTATGGGGTTTCAAGATGTCCTGTCTTTTCCACCATGTAGAGTATTGAAAATTATTTCCATAAGTATTTTTTTTGAGATTACAAATATTTTTGGAGCTCCCAAAATATTTCTTTGAAGTTCAGGTCCTCTTTTGTGGTGCAAGCTCCTTTAGACCCAAAAATTTATTTTTGTTGAATCAACTTCAAAACCTCTGAAACTTCCAGAAATATTAAAAAATAAAATCCTTAATGTTTTAATCTCTTGAATACTCCTCCATGATGAGGTTTTTACTTTTTATCCACTAGGGGGATGATGCACTAGGCTTAGGAAGGTTGATGATAGGCCTTCCTGATATTGCTTGAATCACTTGGGTATCATTTGACTGATAGGATAGGACTGGTATTGGGAATGGAATGACCTATGGGTTATTTTGGCAAGGTATTAATTTAAATTTTTTTGACACTTTGATGTAGTTGTCCTATTTTTTAGGGAATTTTTCCTTTGCAAAAACACTGGACAACAACTACATTCCATACTCCATGTAGTTTTTTGTGCTTGTGTGCAAAATAGTGTCCTTAGGCTTCCCTCACACCTATTCTGTAAATATATCTGGATGTAGTTATATTAGATGCAAATGTGCCATATGGAATTCATCATTTCGCTTCCTATGCAGTGTATGCATCCCCTTTGATGGTAGATATAGTATGCAGATGTGATTTCCCTTTAGAATTTCTAGCTAGAATAATACTGAGTATGTTGTGTTTATATATGGATCTCTTGTTTGAATTTCGATAGTAGTGACACAACATGAAGACTATGAACATGGGATAAGGACAAAAAAACTAAAACAGACAACCAAAAATGTCAAAATATGTCAAAAAGAATAAACAGGATAGGAGCACCTAGAATGGACACATGTGCCTAGGTGCCAATATCTAGAGTGGGTACTAGTGCCCTGGGATAAATGATGACAAATGTGAAAATACAGATGGACAGGGATTCATGTGACCTCACTAGAAGTGGATATAAAAATGACATATGTATGAAAGAATCAAAATAGAAATCAATCAAAGATTATGGATGGACAAAAGACTGTGTTACCAATGAATAATTTTCTTACTTAAGATTTGTGCATATAACAAGATATCGATGACATAGTAAAATAGTAACTTGTGTGAGATTTTGTGTTTACAGTAGAGGAAGATAGGGGGCCAAAAATTGGAAAAAAACATGAAATTGACTAGAACGAGTACGTGGTTTTAAATAACATGTTCACGTTATAGTTTTTCAGGTTTGGTATTTTCTAAACCAAGAACACGTATGTACTATAAAGCATACGTGCCCCATGGTTAAGGAACACATACACATTATAATGCATATGCATTCTTAGTTTTATGAATTTTGGAAAGGTTCTTCATGTTGTAGGTGAGGGAAGGGGGCATATTTATTAAAATAAATGTAAAGTACAAGATTTCTTTTATTATTTATTTATACTTTTATTTTTTATCATATTATTTATTTATACTTTTATTTTTTTTTATCATACTTAAATTTATTTTAGTAAATATAAGAAATTAGGGCTACTCTGCACCTCATAGAATTAATCTCGTAGCTCTAACAGTTATAATCTAGAAGATAGTTTTTAAAAATCTAATCTAGTCAGTGCTTACTCATTTTCATGATTTCACCAAGGACCTAAAGCTTTTAGGGCATATATATTGTATTCAGTTTTTTTTAAGGAAAACATATAGTTGTTTTGTAGGTTTTTTGACCTTCTAGATTAGTTTATGAAATTTATAGGTGTTTTGGATTTTTCAAAATTAAATTTTATAAACTACACAACTCCTAAACATAATGACACTTGCTTGAGTATATGGACTCATGATTTTCCCCATAAGTATGGAGTTAAATCCTTAATTTCATCTTGGAAAAAGGGTAACATCATATTAGGATTGAGTACATATGTTACAAGCTCAAAACTATCTAATAATATATATATATATTCTCAATAGGTGAAGTTGATATTAGCTATCTCATGACACCAATCCATGCATTCATATTGGGAGGGAGATAGAAATATTTCCCATACCAGATGAGGGATTGATTCTGGATCAACATACTCAAACCCAAAAATGACACTCTTTCTTGAGAGATATTTTAGGGTGTTATATCAATTGGTTCCCTACGCTTAACCATATATAGATAGGGGCCCTACCACTTCTCGAATTGGTACCAGGTTTGAAATTTGGTCCATACTTCATCAATTCAAATGCGACTACTTTGAGACATGTATACATAAGGGAAGGGCTAATCACTAGTTACTTATAAATAAGGTGGGGGGCATGGAAAACACTTATATAGATATAGGGCGCATTTGGTCAATTGAGAGAAAGAATACATATACATGGAGGTGCCCATAAACACTATGAGTCTATCTTTATGATGGGGAGCCATAAATTTAGCCATAGATTGAGCCACAATCTTGAATTTGAAGTTGAAGTTTCCATATATACTATACTTTCCATATACACTATACTTTCAAGTCTGGAGGCATACTTAATATGCCCATACAAATAATATTCACAATCAATAATGTAGGGGAGAGAAATTGGTGCCCATCCACACACAAAGATAATCCTTTCATCCTGATCATATAGATTAGTGATAGTGATGGTTGAGCAATAATATGATCTATCTAAGGACCCCATGATATCTTCATTTGTTCAAAATAATAAAATATAAATGGTAGAGTTGGAAACTAAAATAATGCATCACATTGAACTCTATATAACTGTTAATAAAATTCAATGTAAGAGTTTGTGGAAAATGTGCCAGAGATTCCAAACATTGATTTCCTTTCCCTAAACCTTAAAACCTAAACTGGTTAGGGTAATTTTTCCAATTAAATCCCTATGAACTTAATTATGATGATGTGATGTAATTTGGGGATGAATTGACCTCAATAACATCATGCACATTAAATCAATCATTACTATATGATGTGATTTGGGGTTTAATGAGCCCTAATTGCATCACTAGTTAAAAACACTAGTGAGATGATTCAATCAGAGAGGATATTTGGGCCATTAGAGCCCCATGAAATTTATTATGACTATATACAATGTGATTTTGGGATCAATTGACCCCACTTCATCATTTCACATACTAATTAGTTGATTTTCTCGACTAGAGTGTCAATTTAGGCCAATGTGAGACACTAATCATATCTGTGACTATTTGATGCGTTTTTTGACTCAATTGGTCCCCTAATTATAGATATCATGAATTGCATAGTTAGTTGATTTTTTCAAGAAGAGAGGAAATATGGGTTAATTTGAGCCATTTGAAACTAGTTGGAACTTTACGATGTGATTTGTTTCTTAATAGCCCTAATTATAACTTTAAATGAACTAATCAATTAATTGGTTTTTAATATAATAAATTCGTGATGTGGGATGATGCAGGGGAAATCAAGGTGTATATAAGTGTAATTTTGTTATGTTGAGGTCTAGGACCTTATTTTTTCCAATAAGACATGTAATGTCTTTTCTCCTTATTAGAGATATCAAATTAGCTTGAATCAATTTTCCTACCAAAATTAAGAATTTAAATTTTAAACTTGTAAGCCAGGATTTGAGGCCATTCTAAGGTCTAAATCTTGTTATCTTTACATTTTTCCTTCATAGTGAGTCAAGAAACCTATTGAAATATCGGAATGTTTTATCACCTTTTGTCTTACACACACATGTACTAACCTAAAAAAAACCCATTCTTACCATCTTGGGTTGATAAAATAAAGGTGGTTACATTCCTTGTAAGTAAATTTTTCAAAAAGAAGGGGTGTGAATCTCATTGATGTGAACAGAGAAGGGTTCAAAAACTTGGAAGAAATGGTTTTGTATCAGTTCTATCTTATCAAGCCCATTAGGAATTTCCTAAATATGTCAAGGATTTAATAACAATGATTTAGTTGTGTATTTCTTCTTTACTCAATGATTATGTTTGCAATTTCATCAAAATTTGTTTTCTTAAGTAAACAAGAGTATGTGGTGTTTCAAAATTTCTCTTGATATACTTGAAGATGTAATTCGTTTCCTCGGGACTAGTTAAGCATGTAGATGCGATTGGTTTGCTATAAATATCTATGAACCTTCCATATATCTCAAGTGAAAGTTATCATCCTGTAGAGTCTCTACGGGAATAATAACATGTCTGTCTCAAACTATTTATGCTTCTCTATTAGGTGGTATCATTTATAATGATAAAAGGAGTTGGTGTTAGCATATAGTCATAAGTTAGAAGGTATATTTGGTATGTAACAAGAGTCTAAGGTATTATTTCCTTTTAATATATTTTTTTCTACTCATATCTCTATACAAACCTTGATTTGAGGTTGGAAACTAACTAAAACTACTGTCAACTAGGTGCATTCAATTATATCACTACATGAACATGGATAAGGTTAAACATAGACTTTTGTTTAAGAGTAAAATCTGATATATATGATGGAATTAATGAATTTAATCAAGACTATCACAACCTAAATTCTATCTCATCAAGAAACTTGTTTGAATCCAACTTATTATTTAATCATTTTGAATTGAATCAAAGACATTACATCTTCATCAAGGTATATGTTTAGGAGTGTATAATTGAGTAAAATATCTTGAATACCTATTTCTCCAATAATAACTATCTCATATTGATTTTAAATATAAAGAACCTTGTTTGAAATCCATTCTCCACTACCTTGAAGGAAAAGGAAGCAGATTTTATTGAATGAATAAGCCAAGGCATAAGATACCAATATATAAATCAATAACGGTTTGATGGAACTATAAAATAATTACAAAGATGGTAACCGATTAGGAAAATTTACAAAACAATGTATTAATTTATTATTAATGCTAACATCCCCCCTTAATAAATTGTTTTTACAAATGCACCCATGAAACTGTTCAAGTTTCACCTTGCCAAGAGACTTGGTGAGTATATCTATAATCTAAGAATCTGTTGGGTAGTACTAGAGCTAGACATGGTTGTTCAAGACTTATTCTTGAATGTAGTGACATTTGACCTCAATGTGTTTTGTTCTCTAATGGAAAAATAGATTTTTCACAAGATTCAACACACCCTGATTTTCAACAAGATTCAACACACCCTGATTTTCACAGTGAATGATGGGTGGATTTTCTTTAGGAATGCCCATATATTATAGAATGTGATGTAACCAAATTACTTTGCACACAACTATTTGTGAACTATGATACTCTAACTCAATGGATGAGGGAGAAATAATAATTTTCTTCTTACTAATCCATGACATAGGTCCAAACATGAGATGAATAATATATCTTCTAGTTGATTTCATGTCATAAATAAATCCAACATAGTATGAGTATTTATATCCTTATAATAATAATTGAGAGTTTTCTTGATACTCAAGACCATATTCAATTGTACCTCAGACGTATCTCAAAACATGCTTCGCTACTACCCAATGAAATTTTTCTCGCTCTTGCATAAATATGTAAATATAGCTCAAAAAAATAAAAGGTCTGATTTGGTATAGGTCAAGTAAATGAGACTACCAACAAGTTTTCTGTAGTGAGTACCATCTACTTCAGGTGAATCCTAGAATCTAGATAGTTGCAAACCTCTTTCCATTAAAGTGAACATTGGTTACCCAAAATTGTAAGGTACTGTACTGCCGGAACAACGTAACAAGTGCCCCAATGATGATACAGGTCTCCTCGCAAGGTGTTCGGGATCCGGAAAAGATCTCCAAGTGTGCGTTAACATCCCGCATGCCCCGCTTAGCCCCTGCGTCCTTTGTTTTTATCTCTTTTCCTCTTTTCTGGACCTTTTGCCCTTCAGTTACGAAACCACTGCCCTGCATGGGCAGCGGTCTCGTGACCGCCGCCCTGATCAGGGCGGCGGTCCTGTAACCGCCGCCCTGCTCAGAGCGGCGGTCCTTTACGCATTTTCCAGAAAGCATTTTTAACGTGACTCACGTAAAAATCAACGATTCACCAGCTTTTTTTTACCGCCTTGGGCTTGCATTTATGTTTTTGGTCCCCTGGAATAGTGTTTGGCCATTGTTTATAGTTTTAGAGTTCAGTTTGGTTTTGATCTTTGGGTGAATGAAATGCTATAAATAAATGGCTTGCGCTCAAGCAAATGGTCGGCCCCTCATTCACTTCTCATCTTCTCATTTCAGTAGTTCAGTCTGTTATTTTTTTAGAAGCCATAGTTTCAATTCATTTGCATGCTTAGTTAGCATTGTTCAGCTGTTGGTAAGCCACATATCCATCTTGTGCAGGCAGTGCTGTTATTTCACCCAATCCATTGGAGTAGAATAGCTTAGGAAGCCATTAAAGTTGCAGGTTTTGCTCCTCAAAACAAGATAGTTTCAGGTTCTGGACGCTTTATGTTGCATGACTCGCAATAGATCCCGCTAGGAATTGCATAAGCCAAGCTCTGTACTCTTGCGCTATCCCTCTCCTACTCGCATTATATTCAGTCTGTATTCTGAGCTGCCTTTGTCCCAATATCTACTTCTGTTGATGCTAGCATTACACGCTTTTCTGGATTCACGTGAACATGAAGGAACGAGGAGATCACACTGAGGGGACAAGATCACACACACCATTGGATTCGCCACTGTTCTGCAGAATCCAGGTTCTAGCTTTCAAAGTTCTAAATTAGAAACATATCAAATAGAGTAGCTAATCACTTCTTTTCAGTCAAGTTTACTTTCGATATTGCCAGGGAAGCTGTGGGGATTGATAGTTTCTGAGAAACTATGATTCACTCCTCACTTCTGAGGTAGGATCGAGAGTCTGGCAAATAGATTAGGCAAGTTATTTCATTATTTAGAATAGATCTACAAATTGCACAGACAAATAGCTACACTCGGTTATTTTGTTTGTTTTAAGTTGTTATTTTAGTTGTCAATTCTAGATATTTTAAATAGCTGCTTTCTTAAATTCTTAAGGTTTCTCAGAAAATACAAAAATAGAAGTTATATATGTTCTAGATTTATTCCACGTAGTTAAATTCACTTTGTTGCAGTTAGATTTACATTATTGTTTTGTATGACAATCATGGGACCAAGGGAACCCAGAGAATACGTATTTGAGCCAATTGTGCCTCAACCCAATCTCGTCACAGCAATAGTTGACATAGACCAGAATCTTAGAATCCAAATCTTCCAAACAACAACAGATTTACGACAGATCAGCTCTCAGTTGAGGGGATTAAATATAGAAGACGACCAAGCACACACGTTTTGGTCAAATCAACCAAACTACAGATTACCCTAGGCAAACATTCATATGACTGTAGAAGGGTTCGAAAGAGAACAAACCTTTGGTTGTGATCCTTTGGTCCCACAGCCAGATGCAGGAGACACTCTTCTAGATATAGATACCAGCCTAAGAATCCAGGTTGCAAGAACGCCTGTGAGGTACTCTGAGAAGATCACACAGCTATTAATTTTAAATATAGAGGCTGAAAAAGCATATGATTATTGGATACTAGGGATCAGGGACTGATTTCGTACATGACCATAGCAGGACCGCAACAACCAAGAGTCTACGGTTGTGACCCACAAATCCCGCAACCCAACGAATCCATAGGTGAATCAGACATAGACACTGGCCTACGTACACTAGTATTCAGATCTACCCCACTTCCACCCACCATCGTCGAACAGTTATCCTTACTAGATATAGCAGCTAACAAAGCTAGAGAGTTCTGGACTAGGCCAGAGAATCGTCCGTAGAGTCGATTGTATTCACTACCCACCATATGACCTTATCTGGAGACATACACGAAACTATCCCAGGTCATTTTCCACGTATTCCACAACCCATAGATCGAATCACGCCAGAGCTCGATATTGATTGGAGCCTTCGAGCAGTCATCCTTGCTGACCGATCTATCACACCAGTTCAGGTTAGAAGGGCCTTCTTTGCCTTAGATTCACAAATTCCACTAGTGCGTATTGAAGACATTAGATTGCCTAACTAGTTTGTCTGCATCCCACGCATATTCCATCCCCACCGGCTGTCTCGGCACGACCTCGGGAGGTCGGGTACGCGGAAGAGTTACTTGTAGATTCCCACGCTCGCTTGTCACTTTTCCGGCGTACAAAATTGGTGAACCCGACGTGAAACCTCAACACATCAGCTTCACCAACAAAATTGGTGAACTGACGTTTCACCTTCTCTTATCACGTGTTCTTCCAGAGTTTCATCTTATCTCATCCACCTTCGCTCCTTCCCATTATTCTGCGGGTATTCATATACCCCCCGAATATGTCGGGATTCGATGCATATGGCAGACCCCTCTTGGGTCTTGAGGCATACTACGCCCAACAGAATAGGCAATCATCACCCTCACTCTCGGTATGGGGTGACAACTACTCAACTAATCAGTTGTCAACACAAACTCCAAAAATCAGATATAATTCATCTTTTCAAACTGAGGAGTTAGATCAGTTCCCTCAAAAACAACAAACAGAGCCTTCAGGCTCGAATAATATGACGTTTACCGGAGAATCTGGTTCATCTCCTCAGATGCTACTTAGACCACAAATTAGTAGACAATCAGACCCATACCTGGTCTTAGATGATGAACAGTCAATACGTTATCCTAGGAGTGAACAACGCTCTCGGGGTATGTACCCACCTGTAGGAGGTTTACAACCACAACCCGAGGTCTCTTTTCAAGAAAATACCTCTATGCCACTGCATATAGGAAATACTCTCGGAGAAACTTGGCAAGATAGTGATCAGTTCATAGCAGGATATCACATGCCTATACAACACCAGGGTATACAACAAACGCCGCTAAGGCAAAGCACCGTGACTTCACCAAATGAAGTCATTTCAACGTTAGTAGAAAAAGTGAGAGGGTTAGAACTTGCCCAAGCAAGTCAAAATTCACAATTCATGCAAGCAGGGAGTTCCAATCCTCCACACCATCCTAGCCAAGTAGACCTCCTCACAGGAATAGGCACGTTAGGCATGCCTCCTCAGTATCCACAACAAACACCAACTAGGCCCATCATCTCTAACACCGTTCCTCCCGGTCTAGTACAAAACAATCCATTCCTGGACAATACCCCGTCATACTTAAACATGTACTCCAAATCACCACAAGGAGATATGTTCTCCTCTCCCGGCATGCTTTCTCAAACACAGGTGTTTCCTTATGCCCCTACCAACGCATACGTTGCGCCATATCAACAACCCATCCCACCACCACTCCCTCAACAAGCACCATCAATGGTCGAAACCTATGCGATAGGGACTTATTCAGAATATTTGAAAGAGCCCTTAGACTTCACCATACGAAGCGTCATGCTTCCAAGACCCCTTCCCGATTTACCCAAGTACAAAGGTGAGGGAGATCCAAATGCACATATCAAGGCTTACGCTACAGCCATACGAGAACTACTCCCTTGGGATGGGGTCGTTGCTAAAATATTCCCCAAAACTTTGGAAGGCATCGCTCTTGATTGGTATTATAGAATACCTGAGGCTTCAATCCATTCATTTAAACAACTCGTTTCAGAGTTCATCAAAGCATTCGACATGAACAAACTGTTAAGAACAGGAATCAGGGAATTCTTGCACATTAAACAAGAACACAATGAATCTGTCACCCATTTCATCCAAAGGTGGCGTACAGTTCTTTATTCTTCGGCAAGTGCTCCAAATATGGATCAGATGGAACTATGTGATTTATTCCTTCATTCTCTCAGCAGAGAGGTGAAGGAAGAAGTCCAGAAGTTCCCACTAAGAACTTACGATGAAGTACTTGAGAGCGCTCTTCGAATAGATCAAGCAGCAATTGATAGTGGTCGTAAGACTTATGGAACAAACGGGAGGTTAATCACCTCCAGCCAGAACACTACAACTTATCCTATTACCACGAACGTCAATCAAGGACCTAAAATCCTTAACAAAAATCGCGGGGTGACAACAGATGGAGTAACTGATCAGCCTAAAAAGGTAAATACTGTGAATACTTCATTACCAATGAACAATCAACGAAACAATAACTTTACCCCCACAATCAATACAGTGGATTTTAATCATCCTCAACAACAACAACAACGGTGAAATCCCACACAGGGTCTAAGCCAAAACTCATTTGGTTATCAAAACCAAAATCAAAGCCAGAAACAACAAATGCAAAACTTTAATCCTAATAGGCAACAGTTTGATCAGAATTTTAGGCCACAATATACACCAAACCAACAAACCAGGAATTACAATCCCAATTCATATTGTGGTTTCCACAAAATTCGAGGTCATGACACTAGAACGTGCCGTGACTACAATAAATTCATGCAACGTTTGCCAGAAGAACAAAGACAGTTCTTCACAGATTTGTTTTTGGCAGATCCCGTGTCACCACCACCAGGCACGCTCGCAGGGGCAGTTTCCCCTCAGAATGCTCCCCTCAAGATCTTTAACGATCCACTCCCAAATCACGATAACAATAGGCTAAATCTAAATGGGACAAACAAAAGCGTAATGACAGGAAACAATGATCATGAAGCCTCGACTTCACTAAATCCATCAGTTGCGCCACAATTAGGAAATCAGCCGAGACCCAAGATAGTCAGTTTAGTAGAACTAGACGCTGAACTACCTATCGAAGCTATAACAAGAACACGAGAGTATTTCTCTCAACCAAGCCCAAGTCATCTGCCAGAAACAGATAAGAGTCAACAAATAGTAGAAAAACCCGTAGGTGCCTATGATTTAATTAACGACCTAACAAAAACCTTCTCGCACATTTCGTTTTTGGACTTACTGAAGAATTCTCCTGCCCACAGGGCTGTTCTTCTAAAAGCATTAGGTTTAGGTCATCTAATTAATATCACTCCACCTCCTGAAACACAAGTAAACCATGTAGATTTTGATATCCATCCTCCGGGGCAGCCGGATAAGGATGTCGAATTCATATTCGAAATAAGTAAAATGCCTACAGATGCTGAAATTACACGTAGAGGCGATCCAGCCTTACACTTACAAGTATGGGTTTATAATAACTACGTAAAACGAGCAATGGTTGACGATGGGGCCGCAGTTAACATAGTCCCCTTCTCTTTCCTTCAAAAATTAGGATATGGGGAAACAAATTGTTCCACCACTCGAAATACATTGAGAGGCTATGATAGCCTTAAAGCCACTTCGATTGGAACTATAATACTACCGGTCACCTTAGGACCCAAAACAATCCTGACTGAGTTTTATATTATAGATCGGGAAACTAATTATAATATGATCCTCGGCCGACCATGGATACACCGTATGAAGGCAATCCCTTCTACGTTATTCCAAGAAGTAAGATTCTTGCATCTAGGAAAGGTGTTTGTAGCCAAAGGTGATCCAAAGCCATTCGATATACACCTAGCTGACTTAAAGAAAAGACCAGGTGTGCACTCGGAATTTGAACTTCCAACAAACCAACTTAATAAACCCACTGACGCAAAACCAGAGGAGAAGTTGGTACCTACAACGGATCTTAAGACTATGAATCTAGTCAAGACAATCCCAGCCTCAAAAGATGAGGCTAACATTGTAGAAACGGTATCATTAGGAACTACTGCAAAAATCATTGAATTACTGGAACAGGATCTACCAATGTTCTTACCATTTGATTCTGTGGGCATGGGAAATTCCCTAGGTGTTGGTTCTCTTCCAGCAGAGGATCTCTGTATGGTGGAAGTAGAATGCGCAAACACAACAAATATCCCAGCATCCATATTCCCAGCTAAATATTGGACACTCCATTTTGATGGAGCTAGATGCCGTTATGGAGCGGGGGCAGGTGTAATCTTCACTTCCCCTGAAGGAAAAGTCTACCATTTGCCTTTAAACTCAATTTCGAATGTACAAACAACGGCGCTGAGTACGAAGCCCTCCTCCTTGGCCTCATTTTAGCCAAGAGGATCGGTATTAATAACATCAGAGTGTTAGGAGACTCACAATTGGTAGCAAACCAAGTCTCTGAGATATATGAAACCAAAGCCGAGCACTTACAACTTTACAAAAAAGTTGTATTAGATTTAAGCAAGGAATTTGACTTCATATCAATTGAAGCAATCCCGCGAGAACAAATCTTCTCGCTGATTCTATAGCAACCTCCGCATCACGCTTTACTCCAAGCAATAAGTTAGAGGATACCCGTTTCATGGTATCCCTTCGTGATGAACCATTGATAAAAGCAACGACAAATTCTCTTTTAAACAGAAATGAAAACAAATCTACTATCCTAGACCACATTGATAGTGATATGGCCACTTTGAATTACTTAAACACCTATGCGGCATTACATCTCTCCTATCATATGATAGATTTGTCCTTAATCCCACATTCATCTTCCTACTTCGGAAATCCCATGATGGAACCTAGCGTATACACGTAGAAAGTGGGGACGATTTGGATTTACCTCCAGCCCCACCTGAGTTTGAAGAGGGTAATGCCTCTTTAATCGAAGAAACAATTGATGTTAACATCGGAACGAGGATGAACCAAAAATCTTGAAATTAGGGTCCTCGTTAACCCCGGAAGAAGTAGAAATACACACTCAGATCCTCAAGGAACATCAGAAAGCTTTTGCATTTAATTATAAGGAAATGACAGGCGTTGCACCACACATTGCGGTGCACAACCTCGTCACTAAATCTGATGCAAAACCAGTTAAACAAAAATCAAGACCCATGAAACCTAAGGTGGCTCTCATGGTGAAAGAGGAAATAATAAAACTCCTACAAGTAGGATTCATCAAACCAGTCGATTACTCTCAATGGGTATCTAACATCGTTCCTGTTCTCAAAAAGAATGGGAAGATACGCATCTGCATAGATTTCTGAGACATTAACAAAGCATGTCCTAAGGACGACTTCCCATTACCATCCATAGATGTCATTGTTGATGCAACAGCTGGATTTGAACTCTTGTCTCTCATGGATGGATTCTCGGGATACAATCAAATCAGAATATCTGAACAAGACCAAGCTAAAACCACGTTTATAACTCCTTGGGGAACCTATTGTTATGTTGTTATGCCATTTGGTCTCAAGAACGCTGGTGCTACGTACCAGCGAGCTATGACATATATATTCCATGATCTAATTCATAAAATCATGGAATCCTACGTAGATGACTTGTTGGCTAAGGCCAAGAAGCGTTGTGACCATCCGGAAGTACTCCGCGTCATTCTTTCACGCCTAATAGAATACGGAGTCACGCTAAATCCAGAGAAATGCGTCTTTGGTGTAACAGGAGGAAAGCTCCTAGGTTACATCATATCGTCACGAGGGATAGATGTTGATCCAACCAAAATTCAGGCTGTCCTCGAAATGGTCCCACCTTCGAATGAATCTGGAATCAGGTCATTTCTCAGAAAACTTGGTGCAATCCGGAGATTCATCCCGGACTTAAGTTTCGCCATTCATCCAATCAACAATTTACTCAAGAAGGATTATAGCATTGATTGGACCGAAGACTGCAATGAAGCCTTTGATGCAGTTAAGCATTTCCTGTTATCACCACCTACGCTAATGCCACCTAAGCTAGACCGCCCGTTAATTTTGTATTCACGAGCTACCGATGTCTCGCTGGCCTGTATGTTGGCCCAAGAAGACGATGACAAGAGGGAACGCGTGATTTATTTCATTAGTCGAACATTACTTGACTATGAAACACGTTATACACAGGCAGAACGAGAATGCCTTGCCATAGTCTTTGCTACTAAACGCTTAAGACACTATATGCTGAATCAAGAAACAAGGGTCATGGTAAAAACGGACCATTTACGAACTTTCCTCACACAAGGATCCTTGTCTAAAAAGGCTGGACATTTTATAACCTTAATGGGGGAATTCAAATTAACATTTGTAAATCAGAAGTCGGTTAAAGGACAAATCATCGCAGATTGGTTAGCTGATAACCCATTAGATGGAGGTGATTTAGTAGATTTAGATTTTCCAGATGAGTGCGTATACTACATCGAAACCCGACCCTCTATCTCTGAGTGTCCCTGGTACACTGATATCATTAATTATATCATGGACCATACGTATCCAGAAGGAGCTACACCACAACAAAGAAGGCGGTTACGTATTATCGCAGCCAAATACGTCATCATAGAGCAAGTGCTCTACCGAAAAGCATTCGATGGAATGCTCCTGAGATGTGTCGACACAGAAGAATCCAAGAAGATTCTCCACGAATCTCATAGTGGAATGTGTGGAGGCCACTTCGGTGGCCATGCCACCGCTCGCAAAATACATCGAATGGGCTATTTCTGGCCCACTCTAGAACACGACGCAGTGGAGTTTGTACGCAGGTGTCATAAGTGTCAAGAATTCTCCCACGAGATTCATATGCCAGCACAAGCTCTACAACCAATTGCTACTCCATGGCCCTTTTCTACATGGGGTCTTGATTTGATAGGGAAATTCTCTCCCTCGTCTACAGATGGCCATAATTTTATAATCACGGCCACCGAATATTTCACCAAGTGGGTAGAGGCTATGCCTCTTACTACTGTACCAGGTTCTGTAATCGCCAAGTTCATTTTGAACCAAATCATTTGCAGATACGGTATCCCACAAGTCATTATCTCAGATAATGGAACTTCTTTTAAAAATGATGAAGTTCGCGAACTATGCAATAAATTTAAAATAAGCCATCATACGGCTTCCTTGTATTACCCTCAAGCCAACGGACAGGCTGAAGCAACAAACAAGACACTGAAAGCCATTCTCCTTAAAACTGTGAAAGAAAACAAACGAGATTGGCATTTGAAGTTATATCCGGCCTTATGGGCCCACCGAACCTCAATAAGAACACCAACGGGAGCAACTCCTTTCTCACTAGTATTTGGGGCAGAGGCAGTTCTCCCACTTGAGGTCGAAATACCCAGTCTCCGCATTTCATTACAAGGGATTCTGGATGAAGACGCTTTCAGAGAAGCATGTCTTTCCCAACTAGAAAGCCTAGATGAAACTAGGTTAGATGCTGAACAGCGGCACAGAGCCTATGCTGACCGGATGTGCCGGCAATATAACAAGAAGGTCTATGAACGCGACATATATGAAGGTGATTTAGTTCTAAGGCTAGACAGTCGGATCGACAAGAAGACCGGCGAAGGAAGGAAGTTCCGGCCTAAATGGTTGGGCCCATACCGAGTCATGAAGGACTATGGAAACGGTGCATACCTCCTATGTACGCTAGAAGGTGAGGAATTTGGTGAAACAGTCAATTCCCTGCACCTCAAGCGGTTCTACGCATAAGCAGCTAGCACTACTTATATATATTTACATTGCATCTTCATATAGATTAAGATCATTTTGTCCGCTTGTTTCTTACATAAATTGTGATCAAGGAATCTATTCTCAAAGCAATTCATTACAAACTCATGATGTTGTTGGCATAAAATTTCTAATCATACCTCTCCATTTTCATGATATCATCAAATTATCTCGGAATCATTTTATCAAATAAAGCTAGACATGGCAAAGTCTTAACGGTAACCATACCAAGATCTGCGGGCTTGTTCTCACTTTTAGTTTCTTCTTAGGATAGGTGTCTTGCCTATGGTCTGTTCTAGAAGCTTCATGGTGTCACATCTATCCCATATATATGTCTCTTTGGAAATAAGCACATACTGACATTTTACTCAAGAAAACGAGTCAAAAAGTGATCAAACAGAAAATTTTAATTTTACACATTTCCTTGCCCCACCAACCTTCGGTGATGAGCTTGCGTCTCTTACTAGTGACGTAGGGTTGGGAAAGGATGGAAATGCCCTTACTCGCCTATACCTTGTCCATGGTGATAAACCCACGCTTCTTACTAGTAGCATGGGGCAAAGTATAGGGGGTCCTCTTGACAAGCAAACATTAAAGGTCATAAGCAAACAATTCAAATCTTGAGGTCTTAAATCAAAGATAAATGAATCAGATGTTCAAAATTCCAAGAGAGTTAAAATCCTAAAAACCCAGATTTTGTCTACTATGTGGCCATCTACGGATCTAAGTCTAGATAAACCGCAAAGTAAGTTGCATTCTAAACTATGAAGTCACTCGGGTAGAGTAAGCTTGTAGTGTCCTAATTTGGTTCCACCAAAGCTTTGTCTATCTTTCATCACTATCATTTCAGCACATTTCACAACTTGTGCCCTTTCTAGCTCTCGGTGATGAGCCCTCGCATCTTACTAGTTGCGTGGAGTTGGGAGTAGGGGCAGGTTTATCTGCTCATCATACCGGTTTATATTCATCACTTTGCCAAAACAAATATGAAGTATCAAAAATTGCTTAAAGAAGCTAAGATTCAAAATCACATTATATCTACATTATCATATATCAGCATCATGAAATACAAAAGGAAAGTAAAACACTTGCATCATTTGTTCTCCATTGCATACATTCTAAAAAGCATATAAACATACATCGTAGTATACATAGGGAAACTGGAAAAGGAAACAAAGCCATCAATGCCAAAAGCTTGATCCAAAAAGAATATACATATATATATATATATATATATATAATGATCAACATTTATGTACAATGCCATCATGCACTAGGCATGGTCAAAACACTCAAAGAGCCCGGGATATACAAAAGAATGTATCGTACAAAAATCTACGAGAGCCAAGCGGCTTCTCAATCTCTACGGGACCCCTCTGAAGGTGCACGCCCACGCCTAGGACTCCGGCTACGCCGGCGCTCTGAATGCACGGAGGGCTCAGGATCCCGAGGGGCAGCCGCAGCCTCACCACGAGAATGGCTCCTCATCAGACGCTCAGCCGTCCTGTACCCCGCTAGCTCGGTGCGAAGGGTCGATACCATCCTGGCCACATGCCAGACTGGAGCAAAGACGTCAGTATGCCTACCGGCTGCTGAAGGCTCCCCAGCATCCACGGATAGCTCTGCACGGGTCCTATCCATGGGGATCATCAGGGAATCAGTGCATACCCTGCGAATCAAATCTCGCCACTCATCGGCGGTATCTGCAAACAAAGGAGAAAACAAATTAGAAACCAAACAAAGAATTAAAAGATATAAGATAGCAACTAAGGAGGTCCTAACAAAGAAACAAACACTAGAAGGGAGAGAGGGTAACTTACTCGGATCACCCGGCCTCCAAGATGGATCTATGGGGTCAGCGCCCGCCACGGATGCCGCTACCGACTGAGGGGCTGCTCCTGTAGCTGGAGCAACGTAACGCCCCGCAACAGACTCATCCTCCCCATGGCCCTGGGAGAGTGGCTCCTCTGAAACTAGAGTATCCCTCTCTGCACTCTGCTCAGCCCTCTCTGCCTGCATGATATCCTGAGTATCATGCCACTCAGGATCACTGTCCTCGGTCTCCTCCTCTGTCTCCCCCCCGTAAACTCCTCAGACTCAGAGTCTACCTCAATAGGGTCATCGCTGCTATGGGCAGGACCCGCGGCAATCTGAAGTAAAGGTGCCTGAGGCACACCGGCTCTCCCTCTGGCACGAACTATCCTCCTGGCTGCAATAGGAATGCCAGGAGTAACCACTGTCCAACCCCGGCCTCTAGGCCCCCCTCTGGCCTCTCGGACTGATCTATATACTGGCGCCACTGGGGGAAGCATACCCATGTAGGTAGGCCAAACTGCTGAGGAACTCGGCCAAAGGGGTGCATCTCCACACGTCCCACTCTGTCAATAAGCTGCCCTGTCGTGGAGCAGGAGATCAAGGTAAGAGTCTCCTCGCCCCATATGCCTGCCATAGTCTGATATGGTGTGGCCTCCATGTCGGCAGTGGTCAGGGAGGCAACTGGCTGATGAGGTGCTCTAAGCACCGACATGTCTGTCCATCTGGCTGCCCTCACAGCTCCAGGATCTGCCACCTCCACACCCCTGCCATAAGGGATGAAATGCTCATAGACCCAACTCATGACTAGAGTCGGGTGGCTCAATGACTGCCCCTGTAAATGGACTACCCTGTATAAGTCATGGTAGGTGGTCCCAAGAATGTCTGCTCCCCAGGCATATATCCGACCATGCCCCTCTATCTGTGCAATAATGGGGGACCAGCAGTATAACAAAGTATCTCCTCCCTTGTCCCCGATCAGTCTCGAGGCAAGGATCCCCATGATGGCTTGGCGAAGTAGGGGGATGGGCAAAGAAGGAATAAATCGAACTCTCACCCCCTTCTTCGACCCCGTGGAGATGACTGCATCTCCCATATATGTGGCCCACTGTGCAATATGTGCCCGTGAGCCTGCTGTCTCTAGGGTATGTCGTCTCCCGATGATCAGGACCCCCAGAATACGATAGACATCCTCCAATGTAATAGTCCACTCACCACGGACCCCTGGCAATCGGAAGGTGTTCCGATCTGCATCCCAGTATGAGAACAGGTCACAAAGAATGTGACTGGATGGTGTAACATGGGGCACGCGTGAGATGCGTAGTATCCCGGCCCGCTGAAGAGTGTCCTCCTCATCCTGTGAGAGGGCATCTAGTACCCCTGGGAGCCAATCACACTCCCTCTCTCTACTCCACCGGATATACTCCTCTCTCGCCTGCATACACCCAAAAACACACAAAACAGAGCAAGTTAGCATCCAAGTAATACTGAGAAAATCATGAAAGCACGTAAAAATGCTAAAAATACAAACACAATCTCAAAAAGAGGTTCCTTTTGCATTCTGTGCAAAACCGCCGCCCTAAGCAGGGGGTGGTTTAGTAACCGCCGCCTTAAGGGTGGCGGTCGTGTAACCGCCACCGCCACCCTAAACAGGGCGGCGGTCATGTAACCGCCGCCCTGGGCAGGGCGGCGGTCGTGGTCCGAAAACCCACGCGGGTTTTTAAACCTAAAAAGCCTAAAAAACGTGTAAAAAAGACCATTTTACCTAAAAACAAAGCCTACCCAGTAGGCGCCCCCCCTAGATGAACCTTTTAACACTAACATTTTCAAAAATTACCCCCCCATGACAAAGATTTTAACATTTCAAAATTAAGGGGGTAAAAAGGATAAATTGAAGAAAACTAACCTGTGATCTCATGGGTCGATGTTCCGCACGTGGAGGCATGATCGCTATCTCGTCGCGGACGTTTTGACTCTACTCACGCAAGAAACCGTCACCGTGGGTCCCAGAGCTCAAAATCAATCAAATCGACTCGCGCAAATGAATAGGAAAATGGGCCCACTTTCATATATATAGCACTCTGATTCGTTTTAAAATGACTTTTTCACAGGTTTGGAGCGCCGATGGAGGTAAGTTCTTATCCCCGCACAAATGGTACGTTCTCATTTCTTATTATTTTAGCGTTTATTTTCCAAACTATTGTGTCTATCTGCACTTGAGTTCTCTTTTCATTTTGCAGGTAGCGGGAATATTGGATGGCATCATTTCAACACACGGATGTATCAGGTATAACTTCTAACTTCCCATTTCGGGACTGCCATACTCGGACCCACCGTTTTACGCCTCTTCATGGCTAAAACGCTTCTCCGAGGGGGCAATATGTACGTACCCAAAATTGTAAGGTACTGTACTGCCGGAACAACGTAACAAGTGCCCCAATGATGATACAGGTCTCCTCGCAAGGTGTTCGGGATCCGGAAAAGATCTCCAAGTGTGCGTTAACATCCCGCATGCCCCGCTTAGCCCCTGCGTCCTTTGTTTTTATCTCTTTTCCTCTTTTCTGGACCTTTTTCCCTTCAGTTACGAAACCACCTGGGCGGCGGTCTCGTGACCGCCGCCCTGGGCGGTGGTCCTGTAACCGCCCCCCTGCTCAGAGCGGCGGTCCTTTACGCATTTTCCAGAAAGTTTTTTAACGCGACTCACGTAAAAATCAACGATTCACCAGCTTTTTTTACCGCCTTGGGCTTGCATTTATGTTTTTGGTCCCCTGGAATAGTGTTTGGCCATTGTTTATAGTTTTAGAGTTCAGTTTGGTTTTGATCTTTGGGTGAATGAAATGCTATAAATAGATGGCTTGTGCTCAAGCAAATGGCCTCTCATTTTTTTCTCTCATCTTCTCATTTCAGTGGCTCAGTCTATTATTTTGCTTAGAAGCCATAGTTTCAATTCATTGCATGCTTAGTTAGCATTGTTTAGCTGTTGGTAAGCCACATATCCATCTTGTGCAAGCACTGCTGTTATTTTATCCAATCCATTGAAGTAGAATAGCTTAGGAAGCCATTAAAGTTGCAGGTTTTGCTCCTCAAAACAGGATAGTTTCAGGTTCTGGACGCTTTATGTTGCATGACTCGCAATAGATCCCGCTAGGAATTGCATAAGCCAAGCTCTGTACTCTTGTGCTATCCCTCTCCTACTCACATTATATTCAGTCTGTATTCTGGGCTGCCTTTGTCCCAATATATACTTCTGTTGATGCTAGCATTACACGCTTTTCTGGATTCATGTGAACACGAAGGAACGAGTAGATCACACTGAGGGGACAAGATCACACACACCATTGGATTCGCCACTGTTCTGCAGAATCCAGGTTCTAGCTTTCAAAGTTCTAAATTAGAAATATATCAAATAGAGTAGATAATCACTTCTTTTCAGTCAAATTTACTTTCGATATTGCCAGGGAAGCTGTGGGGATTGATAGTTTCTGAGAAACTATGATTCACTCCTCACTTCTGAGGTAGGATCGAGAGTCTGGAAAATAGATTAGGCAAGTTATTTCATTGTTTAGAATAGATCTACAAATTGCACAGACAAATAGCTACACTCGGTTATTTTGTTTGTTTTAAGTTGTTATTTTAGTTGTCAATTCTAGATATTTTAAATAGCTGCTTTCTTAAATTCTTAAGGTTTCTCAGAAAATACAAAAATAGAAGTTATATATGTTCTAGATTTATTCCACGTAGTTTAATTCACTTTGTTACAGTTAGATTTACATTATTGCTTTTGTATGACAATCACGGGACCTAGGGAACCCAGGGAATACGTATTTGAGCCAATTGTGCCTCAACCCAATCTCGTCACAGCAATAGTTGACATAGACCAGAATCTTAGAATCCAAATCTTCCAAACAACAACAGATTTACGACAGATCAGCTCTCAGTTGAGGGGATTAAATATAGAAGACGACCAAGCACACACGTTTTGGTCAAATCAACCGAACTACAGATTACCCTAGGCAAACATTCATATGACTATAGAAGGATTCGAAAGAGAATAAACCTTTGGTTGTGATCCTTTGGTCCCACAGCCAGATGCAGGAGACACTCTCCTAGATATAGATGCCAGCCTAAGAATCCAGGTTGCAAGAACGCCTGTGAGGTACTCTGAGAAGATCGCACAGCTATTAATTTTAAATATAGAGGCTGAGAAAGCATATGATTATTGGATACTAGGGATCAGGGACTGATTTCGTACATGACCATAGCAGGACCGCAACAACCAAGAGTCTACGGTTGTGATCCACAAATCCCGCAACCTAACAAATCCGTAAGTCAATCAGACATAGACACTGGCCTACGTACACTAGTATTCAGATCTACCCCACTTCCACCCACCATCGTCGAACAGTTATCCTTACTAGATATAGCAACTAGCAAAGCTAGAGAGTTCTGGACTAGGCCAGAGAATCATCCGTAGAGTCGATTGTATTCATTACCCACCATATGACCTTATCTGGAGACATACACGAAACTATCCCAGGTCATTTTCCACATATTCCACAACCCATAGATCGAATCACGCCAGAGCTCGATATTGATTGGAGCCTTCGAGCAGTCATCCTTGCTGACCGATCTATCACACCAGTTCAGGTTAGAAGGGCCTTCTTTGCCTTAGATTCACAAATTCCACTAGTGCGTATTGAAGACATTAGATTGCCTAACTAGTTTTTCTGCATCCCACGCATATCCCATCCCCACCGACTGTCTCGGCACGACCTCGGGAGGTCGGGTACGCGGAAGTGTTACTTGTAGATTCCTCCATTTACCCTATATTTTGTTTTAAAAATCCACTTGCAACAAATGAACTTCTTACCTGCAGGAAGATCAACAAGTTCCCATGTCTGATTCTGAATAAAGGAGTCATATTATACATCCATGGCCTTCTTCCACTCTGAATGATAGAGTGCCTCACAAAATGAATCAGGTTTGGTGTTATCAACCACTGAACTCATGAGTGTGAGATTTACTTCATTTCTTACCCATCTTCTCATTCTGACTCCTAATGAAGTATCTAGAAGAGAGTTTAGGTGGGAATCCCTCACGGTGATTTGGACCCATTTCAGATGTTAATGTTGTTGATGATGTAAATAATTGTTTTCCAAATTACCAAGATCAATGAACAATTATCTGTGCAGCTCATATTTCTTTTGTGAAGAATCCTCATTCTCATCATTTTACTATGAGAGTAATCTATGAGAGGAGGTCTGTACTGACTCTTTTTTATGTGGAAATGAGTCAAATGATGACTTGTCACAAACCACATCTCTAATCTCATATATCTTCTTTGTCTTAGGATCCATGAGATGATATGCCTTAGAGGTAGTATTAAACCCCAAAAATATGCACTTGAGTGTCTTTGCATCAATATTCTTCCTCTTCTTATCTGGGACATGAATATATGTAGTACAACCAAATAATCTCAAATGAGAAAGTGAAGGCTTATGATTACTCCATACCTCTTCCGGCGTCTTGTCCTAAAAGATATTTTTTGGTTCCTAGTTCAAAAGATAAACATTTGTTTGGAACAATTCTGCTCAAAATATGTTCTCCAACTTCACAGTGGAAAGCATGCAATGAGCCATCTCCATGATAGTCTGATTGTGATGTTCTATAATTCCTTTCTTCTGGGGAGTATAGGGGGTATTCAAGTGATGTGTGATGTTGTGCTCCTTCAATAATTCCAAAAATTTCTTTGACGTGAATTCCCCCCCTTGATCTGAGTGGAGGACAAAAAGGTATTTCTCAGTCTGCTGAACAACTCACTTATAGAAGATCTGAAAAATTAGAAAATGATTCACTCTTCTTTCAGAGAAAGAAAACCCATGTCTTGCAAGAATAGTCACCAATGAAAAACTGGAAATACTGAAATCCCAAAAATAAAATAGGCAAGGGTCCGACGCACAGATCAGTATGTACGACATCGAGATGGTTCTTGGCATGGAAAGTACAAGGCTCCAACATATCTCGATGTTGTTTTCCACCTAGACGTCAAGGAAAAAGAGGTAATGAATGGGAGAGTAGAGGAATTCCTCTTACCATATGCTTAGAACTGGGATGATAGAGGGAGCCGAAAAAAGGTGTCCATTTCGATAATGCCAAAGTGCAATGGATTCCACAGTGGAGGAAGATAAATTGACTATAGAGGATGAAAATGCATCTAAAGAAAAAAACGATTCTTAAACAAAGATATAACGAGTATCATACATACTCATGATATCAAACATGATTTGATGCATTTCTTAACCATGAACTCCACCTTGAGCTTTTGATTCAATAGTTGAGAGATAGAGATGATATTTGTGGTTGAGATAGGGACATAGAGCACCTTCTGTGAGAGTATATATTATTATGTCTTATGAGGAATGGTGACATTTATCGGTTCCTTCTACAATTCATACTCAAATGTCTACAATTAATCAACCCAATAAATTAGTATAGTTAATAACTTGCAATGAATGTCCTAATGACTTCCTGAAAATCACCCGTCATATGCTTTTTCAAGGATCTAGAGTCTATTCCAGAAACCAAAATTCATGTGATGGATGTACCATATTTAATTATACTAGAACAACATCATCTTTGTGTGCTAGACACAATTTTTATTATGAGATGTAAACCATCAAAATCCGATGTCATCATCAAAAAAAGGTCTGTGACATGTCCTTTCTACTTACCTTTTGGTGAGGACATGCACTCTCAATGCTTATGTAAGAACCACCTATTTGTCATATGTGAATCTCCTCGTCACATATATATATGTTATGCACAATGACCAATTATACTACATAGTTCATATATGTCATGTGTATTTACATGGTACTATATGTGACACCATCAATTTCATCCATTTTTGATACTTCTACTTCTAAAAGTTGTTGGCTGTTTTCCCTGGAAGACTTTTGTGTCAAACAATTCTGCTTACTTTGTCCATTAGTGAATGTCTTTCATAACTCTTCTTTTTCCTTAAAGTTATCAAATGCTTTGTCCTCAAATTCTTCAAAACCACTGTCTGAATGGTAATCTTCTTGATGTATAAAGTTCACTAGTTTAGAAAAGGTCATAGTTATCCAAAATTCCCCCCTCAAGGTATGCTCATTTTACTAACTATGTAGCATGATTCATTTTTTGCGTTGTGAAAGTAAAACTAGGAAAAATGAAGAAACTCAAGGTTATTTTAGGGTTCCCTTACGCATTGCAAATTACCTCTAAAAATATTGATACATTAAGCCAAAAAATGGAAAAAAAATCAAAATTCCATTCATTTCTAGTGTAAAATTGTAGAAATTTTCCATGTATATTGGGAGGAACAAATGAGAATAGTTCTCAAGTTCATTCAAAACCCTAGGACAGGGTAGGGGCAACAAGAGTGTATTTTTTGAGTTATTTAACTTTACTTAGATTTTTATAGTGATTCTAATCACTCCATAAAACCTCCACACATATTAACACTATAATAACAATTTTCTCATTTCCTAATTCCTTACTTCATTCAATTCTCATAAGCATTCTTACTTGAAAACATGAGTTTCCATTCCATCAAACATATGACTATTTTTCTTCATTAGTCCACCATCCTTAGGAATCCTTCTCATTCTTCATAATTGTACACACACTTATACCTAAAAAATAAATCATATTCATCTCATTTAATATAATTCATTCATACATTAATATCAATCACTAATACACAAAATTAACCGTTCATAAATGCACATGAGAACATAAATAACAAAGGGTAGACTCTCAAGAAGTACTTGATTCATTGAATATAGAGAAAACACAAGGCTTCTAGAGCCATTATAAAGATATAAAAATTCTTACTCCTCTTATCTAATCTTTCCTTCCTCCACTCATCAACCCCTATTTGAATTCATCATGCTCATTATGAAGGAGGTGAGGTAGTTAGGTTTTCATCCATCTAACTCAAACCATAATTCAAAAGACTATAGTGAGTTCATCCCTAGGTAGGGTCAATAGAGAGAGTTTATGATATGAATATCTTATTTACTAAAGGCCTACACTAACCCCTAAATGATTAAAGTTCTAACTCCTAGGCCTATATTACCTTCATGACTAGTTTGAATATTTATAAGTGGTGTTTTTGGAGGGGAACATCTAAAACACCACTTATTACATCATTAAGAGTCCAAATGGACTAGACATGACCCAAGAGTAACCAAGTGGACCCCACACACTAATTAAACTATGGAAAACCAAAATTTAAGATATTTACAATTATGCTCCTGTATCATTCTGTAACATACTCCTTGTTGTGTACAATTCGAATCTGATGTCCAACAGGTCGATTAGTCAATGAATCAAACAACTTCCTATTTCCTGTCATATGCTTTTTGACGCCTAAGTCAATCAACCAATTTTTTTTTGATGACTGTGATGTTTGGGAGACTAGAACCACATCATATTTGTGTGCGTCGCAATTTTTTGATTCTGGGAGATTCTCTTCTGATTCATCATTTGACTGGGTTGCAACATGTCCTTTGTGATTCTTTTGGTGGGGACACCACTTGGATTTATATGAATCACCATGTCCAAATGTGATCTATTCTCCATAATTATGTTGTTTGTGACCATTGTACCAACATTTCAAAATGTCGTGCGTATTCGTGGTGTAGATGTGATACTATCGATTTGATTTTTTAGACTTCTTCTTCTATTGTTGCTTCTTTGGATTCTTTTGTGACTGCTTCTCTTGTTTTCCCTTGTGAGGCCTATGATTATTCTGCTGCCTCAAGATCAATACTTTGTCCTCAAATTCTTCATGCAATGTGTGAGTGACTTGTTCCTTTTACAGAAAGTTCACCGGTTTGGAAAAGGTCACCTATTTTTTGTGATGGTCAATGTGGTGATGAATGTTCTAAACTAGGAAGGAAGAGCTCGTAGTGTGAGAGGGACAAGAAACTTATCTTCCACCACTTCTATTAGTGCTTCGAGATATTCTCATAGTTCTTCCACATGATGCAATAATTCCTCTAGTGTCTCGCCTTCTTTCATTCTTATTGTATGAATATTTCACTAGAGATGGAGGATCTTTGTCAAGTTCTTTTCTTCATAGATGGTGGAGAGAGTATCCCAAAATGTCTTCGATGTCTTCACATCTCATATGTTTGGTTACACCTCATCAAAAATTCTAAGAGATATCAAAATTAAGGCTTTTGCATCAGCCTTTTCATAATTTATTTACTCATCTATGCCAGAGGGACGAGCGGCTATGGTAGTGAAGATCTCCAAGATATCTTCAAATAGGATTACAGTGCATATCCTCATCCTCCAAAAAACATAATTAGGCCCTTTCAAGAGCTGGGTATCGGAAAACAATATCTTGGGGGCTGACATTGCTTTTGTCTTGGAAAATTCACCTCTCCGTGTCGTTTCCACGCTTCTTGGAAATAAACGATCAAAGTGTGCTACTTCCTCTATACGCATAGGTCTGAAATAATATCATCCACGCTGTCAATGAAAATGTTGATTTCTTGCAGGTCTCAAGAAATTACACTAGGAGAGATCTGTAATAGATAAATGAAAATGATTCCTCCTTTTTTCACACGGTGCACCAAAATAAAACAACCAAAAAATGATTTGATGTTTTCCACGCTTTATTTAAAACAGGTCTTTGCTCCACTCACAATCACCAAATGTTGAATGATTTTTCCTCCATCTCTTCATGATCTAAACTGGTTGATATCATACGAAGATAGCAGATCTCCACGTAGGTCTGATGCTAAAGACACCAAATAATTTATTTTTTGAAGCGCCACCAAACATAAATTATATACCAAAAGCAATAGCCACACAAATGAAATAAGTCGCTTGGAAGAGAAATCGGGAAATCTATGCCTTTTGGTTGCTTCCTTTTTCACAGAAATTAAGTGCTCTGACAACAAAATGCCAAACTAGAAAACAAGATAAGATGCCAAACTACTCCACGCAGGTCTCCAATTCACCATGTAGGTTGCTGGATAAAAAAAAATATGATACCAATGAAGTACGATGAAGCATATTTTATTGCTTGAATAAGCCAAGGCACAAGATGCCAATATATACAATAGAGAACAATTTGACAAAACTGTCAAGTAGTTACAGGTATAGTAACCGACTAGGTCTATTTACAAAATAATTTATTAATTTATTATTTATGCTAACATACCTTATGTATGAGATAACGCATCCACATTTAGTGTTAAAAGAGTGAAATGAATACAAATATGATGGTGTAATAGAAGTGATAAATGCCCTAGAATAATGTTTTTCTTGTCTCAGAACACAATAAATATGCCAGAAGGAGTTATGAATCATGTTTGGTAACTGTAAAATCAAAGGAAATTTGTAAGCTAATTTCTTTCACATGATTAAATCCCACTTGAACAATTTGTGAAAGTCTTATTTTGATTATTACATCCTTATTTAGGTGTTAACCATGTTTAGAGTACTATAAGGTATGATTGGAAAACCCCATGAGACTCCAGTCTCATTGAAAAATATGAGAGAATCTGGATATATATGCATTAATCATTGTTTAGGTGTTGACCCCTGTTCAAGTACTAGAAGGTAAGATCCACAACTACTGAGATTCCATCATAGGAACAATATGAGAGAATTGGATATATTGCATACAACGTGAGAAGTTTCAGACAATTACGACAAGTGCACACACTAGTATGTGTAATGATTTTATTGCACGATGCACATTTTTTGCAGCAAGGTAAAGAGGACTATTTTCCATGAACTTGGGTGATGACAACGAGTGCACAAGGTTTGTATAGATGCATTGTGCAATGATTTGACTGCACAATGCACGTTTTTTGCACAGGGTAAAGAGGACTATTTTTCCATGGGAATTTTTGAGGGAAAGGAAGATTGTTTTTCATTGTGGTATTTTCTTAATGTTTTCATAATGACATGATATATTCATGTGGGTTGAGCACACATCTTTAGGTCAATGGCTAACCGACACATAATAATAGTACACAAATGACACGACTTGCTGGAAAAAATGGTAGAGGATGTGAAAAAGAGTCATGAAGAGAATCTATCTATGGACATGCATCATCAAAAGATATACAAGTTTAATATATAGTTACATGTCTCATAAATTCTCTTATAGATATGTAGCAAGATCTCAAGGATTGATTATCCTCAACCACCAAATATGAAATATATAGTAGGTCATGCAGATAGACAATGTGGTGTTTTATAGGAGTTCTTGAACCCAATTATAATGCAAAAATATCTAGAAACTAATAAAATATAAAGGGAGTTAATATTATGTGACTAAAGCCATGAAGCTTTATAAGCATAGAAGACATGTAAATAAAAGTTTGGTTTGAGGCTTGTTAATACAAGTTTGGGTTAAGATTATTTAAAAAGATATTGTAATAAAGCTATTGGCTTAATATGGGAATGTATATCCCGAGCATTTGATTAAAGATGCTTAATTTGACTTATGAAAAGGTGTGAGAACCATTGTGTTGGTTTGTAACCACCTGTGATGTATTATAAAACATTTGTAAATGTAAAAATAGAGGGTAATGAATACAAGAAACAATTGAATGAATGAGAGACAAGGAATTATACTCATGATTCTAAGAAAGAGAAAAATTATGAAAAGAGTCTTAAGGATTTTGCTAAATTAGTATGTGAAAGTAATTTCAAGGTTGACTAGGCTATAGACAAGTGGTGGGAAAGAGAGAGGGGCACCAATAGTGTCTTAACTAGGGGTATAAAGTGCAACCTCAGATGGTTCTTGGCTAGGGAAAGGTGAATATACATGGGGTTTATAGTATTTTCCTCTCATAAGCGACCATAGTCTGGTGTCTATTAACCTGTGGATGCATTATAATTTTGTATTAAGAATTCTAGATCAATGTTCTTTCTTTCTATTGGAATTTTGTTTAGAGTTCTTGATCCTTGTTCTCTCTTGACATTGGAATTTTGTATCCATTGATTTAAATAGGTATTCTCTCTATTAATTGTGCAAAAATCTATATATTATGTAAATTCTATTAAAAATATAATAGCAAGAAGTTTATGCTTTTGTTTATTTGAAAATTGCTAAAAATAAACATTTGTTTATGAAAAAAGTGAATTATAGTAATAGATTAATGCAATACATTAATTTAGATAGGAATTGTTATCATTGAATCACAACACCCTCCGATTTGCACAAGTGTGTGTGCTTGAGCTCACGGTGTGACTGGGTAACATGGGTACTATCTCCAAATTGTGGGACTTGCTACTTGAGATAGACCTCTAGAGAAATCTGGTTCTTCTTCCTAATCCTAGTGCAAACTAACTCTTACTCAGATGAATCTAATAACTATATCTATCATACAATTCACAAGGGACCATGGAGAGAGAAATAACATGCAAATGAAGGAAAACTACACTACAGAGGATGATGCACCAAAAGAAGGGAATGAGGACAATTTTCAATGTGTGAAAATGGAATCAAAAAGCATATCAGAGAGGGTGATGACAGTTCTCCTACAGTCTAATAACAACATTGACAACACATTTCCATACATATATAATAATAATGAGATCCCTACAAGAGAATAGAGTAGACACAATACATGGGCAAAAACATTAAAGAGGCAAACAAGAATGCAAACAAACTGAGCAAGAGAAGATACATCCACAAACTTGACATCTATTGTTTCATTGATATGCACAATCCAAACTATTACAAAGGAAAGGTTCCTGGATCACCATGCAAGGAGTCCAATACAAAGGCTTGCAACATATTGGCTTCATAAAACCAAAATGATAGAGTTTTGCTACTAAAACTATCCTCCCTCTTACAATGAGCCCAACACTTAAATTTATATAATTCTGGAGAAGAGAGAGAGAGAGAGAGAGAGAGAGAGAGAGAGAGAGAGAGAGAGAGAGAGATGCAATTCCTGAAATCTCCCTTTCCCATCAATCGTAATTCATGATAAATGATTGTGCCCAAATGGTGGTTTAGTGACCTGCACAGAAGTAATCTCAAGGTGTCCACATAACTTGCAACAGTGAAAGAATGACTACCCATGCCTCATTAAATGATTCTCCAACCACTTTTAATCAATCATTGTTCAAAACCTGGGCACGTTTTCCTTAAAATCATCATCAAAAATTTATCAATTTATACATGTTTCTTGGTTGTTGCATATCGGGATTAGAACCATGATTACTAACAAGACCAATTTTGTGAAGCATCCATTGAAAATTGCTTAAGTTATGACCCTCTAAGTGTAAACAATTGTTTTGCAGTTTGTCATGGCATTTCTAAACACTTTACAGGACTACGCTTTTGGATTTTCTGTAGCTAGAGATGTTTCTTTTATTTTCATCCACCTACATCTTACAAGGTTGAGAATTTGGTTTTATAGAGCTAGAGATCCAATTTTTTTGGCGTAGAGGATGTCGAGAGCTTTCCGAAAAGTCCATTTTTGTCAAAATCAAAGCTCCGGGTCAAAAGTTATGCCTGTTTGAATTTCGGGGGGTCAAGCGTTCCATGCAGGATCTCACAATCCACATCACATTACCTTCCTTTGTATTGTGGGTTTTACGGGTTTGCGGGGAACTCACGTCACTGGGGTACAAGGGCTTTTGAGCCACTGCGGTTTGCCTTTTCCACAATGCACTCGATTTCCTTTAATATGCGAGTAATTTCGGGTTTGTGGGGAATTCACGTCACTGGGTATACAAGGGCCGCTTGGGCCACTTCAAAGTCTACCTTTCCTGCATCCAACTTACTACAGACGTTGTCAACTTTGATGGGTCCATGGTGCAATTGGGCCACTTAAACTGCTCGACCCGCGCCATCGCCGCACCATTTAGGCCTATAGCCATTTCGGCCTTTTCACATACTCTTGTCCCAACTCACATACTTTAATTCCTCCTTATCCGCAATAGACTGAATCCACTTGAAATCCTTTACAAATGGGGTACAAGTTAGCATTTCTGGGGAACTTGCGGCCCTGATGGAGCTTAGATTACTTAGGATGTGAATTTCTGTCTTATCCTCATTTCAAAGAGTTCGTTTCAATTCCTTTGTAGATCGAGGTAAATTGAGCTTTTTTGGGTAACTCATGGCCTGATGGAACTTGGACCACCTGGGACATCAGGACTTGATTTACCCGCAAATACACTCTTTCCTTCAGTATTTCAGACCCAAATTGAGGACAAGGAACCCTGGTTCCATTTGTAGTTGTTCCACTCAGCAGCCTCTAGGCCCGCAATGCATTAAAATAAGTCCCTTTACGAGCCATTTCTTCAAAATTTTAGCAACTTTTCGCTAACCCCTTAGATTTTCGTTGAAAAGGGGAAATTAGAGAAAAGCAAAGGCATGCCCCCAAAATCTCAAATTTCTTGTGTTTCACTATTTCTATGCCTCTCCAATTCTAAAGGGATTGTGTAAGTTATTGAAATCACCTTGGGGTAAATTTTAGATAATAGGAATGTCTAGTAAGTTAAGGTGAATTGTATGTTTTAATGAAAAATACAAAGTGATATATGAAATTGAAAATATTTTACAATATATTCTTGCAATTTAACAATGTTTGTGCTAAAATATCTATATTCTATTTTTTGTGGTCATGTTTATTATATTTTCTGTCTTTCCACAATCGTGTTACCTGTGGGTATGTTTTTTACCTGAAAGTTAGTTAATTCTGGCTTATTCTAAAGACTTACGTCCCCTTAGAGCCATCTCTAGTAAAAATTGGTGGAATGTTGCCACATGTCAATCCTCATTCATTAGATCACCACCAAGTGTCTCCTTATATTTAATCCACATGTTTCTGTTTCATCAATGTGTCTTATGTCTTGTTGCAGGATTTGGACCTGAAATTTCCCGTAGAAACTGTTAATCCTATGTTATAAGTCCACCTTGATATAGTGTAATATATAATATTACGAAGGTCGAGCCAATCAGAAAAATTGTGTGTTATTGTCTTGTCAGACTTACTAACTATTGTGAAGGATTTAGTCAATGAAAATCCACCATTTAATTTCCAAAGTTAGACTGATGTCAATATTTTTTAGGTTTGTTAAAATGCGAACTAATAGAATTTTTCCATGTTTCTTTTGCATATGGTTTTCTTTGTAAGTACCTTGTCATTGTGTGAAAAGTGAACCATTGATAAAATGACACGTGTACATGAATTTTCAACAGTTTTTATTGTTATTAAATCTTCTTTTCTCAGTTATCCTGTAGTTGCATTGCGAAGTGTGAACAAATAGCTAATAGCCATGTATATACAAAATTTGTAGTGACAGGCCCTTAATAACTATTACTGGGTTCTGCAAAATGTGAACTAATAGAAAGATTCCAATTGTCTTCTTTTGCAGTGTGAGAATTTTGTATCCTTTGCCAACGGATTATTTCCAGTTGTCTTTATCTTTTCCTTCACAAATCCGTTTAGACCCAAAGTTATTTAGTATTTGGTTTATTTTGGTAAGAATGAGGTTTGTAAGTTAATTTTTAATTTTGTTTAAAGATTAATTAATCTTGTTTTAAAACATAGTTATAGATTTTAAAGGTTATGTACTATTTTATTAAATAAATTATGACTATAATTATTTTAGCTTACTAATGTAAATAAGTAATCTGTAAGAAAAACATATGGATCTTCTATAAAACGACATGATTTCTTAGGTTAATAGTTAAGAATGATAAAAAAAATGTATCAGATTTTTGCAAATTTGAGATTTTCCAAGAATTATTAGTTTTTGTCGAATTAAAGTTTGTATCTAGTTAATCAGAGCCGGATTTTATTTAGGAAAAAGTTGCATTTCGGTTAATTTCACCATTTGAGGGGGTAGAGTGGTGAAAAGAAGAGAAGAGAGCCAAGCCAAACTGAACAAGTGAATCTTATGAAGGGTCCTAAAGAAACACCATTACAATAGGTCAATGATATTAGCTCATTTTATTTGTAAGAGTCCCGATAATGGGAATAATATTCTTAGATGTCATTAAGGATGTTGAAATTGAGATAAACCTAACTATATGTTTGTAGATCTAAGATGTATTCTACGGTAATTCATGTGTCCATATATTCAAGTAAATGTCAATATATTAGGAGCTATGAGGTTTTTGAAATTTAATTTTGACACATCTAAAATTCCTATAAATGTCAACAACTAATCCAAAAGGCCAAAAACCTATAAAATGACTATATGTGTTCCCAAAACAAACATCAACTACAATATTTATGCCCTAAAAGCTTTAGGTCCTTGCTGAAATCTTGAAAATGAGTAAGTACTAACAATATTAGATTTTTAAAAACTATCTTCTAGATTATAACTGGTGGAGCTAAGAGACCAGTTCTATCAGGTGCAGAGTGACCCTAATTTCTTATATTTACTAAAATACATTTAAGGGAAATAATATACTTAAAATTTATTTTAGTAAATATTCCCCCTTTCCAAAATTCATAATACTAAGAATGCGTATGCGTTATTTCACACATACGCTATAGCGCGTACACATTTCATTATTTCTTACACAAGCCAAGACCTTCTAGCCCTAGAAATACTTTGTTTTCTTGAGCCTAATGCCTGTAACTATTCAAACACAACAACTTGTTTATTATGGACTGAAACATGTATAAATTCATCTTGCTCCATGATAAATCCTATAAGAACTATTGAGGTCTTTATTAAAAATATGCCTATGACATTAAACAAAATATCCTCTTTCTAAATATATAAAATTTCATTTTTTTTTACTATTGTGAGGTTTCCAACTATATTTACTTCAAACTATGTCTTTTATACCTCTATTCCAATGATTATACATGTCTATATTTCATCATGCATCTTTTGTTTAGCTCATCCAAATCAAGAATAAGAATTATACAATCCAAACTAGGACTAATTCTATACATATTCATAAAAATAATCTAAATTTCAATATTTTCCGAGGTACTTCGAGGGAGGGCACAATCGGATATCCCTTATATTTTAAATTTCAAAATCATGTTACTTGGAAAATCATAAGAAAATGTACTGAAAAGTATGAAAAAATATCTATCCTAAATTAGGTGGTCCTATCCATCTTTCCACCAAAGGGTTTTAAAAAATATTAAATAGTCAAACTAGATTCAAAATTCTACAATTCATTCTCTTATAACATATTCAAAATTTAAGTGTAATTATCTCAAATAATTCATACTATTTTTGAGATCTTTATGGTTTGGAACAATCTTCTTATCATTCCTTTAAAAAACATCATAAACATAATAATCCCAAAAAATAAAATAATCCCACAAATTCAAATAAAAAATATAAAACCTCACAAAATGATAATAAAAGACACCTCATCATTCATTTACTAACCCTCACCCACTCACATTTAATTTTTTCCATCCCACATACCCATTTGCATGCCCAATGCACTATGGACCTTTATCATCTAACCCATCTATGCACATTACATATCTCTTTCTCTCTGTGTGTGTGTGTGTGTGTGTGTGTGTGTGTGTGTGTGTGTGTGTGTGTGTGTGTGTGTGTGTGTGTGTGTGTGTGTGTGTGTGTGAAAATATTCTAGGCACCCCAAAACTATAAAACACCATTCACCCCCCTCATTCCAACCCCTTGACAATTGTTTACTTGAGCCCATGCTTGAGTTTTTACTTCTTTGTTCGCATATTTTGGTATTGTAGGTTTTAAAGATTTGAAGGTGGATCATGAAGGACTGGTGCAACTCGCAAGATCAATGTTCTAGTGAAATTTCAACATAGGTACTAGTTGTGCTTGTGAAAGGCCTACAGCCTCTATGCAATTTTTGGTAAATCACACCCATAATTGGATTGCAACTTGGTCAGGTATACCATTCATTTTCATGCATTGTTTTGTCATTTTTATTCAATAAAATGTCTTTTATATCCTTAAATGGTTAGGGATATAATTGCGGTAGGTTCCCTAACCAAAAAATATAACTAGCATTTTCTCTAAGTGTGTTTGTATGGAGGTTATAGATTCAGATCAAAACGTTTACCCAAATTTTTCATTGAAAGAACCCATTATTGTCCTCTTTTCAATGGTAGTGTAATCCCATAAATTTAGTAGCATTTATTTGGAGATTTTATCTATCAACTAACACATCTTACAAGTGATCCAAAACTAGGCATACAATATTCAAAACTAATGTTGCCTTATTATTACTCTCTATATATGTGGGTATAGGAGTATTCCATTCATTGTTCAAATATTTATCTATTGGGATATTCATTTCATGTTTGTTTTCATTATCTATAGCTTCGTGAATTTCATCACTATCACTTTCAACAACATCATATTCATCAAAATCAAATTCACTTCGATCATTTCCTTGATCAATATGATGATCTTCTTCATTATTGTCAACATCATAGAGTCATGTTCATCATCTCTATTAACAACATCACTTGTTCCCCATGATTCTCATGTTACAACACTATTGTCATCAACAACATGTCTCGTTCTTTTCTGCTAATGCAATACAAACTACAAATTACCTTGTCTCTCTATATCAAGATAGGAGAAGAACCACATAAACATAGTTTAAAAATTAATTCATGAAAAAGAGGCTGACATATATAAATTGTGTGATTGAAAAGGGAGAATGTGCACATATAAAAGATTACAAAAATTAATACGGGTAAGTGCATGGAGTTAGGGGGCCAAAAATTGGACAAAAATATGCTTTTGGCTAATTTGACCATAACGCACTCACATTATGGCTCAATTGCATTATAGTGCAATAGAGCTAAATGGCGCTCACATCAAGTATTGGATAACACAAGAATATTATAAAAATATCATGTTATAACGTACTCATATTATGAATTTTATACAAAATATACATATTTGCGATCAAAATCTCATTGTGCTCTTTTCTATCCCAAAAAATGGTATCGTGCAAAAAACACGAGTGAGGAAAAGTGCGAACAGATTTCTGGAAGTTAAATCTTGTTTAAAGGTCAAATATACCATGGCGGAGAGTCTAGAAAGTGATTTTTAATTGAGTTTATGGTATTTTTTCATTAAACTATTTTTTCTTGTGTTGTTGCTAATTTTTTTTAAATTTTTTTATTGGATCCAATCTCTTCACCTGAAAATCCTCCCTCACATGTAGAGAAGGGTAGATAAAACATACCCAAAACACCTCCTTTTATTCCTATACATCCTCCTAATACCCAACAAAACCTCTTAAGGGAGATTCAAAATAACAAATCTAAAGTTCAAGGATTAATAGATACCCTAAGAAACCCCAATTCCATGAGTACCCATTTCCAAAATCTTGCTTTGTCATTAGAGTCATTAATATATAATATTGATAATGTGGTGGGTCAAATAAATACATGGGAGGATTACAAAACCAATTTTCATAATTTTTATGCATAAAAATTATCTTATGATGTGGTGAAGAAAAAAAATCACCAAAGATTATGTGTGCTTCGTTCACTGAATAAGCCTCCGTAAAGTGGTTTTTTTAATTCCAATAGGTCTAGCATACGTATCCACCATATTTCCTCTACATTCCTTCAAGATTTCCCCACCACCTGATTTTCCAGGATTACCTTTGGAGGCACCATCAAAGTTTAGTTTGATCCATGCCAATGGTGGAAAAATCCATTTAACCAAAACTGTATCCTTTAAGATGCCCCCATCATTGTTATGAGAAGTATCTAAGTTCCAATTTTGGGCTTGATGGAGCTCAAGGTTTTGGATCTTATCACCCTTAAAAAAATTTATGGATGAGAGATATTTAGTTATGGCCTAGATAATTTGCTTCCCAACATGATCAACTTGAAATTTTTTCCATTAAAATTATGTTATTTTTCTCTTTCCACACACCCCAGAAAATGTGAGGAAGGGAAAACATCCATATTTTCTTAAGGTTAAAGGATATGAAGGGATGTTTCTATTAGTTAATCAAATACAAAATTTTACCTGGAATCAACCATTTAAGTTTAAACAAGGATAATACTTTCCCTAAAATGTGACACAAAAGGACAAACCATGATGAGATGATTAACTAAATCATTATCCTTTTCAAATAAAATTAATCTATTATGGATAACTATTCCTCTTTTCACATGGTTATCAATATTCAAGATTTTATTTTGGATTGCTAACCAAAGAAAGATGAACTAACCGTAGGAATGAGATGGTTGTCCTGGATATCCATCTATTGAAAAATTTATTGCATTGGATTCAACAACATCACATAATAAATACTCACACTATACTCCCCATGATCACTTTTTTACCATATAATTTCATCATTTTTTACAAAAGAGAAGATATGGATACTCTCTAATTCCTTCTTTAGATTTTCTATGGTTCTCAGCAGCCCCAAACTCAAATTTTCCATCTATCATTTTTTCTAATCCAATATTTTATGGTCTTTCCCTCATGATCTCCTTGAAGTTATGGATTGACCCTTTTTAAGGTTCAATTGACTATGGGGGAGTATCATGAATCTAGGTTTTCGAGCCCAAAACTAAACATTAGAAGCATCCCCAACTTCCCACATACTTCCTTTTCTAATAAAATCGTAATACTTGATCATAACATTCCAAATGGTAGATCCGAAAGGGTGATCTTTAATAGTGAGAAAATTATCCTTCTCCCTATAATTGTTCATATAATTCACCTTCAATATGTAAGCCCATAGACCATATTTCTTCATAAGTCTCCAACCCACGTTAGCTATGAGAGCCCTATTCATTACCTTGATATTTCTAAGACCCAAATCCCCATTAGAAATGGGAACCATAGCTCTTCCCTAAGCTACCAAAGGTATTTAGCACTTATCTTCATCCCCCAACCAAAGAAAATGTTTATAAATATGCTTAATGGATCTTCTATTTTTTCCTAAAATTTTAAATAGATACATGAGGTAAATTGAGAGACTTTGGATGGAGCTTTTCAAAAGTTGGATTTTTCCTACCTAAGATAATAGAGAACCTTCCCATATAGATAAAATTTTCTAAAAATAGTCTAAACAAGGATTCTAACAAATTGATTGTATTTTCCCTTTGAAGAGAGGCATTCCCAGATAATAATATGATAATACATTAATTTGAAAACCTAGGATCTAGGAGATATGATTCTATTTATTCTCTGAAACTTTTATAAAAAATAGAACTTTTGAGAAAATTAATGAAGTAGTTGGAAACATCCTCATAATATTGTAATACCATTTTAAAACCTTTAATCTCAATCATTGATTCTTCTCCCTAAACAAAAGTATCGTCAACAAATTCTTGATGAGTAATAATGTTGATCATTCTAGACACCACTAAACCTTTAATTTGTTCCCTATCTTTTTCTTGCACATTCTACCCAAATATTTTGTCACAATTATGAAAATATATAGTGATAGTGTATCCCCTTGTTTAAGACACATTTCCCATCATGAAAAATTCCTCAAGAACTCCATTTATAATAATATAGAACTTGGGATTGGAAATACATGATAGGAGTAGAATAATAAAGTGTTTGTGAAAGCCTAGATGGACCAAAATTGATATTTTCAAGAAAATATAGGATATTATATGATAATATTTTTTCATATAAACTTTACAAACATACCTTTAATTTTGAATTTATTAATGAAATGAATGAATTCATGGATAGTGATGATATTGTATAGAAATTTTCTTCCTTTAACGAAGTCTCCTTGATGCCCAGAAATGAAACTGGAAAGAAGGCCTTGAATACTCATTGCTAATTTTGTGACACAATCTTATAGAGAGTATTACAAAGGTTAATGGGTCTGAAATACTTAAGTTCCTTAGTATTTGGAAACTTGGGAATGACATTAATAGAGGTATTATTATTTTCCTTGAGAATATTTCCAGCCTAAAAAATTCCTTCATCGCCTCAACAACATCCACATGAATAATGTACCAAAACTATTGGAAAATAAAATATTGGTAGCCATATGGTCTTGGAGCCTTTTCCCCATCCACATCAAAGACAAATTAATGAACTTCTTCAGTAGTGTAGTCACAAAATCTATGTGCTTGGGTACATTTCTAGGTCCTTAAAGCATATTAGTATTTACATGATTTATAAACAAGAAAATTAGTAATTAACAACTCCCTTTAGATTTTTACTCGGTCTTTTACACTTTTATTAGTTTTATACATCTTACACTCCCGCTGGCATTTAATTGTTTTATCTTTTTATGGCCTTAGACAGTAGTGCCCAGTTAAGACACTAGCTCCACGTGCTCTTGTCATCTTAGGCACTCTTGTCCCTCTTTATCCTTTTCTTATCTTTTTGAACCCCTTTCACTTCTTAATTACTTTTTATCACTTTGGGTCGACCTTTCTGTTGTCAATTATGAAATTAAAACAAGGGAATCATATAAATACATAGTTAGGTTTTCAAAATTAGGGACCAAGAACTACGAATTACATTTTACCACCTAAGCTTTCATTCAAAGGCATAAGAGCATCAAAAGAATCCATTCAAGAGAAATGGCTGCATACTTCTGCATACACAACATAGAAAGGGGAAGTCTATTTTATTCCATCAACATATACTATACATCTTATAAGTTCTAGATCTAGCCCACTATCATTTGTGCAACTTTCACAAGGGCATCGTATGGAATCATTTCTACACACACACAAGAACTACATGGATTATGAGATGTAGTGCAACTCTCAGTCATAAGTTCACTCTTCAGGTGACCATCAGGGTCAGTCTGACTCCCCATTATATATTTTTCTTTTTAGGTTTGATGTGGTTTGTGGGTATGTGCAGGTGAAATTTCTTGTAGGTTACATGTATAATCAAAAATAAAACAATGAATACAAAGTGATAAATAGGAATTAATGTTCAACAAAGTTTTTTTGACACTGAAATATCCAAATCTACAACATCTATCTGGACACTAGTGCCCAAATCCAGACACCAGTGCCTGGGCCCTCTTTCCCTCACGTGGGTGCTCTTTTTCTGTGCATTTTAAAAGTTTAAAATCTCTAGTGAGCCTCTTTGACACTCTTCTCAGTCTTTTCTAGTATTTCACCAGCCCGGATCACTTCCTATTCACTCAGAAATCAGCTAAGTCCTCATATATCTCCTTCTTGCTTAGGGTTTAACATCATTGCTTTCTTATTACTTGCATATTACTATATATTATCATTTGTATATCAATAGGAGCTGTAGTTACTCTACAAATAAGATTTAATTTATATAATTTACATTAAATCATTCGGTGAACCCATCGCTCGAATCCAACCTTCCTTCTAGGTTTTTCCTTTTAAGCCTGTAACCCATAGTGGTCATTCTGGTACCTTTGAGTACATTGAGATTCCTCCCTCTATTCGTAAGTTCTCTCCATCAATGGAAAAATATTCTAACCCTTTACTTAATTCTAACAATTTTCCTCTTGAAAATAATGAAACTTTTAATAGTGAGCATTTATATGATGAGGAAACTAATGTTGATAAAAAACAATTGAAAAAACTCACTAATTTTCATTATTCTTTATGAGACCACCCAAAACATGCTCTCCAAGTCCTAAATGTTTTATTCATTTCCAAACATGATTGATATGCTTCATCTCACCCTCTTGTGGGTTCCTCCTTGGTTGTAATGGCCTCCATGCAACCCCTTCACATTCCTACTTCCATTACTAAAACTATTGATCCATTCATTACTCCAATACCTCCAATACACAACATCATTCCTCTTCAGGAACCCATGACCTAGATTCTTTATATTAGGATCTACAAATTCAATTATGTCAATTATAACACGTTATTTCACATTCCTCTCCATCTCTCTCATTACTCCTTAACACCACTTTTTCACCTGCCATATCTTCTTATCCAATTAATCGTAGTTTCATTACACATAAGATTCCCACCTTCAATGATCATGGTGAACCTAGAGAGAATATTCAATAATTCCATGTAGCATTCCTTGAATATGCGGATTATCATACCTTACTAGCTAAGCTATTTCCTATAAGTTTGCAAGAATATGATATGCATTGGTTATATGATCTATCTTTTCATTCGGTAACATCTTTAACACACTTAGCCAATGATTTCCTTGCACAATTTTCTATCAATATCGACACTAAGATATCTTATGCCCAACTAGATCAAATCAAACAAGGATCCAATTAGCATCTCACAAAATATTTTTTACAATATAAGAACAACCTTTCCAAGATGACTGATGTACTAGATGATTCAAAATTGCAAGATCTATTGTGTAGCTACGTTGAATTTCATTCAAATTTTCTTACCCTTTCAAAAAACTATTTGCCACTTCAAGAGGGTGACATAATTGCAAGATTTAGAGCTCTCCATCATTTGATCAATTATTTCATACACTCAAGATACGTAAAGGAAAACTTTATCTATGGGAAAATTAAAATATAACATGATGTTACCTCATCCTCTTCTAATAGGTTTCAAGCTAAATCTGCATTTAATCCATCTCCTAAGCCCAATGAAGCTAAGGCCACTGTCAATGTTATTTATCCATCTACCACACTTCAAAGTGCAATCCCTGCATCGACGTACCTTTACTAAGTTACCTTGACGCTCATAGATTCCTACTATCGTAGCTTATCAAAAACAATATTATTACTCTTCCACCAACTTCTCAATCTAGATCCTTCTTTCACACTATGTGTCCGCAACTATGATGAAAATACATGTTTTCATTACCATCAATGCAGTTGGGCATCCCACTGATCATTGCTTCAAACTTAGACATCAAATTCAAGATCTTATTAATAACAACTCCATCAAGCTTTTTGTGTCATCTACTTCTAAGCCGATCAATGATAATCAAAGGCTAAAAATATTTAACTACCCTTTACCAAATCATGACAAGAAATCCTACATATTCTTTTATAAATAATATTTATCATGTACCGTGCCTCTTCCTTCATCGAGGCCATCTTTATTTCCTTGTTTCTTCTATTTATGTGCCACCAACAGTCATTAAATTTTTAGATCATGATTATCACACTACATTTTCTTCTGATTCATTACATAGACCAATGCTTCTGTTAGCACCTATGCTATCAATAACACTATGGTCTACCCATTAGTCTCTTACCAATGTATGATCCAGTTGCACTTCTTGTAGCTATTTAATTCCCAACACTCATTAATTACATTTCCGGGTCCTAATGTTTATGGTCATGTCATGCTTCCCATCACACTTGGGTCCCTTACCATGTTTACACCATTTATTATTACCTATGCAATTGACAGATGTGACATGCTCTTAGGTCTTCCTTATCTCCGCATCACACAAGCTATCCCTTCCATGCATCACTTGAGTCTAAAGTTCCTCCGCAAAAAATAATTTGTCACCATCAAAGGTATTCCACCTCACACATTGTTTCCTCAACCCACTCATGATGATATTTGTGCATCATCCAAGAAATTTCTTCCTCTTGCATGGCTCACATCTTGGTCCACTCCTACACCTATTTATTTTATTCGTACATGTAGCCTCTAACACCTCCGAAATCCAAATCTCAGTTCTACACCTAGTTTTCCTAGTCATACAGGACCTACATGTCAACCTTGTCATCCTCATCAATCCATTTAGTCCTCCTTATTGGCCTAAGTCCCCTACTCAGTGAAACCCTTTCTCATATATGTTCTCCACCTCTTTATTTATATTGGTCTCATATACATGCACATAGTTACTCTCCTACATCACAAACCTTAGCTCATTATCACATGCCTTTGTCTCCTTGTATATCGGGTGGAGGCTCCTCTGCCCTTAACTATCATTGGATATTATTCACTCCTCACACACTTGGAGGTGAATCGTACACTTTCTCCCCCCCCCCTTATAGCACTATTAGTTGTCTCTAATATCTACTACTACACTATACACTCCTGTGCTTCATATCTAAATTTTATAAGAATTATTACCTCTTAGTACACACCTATTATATTATCATCACCCTGATGACACACTCTTGTGCTATGGTTCACACTTGACTACTAAGGGAACACTACATCAATGAACCTTGACATTACACACTTCATGCTCTGTGCTTCATGAGATATCTTTTATAACATCTATTCACACTGCGAAAGAACCCATTTCTCAACGATGCACTCTTGTTCTATGGTTCATTCTTGACTGGTGAGGGGGAATTCATAAATGAACCTCATTTCACAAACATATGCTCGGGGGCAATGCAACTCTTCTCATCTTCACATTTTGCATCACATTCATAATATTTACATATCTTGGTTACATTTACTCTTTCTTGCTTATATTACTTACATGTTGCACTTTACTTATTATGCTAGTCAGATACTCAGTATTTCATTATCCTTTTCTATATGCACATGCGTGTTCAGTTGGTCTTTTGAATTGAATGCAGATCTTTTACAAATCCTTATACTATCTATGATGCTTCATGTGACATACCTTATGAGCCCCACCGAGGCTCCTAGGGGAGTCTAATTTTACTATTCTCACACCCTACACATTACAAGTTCTATTGTTATATTATTCACTACTTCTCATTATAGTTATGTTAATTTTCACTGATATATACAAGATTTAACATTATAGTCACAAAATCAAGCACTTACTACTACATTAATATGTCAGCGAGTATGATGTTTTATATATGGATCTTGAGAAAAAAGATTATTTGCAAGTAACACCCCCCCCTTTTCTCTCCCCTTTGTTTTCATTGGCTTATGTTATATTGATATTTTATATTTGTCACCTCTTCTACTTCTGTCACTCCCAAACTGATCTCTGGTCAGGACACAGGGATCCCAGTTTGTCAGTATTTTCACATATTTCATCACTTTCTCTAGGACACTAGCACCCCATACTGGAATTTAGCGCCTAAGCGCTTCTATCTAGTATTGGGTGATTCTCTCCTACTTATTGCTTATCTTTATTTTGAAATTTGTGGTCAGTCTTTTGGTCATCCTTCCCCTATCATGAGGTCCTAGTTGGCATGTCATGTTACTAGTGTAGAAATTTAAACAAGGGATCCCTATATAAACACATCATACATAACATTATTAGGGGATGAAAAATATTGGGCTATCTATATACAAAGGGAATGCATTATTTGGGCTTCTTACATCTAAATACACTACATAGGAAGGGTTTCTTTTATTACATCCACACATTCTTGCATTTTATCTAGCCATAACCCACTATATCTTTGGCATCATTGGTGTAAGGGCACCTAAGGACACTATTGCACACAAAATCACATAGAACTACATTGATTATGAGATATAGTGCAACACTCAGTTGTAAGATAACAAGTTTGACAACTGAGGCTAGTCCAACCCCTCATTTTACATCTTTATTTTTTAGGGTTTAATGCATTTGTGGGGTTTCGCAGGTGGATTTCACATTGCATGTTTCCAACGACATTTGTGAGGGTTATCCGACATACTAGCAAAAAGAAGCAAATATCAGTGACAACTTTGTGACCCTCCAAAATTCATCCCTGAGGTCTCCCGGACCTGACACCAAGAACTTCCCTTATCCCCTGTAGGTATCCACTTCAGATCAACATTAGGTCCTCTCATTTGGGAAACATTCTCAAATAAATGTCGTATGCACCCCAAACAAGGGGGGCATACATTAGTTTAAAAAAATCACCCTATAACATCTCAGAGCTACAATTCATATCAACACAGTATAGAAAAAACATAGGTATACAGTCACGGATCATTCCAGACTAAGACTTGGACTTCACATAGAATATAGAAACTAGCACCTAGACCTAGACACTACCACTTGGATGCTCCTGTCCTCCCCTGGATGCTAATGTCCTTGGGGCAAAAACAGTCAATTTCTCATTATGGCATAGTTTACAATAATCTTTAACATATTTCTACAATAAAAAAATGCTTGCCTCCAAATACAAAATGCATTCTATCTCCTACAATTAGTTACAATATGGAACAACATGGAACAACATGGGACATACCATTTGCAGTGGTGCTCATTTGGGAAGTAGTCATAGAAGGAGAGTAAAACTAGATCTCTCTACCCAACACTTTTCTCCTATGGTGTGGGATCGCCCAAAAAATCACATTTAGCATGAGATCACCCAAAAAACTCTCTTTTGGAATGAGATCACCCAAAAAAACTCACTCTTGGCATGGGATCGTCCAAAAAACTCTCCCTTTGCAACATTTCAGGACATGTTTCTATCCTTTACACTCTTATACATTAGGTGCACACTTTCATTTTATATACTTTCACACTTTTACATACTTTACCCATAAGAATTTGACTACCCTTTCACTCTTCTTTTGCAAGTGTGTCCTTAATATGCAACAAGAAGAAACACACATCAGTAAATACAAGCACAATAATAGGTACAAGCTAAACACAACGCTTCACCCCTAGGGTCATTTTCCATCTTTCCTAGTTTCTATGCTTCACTTTGCACTCACTTCATGCCTCACTTGTCAACTTGGCGCGCTATTCACCAAAATCTCTATAGGATCATAAGGTGCACATATTCTAACTATTTATGCTATCAATTATTCACTCATTAAACATAAAGTGGGGGAAAAATGTAGTCACAAAATCTATGCACTTGGGTACATTTCTAGGGCCTAAAAGCATGCGAGAATTTACTTGATTTCTAATCAAGAAAAATAACAATTGACAACTCTCTTTAGCCTTTAACTTGGTATTTTGCACTTTTATTGGTTTTATGCATCTTACACTCTTTCCAGAATTTAACTATTTTATGTTTCTATGGCCTTGGACACTAACGCCCAATTAAGACATTGGCACTAGGTGCTTCTATCCTCCTAGGTGATCTTTTCCCTCTTTATCATTTTCTTATCCTTTTGGACCCCTTTTTCTTCTTAATTAATTTTTATCACTTTTGGTCGGCCTTTCAGTTGTCAATTACGAAATTCAAACAAGGGAATCATATAAATACATAGTTATGTTTTCAAAATGAGGGACCAAGCACTAAGCATTACATGCTACCACCTAAGCTTGCATTCAAAAGAACAAGAGCATCAAAGGAATCCATTTAACATCCATTCAAGGGAAAGGGATGCATACTTCTCCATACACAACATAGAAAGGGGAAGTTTATTCTATTCCATCCACACATACTATACATATTCTACATTATAGATCTAGCTTGCTATCGTTAGTGCAAATTGCACAAGGGCATCCTAGGGCATCATTTCTACACACACACACACACACTTAAGAACTACATGGATTGTGAGATGTATTGTAGCTCTCGGTCATAATTCCACTCTTTGGGAGATTTTCCGGGTCAATCTGACTCCCCATTCTCCATTTTCCTTTTTATGTTTGATGTGCTTTATGCGTATATGTAGGTGAAATTATTTCTTATAGGTTACTAGGTGAAATTATTTCTTATAGGTTACAAGTATAATAATAGATCAGATAGTGAATCCAAAGTGATAAACAAGGATCAACAACGAAGCTTGAATGATACTAAAAGATCTAGATCTGCAACATTTACCTAGACACCAGTGTTCAAATCCAGACATTAGTGCTTGGGTGCTCCTACCCTCATATGGGTGCTCTTATCTTGTGTACTACAAAAATATTCTCAGTCTATTCCAGTATTTCACCAACCCAGATCACTTCCTATTCACTTTGAAATCAGCTAATTCATCCCACATCTCCTTCTTGCTTAGGGTTTCACATCATTTCTTGCTTATTATTTATGTGTTACTATTTATTATAATCTATATATCAATAGAAACAATAGTTACTCTAAAAATAAGATTTAATTAATTCAATTTACATTAAGTCAAGTAGTAGGAATTCTAATTAGTTCTCTTTTATTTTCCTAAGCGAGGACATTAGAGAAAAAATTTGAGTACCATTTCCTCAATATCCCTGCTATGATTTTGTGATCATGATAATAAACCTTGGAAAAAAATTTCAATCTCTTCTTTAATTTCATCCTCATCATTGGTCAAGAAACCGTCTCGTTTAACTAGCTCCCTTATTTTGTTATTATTGGCATGAATAATAGTAGCGAGATTAAAGAACTTAGTATTTTTGTCTCCTTCTTTGAGCCAAGTGATTGTTGAATTTTGTCTCTAGTAGGTTTCCTCTTTCTCTTCAATATTTTGATATTCGGAAAGGATATCCCTTTCTTTAATTCTACAGAGTTTGGTCCACACCCAATTTCTCAACTAGGTCCTCATTAAGTCGCAAACTTATGCGATCTGGGATTTCTAAGGAAATATATTACCAAAGGTATCATTGTTCCATTTCTTAAGGTGATATTTCACATTTTTAGTTTCCCAACGATTCTAAACATATTAGAACTAAAAACCTCTTCCTTCCACCACTATTTGATTTTATTAGTGAATTCTAGGTGTTGAAGCCACATTTTTTCAAATATGAAGGGTCTCCTTATCTTTTCCACTTCATAGATATGAAAAATAATGGGGTTATGATCCAAGCCAATCCACAGAAGTGTAGAGAGGTCCCCATTTATGGTAACCATAAATTCTAAATTCACCATAAATCTATCCAATTTGACTTAGATGAGGTTCTCTACAAGTCTTATATTTAACCAAGTTAATTTTGAAAAGGCTTTGTAACTATGAAGAAAGAAATACTTATAATCAACATAAAAAAAACCATGGATAAGATTTTATATTTGGTTTCATAGATTAAAAAATTCAATGAGATACATATCACTTACATCAATAAAGTCAATGATCTCCATTAAAAATATGTTCTTGTTGGGTCTATATACAAATTGTGTGGCGGAATGATTAAGACTTCTAATATGTTGTACAATAAGATAAATAGCCAAATGGAATTTTTTTTTTATGACTCAAATCTTTGTCTCTTTGAATATGACCTCCAAATTCCAAAACATAAACTCTCTTTCACACCCATCAATTACCTTATGAACAAGTATAATAATTATCTTGTTGATGTTATTAGAATTGTTATACGCATATATTTGAGCTCTACAATTAGAACCTATAGATGGAAATTTTTTTTCTTAAAAGGATCTTCCAGCAATTATACATAATTTCCTCCATTATGAATGTGAATTTGTGGATTCTTCCCACTTAGAAATAATGTGCAAAATCGTGCCAATTAGATAGTTCTAGTGTGTTTCTAAATAAAAATGGATGTGTTAATAAGTGTAATGAAAAGGATATAACCACATTGGTCTTTTTCCACATGTCTATCAATCCCGATATAGAAGGAACACAAGTATAAAATTTTTAGTTTCAATATAGTGGGAATTTTGTTGTGTCATCATCCATAAATATACTATATTAACATTAATTAATTTATTACAAGAATGATAAGTATAAATATGAAAAAAATATATATGTCATAAAACCCCTCCAATGCATTATACACAAATTAATACAATTCATAAAATCCAATTCCTTTTGTTATCTTACTTTTCTCATTAGAGTCAAATTGTAGACAATGTAAAAAATTAGCTATAGAAAAAGGATGATGAAACATGGCATTGTTTGAAGTGTACGAATACATTTACAAATTATAATGAGATATATGTACTTCAATTCAACCTATCAGATCATATAGGTACAATATGGGTTGTTGATTTTAAAGAGGTAGTAACTGACCTCATGGATCTATCTAGACGAGCCTTCGATATGCTATAATTAAATCAAGAAGTGGATGGAAATAATGAGGATACCATCAAAGATATTATTTATAGGAATTTTATTTTCACCCTATCGTGTACAAATGAAACATACTATAATGAGGCATGCTTGAAATCAACAATCATTAAGGTTGAGAAGCTAGATTTCACTTCAAGTAGCAACTTATTTCTAAGTATAAATGATTTTTGTAATGACAACACCAAATAGATCTACATCTATTTCCTACCATTGAAATGTACATATTTGTAAATTTGTATACTCACAATTTTAATCATTTATGTTAGAATATCTATGGGATAACACTTTTTTTCCTGCAAATTTTATAGTATGTTGTGTTTGTGTAAACTATGTGTAAATTAACTTTCATGTTAAGATAACCATATAGTATGTTACAATCATAGGGAAAAAATTCTTCATTTATGGAAATTGCGAATTCCATTGCCTACCATTGAAACATATGGTTTTTCAATTTATATAGCTCTTCTTTAATTGTGCACATTTTTATAGTTATTAGTATTAGTAATGTAATCTATCATTTTCTATACATGTATGTAACTCCACCTCTAAGAGATCGTGAAACCCAGATACTCTCAAATTGAACTCTAAAATCTATACAGTTGCAAAAGAAAGTAAATGTATTATACTTTCCATACAAATGAAATAAGTGTCTCCCATCATATGCAACACATAGAACACCAACTAAAACATAAAATAGTTCTATCATCGACTACCAACCCAACTATTGGACCTTCAAACTAGAGCATGTGGCTTATACTTGAGAATAATGGAAAAAAAAAAATCACTACATAAACATTCCAATATAGTAATACTCTCTACTACGCAACTCAAAAAGATAAAATTACGTAACATCATCACACTAAAACCATAACATCATCAAAATATAACAACACTTGTCCTTGACAACATCTATAAATTTTTTACACGGAATAGATACATATCTATTTTACAAACGTGTAATATATAAAAATAATGATACCTTGGCACGTGTTTCCATTCATTAAACGAATATACTTTAGTGAGAAATGGATACATGTATATGGAAATAGGAGAACAACCAAGCGATTTGAGAAATATTACTTCTACAAGATGCCAGTTACGCGTCAGTTTTATTTGGTGATATGACCGCATCTGTGCCAAAAATTTACACATACGGAAGGTGACGAGCCAATATTTGGGTATGTACTCTTTCTACTTAGTGGGCGTCATTTTGCGCCTGAAACTTTCTTTGGAGTATGTTGTATACTAACGATGGTAGTTACAAAAAGGATTGGTGGACACTCTTGAATTATCGACACAAACGAGATCGAATAAGTTGATCGAAAATACTAAAAATTATTGTCACCATTTGTGTATTTTATATAATTTAGTGTATTCTATTATTTGAATTGTATGCTCCCTAATGTAATTTTACACGGGGTTGGGCTGTTGCGGGCGTGGTTCAACTTCCCAAGGGAGTAGTGGTGGTGCTACTCACCCTTTTACATATCCTTTTCTACGGATTCGAGGAGGGCTGTGAAAGGCACAATTTTAAACCTTGGAATCGAGCCATGGGATGACCATTGCAAATCCATAGTAAATGTAAGTCTGTCATATCTTTCAATGTTCCAATGCCTAGGATAAATTTCATTCAAAAATAACAATAAATAGCTTGATATGTTAGATTTTAGTAGAGACATAAGATATATGAACAATGAGATACAATCTTTATTTCATCGCTCAACACCAAAAAATTGTCAATTGCCTTGATTTTACCACATAGGTCGTATGAATTAGGGAAGTAATATAAATTCATTCATATTTGAGTAAATTTATTGTAACATAATGTAAGAGAAGTACTTTATTAGAAACAAAGAATGATAAAGATGACTAAAATAGTATCGAAACGAGAAAATGGAGCATAGATACTAGATATTATTTGGGGAATAATCTGAGTCATGGAACAACAAGTATGGTACATGGATGTATTTTATTCCCACCTTTTTGTTTCAAACTTTCCATTCATTTCTTCTTCTTATATGACAAAGAAAATGTCTTCTAATCGGAAATCTTAACTCTCTAAAAAATAAAGTAACAAATATACCAAAGACCATTTCCCTGATACTTTCTAGAAAAAAATGTTTCTTTTAATTATGTAAAGATTGGTTGTTGGCATCGTATAACTTACGAACAAGTTAACAATGTTGACTGAGAAACCCCTATTCTTAATCTCAATATTATATTCGATTAGGTTGGATCTTTTTACAACAAAGAATGGTAGAAAAAATGAATAAAATTGTATCTAGATGATAAAGTGGAGCACATATAGTAGATATTATTTGGTGAATAAGATAAGTCTGGAATAATAGGTCATGGAATGTATTTAATTTCCAGTTTGGGACTTCCATTAATTTCTTCTTTTGTATAACAAATGAAACACCTTCATATTGGAAATCTTTACTCCGTAAAAAAATAAAGTAACAAAAATAACAAAGCCCATTTTCCCCATAATTTATAGAAATTATTTGTTTCTTGGCGCAATTTCCAGTAAATATTGGTTGTTGCATCGTATCCGATTGTGACTCCAACAAAACGGCGTTGACGAGACCCCTTTCTTAATCTCGATATTATTTTAGAAGGTTGAACTCATTTTATATTTTGACCCCCGAAATCCACGTTGGCGTTGGGCCTGAAAAGACCCCAAGTGAAATTTTTGTAACCTTCCACTCCAAAAATAATAGAAACTTAAATGTATTGTTGTTTTCCAATAACAGTGATGCATGATATCGTCTTGGAAGATGTAATGTTAAATAGTATTTTTCTTTAATTATGGATAAATAGTTTTTTGAAAGGAAATAAGACCTTCCACATCTTTCTATGTCCCTTTCGTACAAGAGGGCTCAAAATTATTAGAATAAAACAATGAAAGCACAATAAAAAGATCAAAAATCCAGAAGAATATGAAACATCTCTTGGAAAAGACCTACCCAGAAAAAAACCATGTATTTTGAACAACATTCAGCTGAGAAACAACTGATGCACAATGTCAAACTTTTCTGCAATGTCAAACAATTCAAACTGGCACATTGTTGCACATCTGTTCAAATCAAAAAATCATATTGGAGAAAAATATTATTTTCAAATAGGTTTCCAACCAGTTCTTACTGTACCATTTTGATCAACCCTCAAAGACCTCCTCAATGTCGAAGATCTTACTTTAATAGAATTAAGTCGGGGACCAAAGCACTTTTTTCTGTTAAATATGAAGGGGGTATTTTCCTTTTCTTGTATGCTATGTTGCAGATTTCTTGAATTGTCAACCACTATTATCCTTTCTGAGATAGGAGTTAACCAATTCAGAGTCATCGTCAGAATCAACATTTGAAAGATCATCCTTGGCATTATAACCGCCATTGGATGGTCTGGTACAGCATCTTTCACCAAGTTTTTCTTTCAGAGTGCTTATGTCTATCCCACAATTGGTAACAGACCTGTGTTCTAAGCCGATAGCACTTTCTAATCTGAAGGGTATAGCTTCGTAATCTAATGGTGATGACCAAGTTCTACTTTTCAACTTTAAGATATATATTTGCAGGGAGGTTTTTAGAGGTATCCAATTCAATTAAGATCCTTGCATAGAGTAGTGTGGGTTAACCTAAGACTTGAAAATCAATGTAAATTAGTATGTGCCAAGGCATTTCCAATTCCAGACATTCACTAGACCATAATTGTAAAATAGATGGGGCAATCTAATCCATGTGGAAGGTTTACAAGAGAAGTCTTCAGTGAGGGATTAAAAGAGGTGAAACCATGTTAAAAGTCTTTACAACGATAGCCTTTTCTCCATATAAAAAACTAATACGAATAAACTATGACAACACACAAATATCACACAATGTTGGGCCCTTAGGTTCTTTCCTTTTGGCCATATCCGTGTCCCAAAGGAGTTTTGAGACCTTCTCATCTCATTAGGAGGTCACATTCCAAGCTTCTCTGTCTTCCCACCTTTCAATGCACCTTTTGTTGAACGGAGTCAATCAACTTAGGTACGGTGCAAAAGTTATGAGGGACATCTCTGGAAGTTGAGCATGAAATTACTAGAAGATTGCTGCCTGGATCACCTTTCTGTCTATACTTTCTAGAAATGCATATGTTTCTTTCAATTGTGTAAAATGTCACTAGTTGGCATTGTATAACTTGTGAACAAGTTAACCAAGTTCATTGAGAGACCCTTTTTTTTGATAGATAAACGCTTTTGACTGGAACTATGAACTAAATTACAAACACCCAAAGAGGGAAAATTAACAAACCATAACACAACGATAGGGTCAAACAAACAGAAGCAAGACAAAATAAACCCCCAACTATCAATGGTCCTCTAGCGAGGGATAGTAGTCAAGTAGATTTACAAACTGCCCCTTTTTTACCTTTTTTTTCCTGACCTCTTGCCACTGACCCGAATCAGAGGCAACAACCATCGTGAGATTTGTAGAGTTCGATGGGGACTTGATGCTACTAGAAGCTTGCTCTTGGTTTGAGTTTGATTTATCAGATTTATCGGATTCATAACCCCTCTTCACTCCACTAGTTGATTTTCCTTTCAGATTGTTCCTCGACCTATTCACGAAGGCCATATTGGCTATCTGCTCAAGAATGTTTTCTGAAGCTATATGAAAAGCCTCACTAGGAGGTATTTTCCCAGCTACCTCGGGATGACGAATTATTTCTCCTTGGAGCACTTCTCTTTTTGCCTTGCGGGCAAGACGCCTGCAGATGGCTAGCAGTCCTACAAATACGACACCAAAATTATGTATTATCATAATAAAGGGTTTGAACATGCTGAAGATTCCCCAACTTCCATAAAATTTTGTTAGGTAAGCCCTTGCTTAAAGCGATCTCTGCACAAAGTTTGACAAAGGTACAAAGTCCAACTGCTGCCCTGACGTGGTCCACCTTAATGAATTCACCCAATACATTCCCTATTTCCTCCAGTGCATGCCAAAAATGCAAGGATAAGTTAGGGAGTTGTACCCACACATACATTTTTTTGACAGAAAATGTATTCGGTTCAAACTCTAGGAACCGAGGTGTGAGAAAAAATCTCACATTGCCCCAAGACCACGGACCATCTGATAGGCATTTTTATATTCTTCTACCTCCTCGAAATGCACTACAAAGAACCGCCTGGAGCAAAAGGATATTTCACAGTTTTTAGAGACCCATTGAGAAAGGGTTGCACAAGCTGGCCACAATTTGTTGAATCTTCCAATGAATGCTAATTGAGACAGGGATTGGAGATGGGCGGCCACAACAGGGTTATCCAGACTTAGTTGCGGCATTTCCTCTACTAAATCTACAATATACGCTTCGGGGTTTAACATTTTGGGAGTTGTTTTCTTCACAACATCCTTAAAAGAACAAAATGTGGAGGCAGTAGCTTTCATGGGCTCCTCTCCACCTCCTTGCTCACCGTGAGTAGCACTGCCCCCTGTAGAAAACCCCACGTTCGAATCGCCGATCAAGACCTCCTTGTTATTGATGACAGTGGTGCCAATAGAGTTGGGGTTTCGCGACTCCTACCTAAGGTGCATCAATCCTTGAGCCTTCACGTGATTGACATACTCCTAATGTTCCTCTCTACTAATGGATAGAACGTGCTAAATGCAGTATGCTCCCCCCATCGCCGATGGTATTCTTAGCTCCTCCCTTTGTTCCGGAGCTCGCCTTGCTCGAAACATTTCCTCCTTTTCAAAGACCTCCAGCTCCACTATTTAAACCTTCGCCGTAACCAATGAGGATGTCATTCCCTATGTCGGAGCCGCCAATTCCACCCTTAGGGTTTCGCCCGTTCGCAGCCTCCATCCTCCTGTCTCCTTTTTCATACAACCGCAAAAAATTATCGAGAGACCCCTATTCTTAATCTCGATATTATTTTAGATTTGGTTGGCCCGTTTTATATTTTGTAGAGTTACTTGGTGGCGTTGAGGGTGAAAAGACCCCAAGAAGAAATATTTTTCTGCGCAACCTTCCACTTGCCACAAAATAATAGAAACATGCATGTATTGCCATGAATTATCCACAAACAGTGTTGCATAATATCAGTTGTTGGATTTGTAATGTCACTAAGTCTTTACACTGTTAGCGTTTTCTCCATATAAAAACCAATACTAATAAACTATGACAAAAAACAAATATCACACAATGTTGGGTTCTTAGGTCGCTGCCTTTTGACCATATCAGTGTCACTATTGATTTTAGAGATATTTTCATCTACGATATAAGGTCCCGCAAAAGGATCCCGCATTCCTCTGGGTCGACTAGACGGCTATAGAGAGTGGGGCCCCTATATGTGGCATTCATGCCATCTATATCACCCCTAGGCCCACTTCAGGGGAGATAGAGATAGGCCGCACCAAAGGAAAAAAACAAGAAATATCAACCTATAAAAAGTAAAAAAGAGGAAAAAATAGCTGATTTCTAATTTCTAAATAAATATGGAAAAAATATTTCATTTAAAATTGTGAGAAAAACCCATTCCCACCTTTGAGTACACCTTATGTCAAGAGGCATTTCCAAATGCAAGTCAAGACAATTGTGCTTGGCATGCATAAGGGAAACGGGAGGTCAAGGTTTAGTGTAGGCGTCTATTAAGGGACATTGTCATTAGGATTGTTGGTTTACATTTTGCATGAAATCATTGAGGTCTCGAATAAAGTGGAACACATATAGTAGATTTATTTAACGAATAATCTGAGTCATGGAAAAATATGTGTGGGACATTAATTTCTTATTCTTGTATAACAGATGAAGTGGATTCTAATGGGAAATCTTAACACCATAAAAAAAATAACAAAAATAACAAAGCCCGTTTTCCCCATACTTTCTAGAAATAACCTGTTTCTTTTAATTGAGTAAAGACTAGTGGTTGGGATCATATAACTTGTGAAAAAGTTAACCAAGCTCCCCGAGATACCCCTAGTCTTAATCTTGATATTATTTTAGATTTGGTTGGCCCATTTTATATTTTGTAGAGTTACTTGTTGGCGTTGAGGGTGAAAAGACCCCAAGTAGAAATATTTTTCTCCGCAACCTTCCACTTGCAACAAAATAATAAAAACATGTATGTATGGTTGTGAATTGTCCACAAATAGTGTTGAAGGATATTGATTTCTAGATTTGTAATGTTAACAAGTCTTTACAACGATATCCTTTTCTGCATATAAAGACCAATACGAATACACTATGACAATACACAAATATCACATAATGTTGGGCTCTTATATTGTCATTTCCTTTTGGCCACATCCATGCCACGAATGATTTTAGAGACCTTTTCAGCTACGATAGGAGGTCCCGCAGAAGGGTCCCACATTCCTCTTCCCACATTTGAATGCACCTTTTTTTTAGAGGTAATTCCAAATGCATGTTGGGACAATTGTGCTTGACACACATAAGGGAAATGAGAGGTCAAGGTTTTATGCAGGTGTCCATTGAGGGAATTGTCATTCTTGGTAGCCAATGTGCATGAAATCATTTAAGTAAAGAATGTTAAACATCTTCTACCAAACCTTTCTATCTATTATTTCAAAAGTGCATTATCTCGATGACCTGTGTAAAATATCACTTTTCTCCTTCAAACAATTTTCACGGATGACACATTTTTCACATATTTCTACTTGTAAAAAACATCATTTTCGTAAAGGTCCCCCCCACCAATATCCACACCCCTTCATTTCTCCTCCCTCAATTCCTTCTTCATCGCCCCTCTCCCTCTTCCAATGTTTATATCCTTCAATTTCACCTTCCTCAATTCATCCCCTTCAGCATTTCCATCTAACATTTCACGTGTGATTGTTAGTAGTATTAACCAAGGAGAAAAACCAAGTGAGTCAACATATCTTATTCAAGTAGAAGAGATGCTCATAACTGAGTAAATTTAATATTGCAAGCAACCCACAACCATGGAATGAAATATCAATGGGTACTTATGGATTAAAAAAATCCATACACAATTATCATAAAAAAGAAGCTCACTTGCAATTACTCTCATCAGAGAAAATTCAACTATGAAAATTTATATATAACCTCCTCCAAATAACATTTTGATGTATTCTTTTCATTCTCTTTTTTTTGATATACCATTTTTAATACACCCATTCATAACCACTTTGTTTGTGCCTTTGTGATGTACAAATAGATAAACCAGAATCATAGATTAGTACAACAATATATTTTTCCTTCTTTTCAATATTATATAAAAAATAATTTCTCATTGGTTATAATATATATCTTTACAATAAAAATAGTACACATTTATATTTTGAATTCTATGACCTTCTATTGCACCATGTAGGACCCACATATAAACATACACACAACTCATTCTAATGTTTAACAAAAGAAACTAAAAATAGAAGTCAATTTCAACTTAACAACTAGTGTTGTTAGAGAGGAATCCTTCAAAAGGTTATACACATATATGATAGGTGCATATTGTAGAGCTTATGTATCTATTTATGCAATATATTATATGTATATCGATGTTGTACCTTAACATACATTTCAACCTCTATTTCTAATCTTTTCAACACATTCTATCTTCTAATAAAAATGTAAATTATACAATGCATTTCCACTTTTAATTATAATAATTTTCTATATAAATTATAAAATAATTCAAAAAACATATTCAATTAAAAATTTGAACATCTAATACACCAAATTAAACATTCAACATCAAAAAGTCTTTTATACTTTTATCAAATTATGCCCTCTAACATACTACTTAAAAATATGATATTTATTATCACACTGAAGGTGTTTTTCTAAGTTATTATAATAAGGTGAATGAAGGTGCTCATGTTAACACATCTGTATCAACGTTTGGCATCAGATGACTGTGGCATTGATTTCTAAATTAGAAAAATTAAATTGTTTCACACCAGGATGTTGTTTGAACACACAAACCCTAACTACTTGTACTAGAAAATACAAAAAAAATATTGAGATAACATATGCCTAAAAATTATGTTCACACCCATTTAAATGGTGTGAATTTTCTAGCGAAGAAGCCTAATCACTAACACCTATCACCGAGGTCCATAATTTTCAAAAATTGAAGTACAAAACAAGTTCAAAACTTTTCAATTTATTTATGGCTACCATTTTTTTAGGAATTCCACATCTACAATTGACACAAAATCAACTCCTTCAACGTAGAGTAAGTGCATCATGTCTTAAGTTAAGAAAACAAGGAATATCTTTCACATTTTCACATTACACGATAACTGTAATGAGTGTTCCCATAATAATGTATTGTTGTTAATGTTGACCTTCACTCCCAATATAGTATATTGGTGTTCATGATGACCTGCACACCCTTGACCCAAATGCCTTTGGGATAATTTTTAAAAACAAAATTCCTTGCGTTGGGTATTCTTTTCCAATTAAGAAAATAATGATTTATAATTTCCTAAGTTTACTCAACAAAAAGTTTCATGCCAAGCAAACATGTTCCACTATTTACAAGGGATACTGAAGGATTTCTTAATTATAATTAGCGAACCCACCTCGGTACAATAATTGGTGCCAAGGACTGATTAGTGTTTTCCTCTATTTGTCAGCCATATAAAAACATAAATAGGACATGTTTTAAAACCTTGATGATAACATTATTAGAAATGGAAAATTTAATGAATGAGTGAGAGTCATGAAAAACCTCGCTTGATATAGATACACATGATAGTTCTTCACACTTAATGAGTGTTGAGAACCCATAATGATGAGGAGGCTATTTCAGCTAAAATTTCACAAGGAAAGCTGATATTTTTTGTTGCTTTGGAAAGTATGGATCTGAACGGAGTAAGATAATGATATATAAAGGTAGTGCAAAAACCACCAAACCAACTATATTTTTTGGTTATCAAATACAATTACTATATCTCATTAACATGGGAAGTCATGTCCATTTCACATATCCTTATCTCTGAATGTGTTGGGATACCATCTCAAGATTGACCAAACTCCCCAACCATATTTGAGAATTCATTTTGGGTTGTTGAATTTTGAATACCCATTTTTCATAACTTGTTCTCTTCCTCACAACCCTGTAAATTGAATTCCTCACATCTCCCCTAAACTTTAATTGGCTTCATGCTTTCATCAATGTAAATTTTAGTGGCTAATATTTGTTAATATATGAATATTTAGGTTTTTGAAATTTGGATTTGGCTAATTTTGAGGGGTTAGGTCACTTGATATTTCACCTAAATTTTCTGGGTACAAGTTAATTTTTTGAGATGTTTCGCCTAACATTTACAATAATAGCCAAATTTTTATATTCAAATCACCTTTACCATGTGCAAAAAAGAGAAATTTTCTATTGGCAAAAGCAGTATGGTACCGACGGGTGGCATAATTGCTATCATCCGACAACATAATGTTATTACCAGGTAGAATTATGTTACCAGTCGACAATTTCTACTGGACGACAACATTTCATTTCAATTCATGGCATTCACCAATATTTTTAAATTCATTTTTATAAATTCGCTAAGTAATATCTATTGTTTTTTCTGGGGGGTCTTAAAAGTTACCCTGGCTCGCATCAAATATTGTACTTTCATAGAGCTTGACTTGATCCCTCGAATTTGATTTATATTGGAACTGAATTTAGTTTCATGATTAATAGGCATCCATCTTTGCATAGAGGGGCCTCTAATATAGAAATCATGTTACATCATGGATTTGGTATTGAATATTATGATTCAAATTTATTCACACCTGATGGCTCCTTACACCACTTAAGAGATCGCTTGAGTTTGTATCTTCCCTTGACTCACCCACTATCATACTTAGCTTGTGGTGGTTAAACAATGTATTAGTCAACTCTCCAAATGAATAGATAATGCATGTTACACTTGTCCCATGAATCAATATACGTGTTGGTATCTCTTCTAATTTTCTTTGACCAAAATCCATGCACTTATATTTTTGGCTCATCAAGAGATTATAACCTTCAAATTGATCAAATGAATTACAATTATGAATTTGATTAGCTGAATTATAATATTCAAATTAAAAAATTCCATATTTATAACCTTTGATGACATAGAGCATTCAAGGAGCACCTAGAAATGCACACAAAGAATATTGTTTTTTGTATTTCCAATGCCGAAAACATAAATTACACTAATAGGTGTTTCTAAATGGAAGTCTTAATTGTGCATGACACACATTGGGGAAATGGAAGGTCGAGATTTTGTGTCAGTGGTCATTGATGAATGACATCATTAGGGTTGTTGATGAGGGAAACCCTAATCATTGAAGGGAAAACAAAATAAAAAATGTGCATTAAATCAGTAATAAAAGAAACCCTAAACAAAAAATTTCTATATCTAACATATATAGTATACAAGATTCAAACATATGAAATTTTTCATATTGACCAAATGCGATTGTGCCGGAGTAGACTATGTAATGCAACCAAATGGTCCATCCCTCCATCTATGACACTTATGAGTGCCACTTGTAGACACTTAAAATCTATTTATGCATGCTTTAATGCTAAGACTGCACTAATTATCCTTTTTTTCATCATTCTCATAATAATTAGCGTTTTTCTTCTAATTAGCTAACATTCCTCTTCATATTCATTAATTAACAACCTTTTGTTAATTAATTAGCCTTCAGTGCAGCAAGTTGGTGGACAAAAAAGGGGTCATAAGTGGACGTCATATTGCAAAAAATAGTGAAATCTCAACTTGTAGGGATTATTAGCAATACGCGCACTCAAAATTAGAAAAAATTATATAAATATGAATCGTAGCATCCAGAATCTAGTTTCTAAACTACTAATTTTTTTTAAAAATGGACAAGTTTAGCTATATTAAACACTTAAAATTATATGACTTGGTTTTTTTTTTTAAAAAACCTATAAGATTGTAGTCCGTTTGCCCATGATTTGGATGACCAAATCTTGTTATTTTTTTTTCATTTGGTGAAAAGTTAGATGTAGTTGTCTATCTTGGGATGGATTTTATTTTGTATTTTTTCGAGCAATATTTTTTTTATGATTTTTTCCATGAAAGTGGTCTGAAAAGATTTAGAAAAAACAGGAGCGCTTTCCATTTTCCCACCATAACTATATCAAAAAATATCGAAATCAATTTTTTTAACGTGTATAGAATTTCTCCACTCTTGGGATGGTATAAGTTTTATCACATTTTGATAAGTGAAACAAAAGTTGCAGTCTTAAACGTAGACATGAACATTCATGGGATAAAATGTCTTAAAGACCTATTGTTAGTAAAAAATTATAAAATGATATTTATCTTATTCTATTCACTTTAAAATCAATATTTCTACGAAGCTAACAGTCTCCCCTACGTGATGGCACCATTTTTGTGAAATGTTTTCAGTTTTTCAGCATGGTTCAAGTCTGTGGAAGAGAAAATTTGAAGTTTTTTGACCTTTTACACTTCATAATGACCTTCCATAGCTTTGGTTGGGGAAAAAAAAGATTTCCCGAGCCTTAGGGTCAGATTTGATGATACAGATAGAACCGCGATCATGGTTTATAAACCATGATCGCGGGTTTTATAACAAGAACCGTGATCATGCTTTATAAACCACGAGCGTGGTTTGTAAAGTGTGATCACGGTTCTTAAATCATATTTACACACATCCCAATGTTCTAATTACCATGTGATTTTTACTATTTGACTTTACCGTATGAATTACTATGAAATTTTGTCATTTTCTACACGTTTTTCTTATCACCAGAAGCAAAACATCATGGGAGACAAGAAACGAAGTCAAAAAAGGAAGTCATTAAGTAAAAAAAACACCAAACGAATTAGAGGCAAACAGATTTCAAAATGTTGAGCGAATGTGGAATCTTCGTGAATCAAGAAGAGGTTCATCTTCAACCCCTACTATTGTAAGCAATGAGGAACCAGGTAATGTTTCTACTGTCAATGTTGAAGTTGAATTAAATACTCGTGATGAAGATGTTTTTACTGTCAATGTTGAAGAAGAATTAAATACTCGTGATGTAGCAAATGTTGAAATTGAAGGAGACAATGAAAATGTGAATAAGGAAATTCAGGTTGAAACTGTAGACAAGTAAAATTTGACAAAAACACCTCCTAGGATTTTCTGTAAGAAACCTAATTATTTTATTGAAATTGATGAAAACATTTTGAAACCAATGTCTGACAAAATTTTTGAATGGCAAATCAGAAGAAAAGCCACTGAAATTTGGGATAATCATTTTGAAATTTTAAATGATTCCCAAAGATGTCAGTTGTTGGTTAGTTTGATGAAATTGATTAAAATGAGACCTACATTAAACACCTTAGGATTGACAACATCTAATATACGTGGTCAAACCTCTACAATTGTTGAAAACCTTCATGATGCATATCACATTGTTGGTGTCAAGAGACGCACTAGGGATAGTAATATTGTGCGTCGTGTACTTGCTACTAGTGTTGTAAGTGAATCAATAAAAAACAACGTTTGATTACGCAAACAAGTCAAATGTTGCAAGTTAATCGAAAAACTCTAATGAAAGCAATTGAAAGACGTAATATCCTTCAATCACTCAATAACACTGATTTTTGGGCATTTTCTGCTAGAGCACCGCGTAAGGACAAAGATAATTCTGATGCTATAAGAGAAGTTGTTATTCAATTTTGGCATGATAACACTAGAGTTTCACCTAATACAAGAGATGTTGTAAAACAGAGAGTTGGTTCTACTAATCGCGAACCACATCCAAAGCATTTCTTAGATATGACTCAAACTCAATTTTTTCGTAAGTTTGAACAAGAGCATCTGGAAATTAAAATTAGTCAACATTTTTTTGAAATGTTGAAACCATTCTATGTGAAAATCAACCACGCTCGCACCACTTGTTGTTGTAGGCAACATGTTGAATTTGTGATGCATTATGCTAAATTTTTACGTATTCATTCTAATTTTCATTCTGAAACTATGTTATCGGAATGTGGTGTTCAAGTTCCACCAATATCTTCCAGGGATTTCATTCCTACGATATTTTGTGAAAAAGAAGTTGGACAATTTTTTTATAGTCAGGATTGTTTAGATGGAAGTTGTGGTACATGCGGCGGATTACCTAAATTGGAAAGTTGCATCCATGAGAAAATTGAAGGTGCAATAGGACATAATTTAGTTGAGTTTGATAAATATAAATCAGTTGCATACCAGTTGAAAGATGGAAAAGAGTCTAAACGGTGTGAGCTAGTTACAGAACATATGCCTGTTTTTCAATTTATGAGAAAATTTAAGGATGAAATTGTTTATGAGTATGCTAGGCATACACACAAAGCTCAATGGTTGGATGAACAGTTCAAGATATGCAAGGACACATTTCCTATTGGTACTATTGTTTCAGTGGTCGATTTTGCAGAGAATTACACATTGCAACCACAAATGGAGGTTCAATCGCAATATTACAACTCAGTACAAGTTGCCATTTTTGTGCATATAGCATTTATACATTCTCCTGACAGTACAGAGAATGATAAACAAATTAAGAGAGTACCACTTTTATATCAGTGATGATCGTACTCATTCTACTGAATTTGTGCAAGGGTGTTTCCAGTTATTTTATGGAAACTTGTCTGATAGGGACATCCACTTCAAACAACATTATATATGGTCAAATAATTTCACATCTCATTTTAAGAACACATGAATGTTTTATTGGATGAGCAGGATGCATGTTAAGATGGGTGTGTAACATATTTGGAGTTTCACTGAGGCAAGCCATGGAAAAGGAGAGCATGATGATGCAGGGGCATGTGTGAAAAGAGCTCTTGCAAGAGAAGAGTTGAAGTACAAAGATGGTGCTAAATTGAAAGATGCAAAGAGCATAGTGGAATGGTGTATTGACAACATGGCCCGAGGTTCTCAAGAAAATTCCACAGTTCACAGATATTTTTGGTTGATAGAGGAACAACAAATTGCTAACTACGAGGATTGTATGACACTCACTGGGTCCAGTGATATGCACTCATTTTGTAGCTCAGACGCTACTTCATGGGCCACATGGACAAGAAAGTTGACATGTTTTTGTGCATCTTGTATCAAATTTGTCACTGTTGAGTGTGATTCACAAGAATGGGTGGATGGATGGATTTGTAGGCCTCTAACTCCGCTTCCTAGTTATCAACCTCCACAAGCATTACAACTTGTTTCTACAGATGAAGTTGCAACATCCAAGGACTTTGATGAAATTTTGATTTTGGTGCGACAAGGTATTTATGGTTATTTACAATTTTTGTATTGAGTTATGTCCATTGAAATTTTAATATGTAAATTTAATTTTAGTTGTTTAACCTTTATTTTTTGTAGGACATGTGTTTTCAGTTATTGCAACAGAAGACAATGAAGAAGGAACAAACTATTTCTTATGTCATTGCATCGAGGAAAGAAAGAAGTTGACTTCTCCTGTTATAGATGGTGAAGATATTGAGTACCCTACAAGGTCAGTGATAGTTACTGGAACTGGGCTTCGATTGTATCCATTAAAAAATCCTCTGTTTGGGTGTTTGAAGACTTTGAGACACACAGGAAAATACTCTTATATTCACATCTAGTTCTAGCGACAAATATTCAGCTGTATAGATATCGAGGAAGGCCTAATAACAAGATTCTTTAGAAGGTTTGAGAGTCAGATCATGAAGCAATCATGTCCACTATTCAGAGTAGATCCGATCCTGATGGTTCATTGGAATGAATTTACAATGCTCATGTCTGGTATATATAATTTCTTTGGTATATATAAATTTGTTAGTTAGATAGATTTAAGTTCATATATTTTATTAAATTTGTGTATTTTGTATATATCTAGTATGGTTTTGATTTGAAACTTAAATTTCTTTGACTAACACTTTTATGTGCAGGTTAGTGGTGCCAGAAAAGCTTCCACCTTCACGTGGTTGGCACTGTTAGTAGAGAATTGTAAATTCTCAAGCTAAGAGAAGCTTTCATTGTTTTACAAGAAAAGAGAAGCAATTAACAATGATTTATGTACCTGTGGAGGGGGTTCTTGGCTCCGGAGGAGGTAGCCCAGAAGCACCTGGAGCTTAGAGAACCAAAACAAAATTATGCCTCCCCAAGTGTTTACAAGACCATCCCTATGTGTGTGCATAGTCGGTTTGGTGCCACGACCCACCGTTTGTAAAATATAGCATTTGACAGCCTTACACTGGCTCAAACTGCACTATTTTACATGCGTTTGCAAACAATAGGGCAGCGAGAGCACCGATTGGAGAAGGAAAAAACTGAGACATGCTATTGTAGAGGGTCCCTATGCTGAGGTGTAGGATCAGACGAGACATCTCTAGGTGCCACGACCCACCCGTTGAAGTTGAACGATTTTTTGGTCTCAAAGGGACTACACTGGCTCAAACTGAACTAGCCCGGAAGCAACGACGTTTGTCACACACCAAAATGATGTCCTCTAGCATTCACCTGGCTAGCCAGATGTGTCGGTGTAGTCAGTTTGGTGCCAGACCCACCGTTTGCAAAATATAGCATTTGACAGACACTGGAAACTGCACTATTTCACATGTTTGCAAACAATAGGGCAGCGAGAGCACCGATTGGAGAAGGAAAAAACTGAGACAGGATATTGTAGAGGGTCCCTACACCAAGGTGTAGGATTAGATGAGACATCTCTAGGTGCCACGGAGTGCGCGTAGTCACCCGTCGAAGTTGAACAATTTTTTGGTCTCAGGGCTCTTAAGGGACTACGCCCGAACGAAGTAGCCCAGAAGCAACCTAACATTGTCACACACCAAAAATGATTTGACCTCCTCTAGCATTCACCTAAACCACCCAGAGATGTCGTAGAGGGTCCCTACATAGTCGGTTCTTAAGGGACTACGGTGCCACGACCCACCGTTTGCAAAATATAGCATTTGATAGCCTTACACTGGCTCAAACTGCACTATTTCACGCATTTGCAAACAATAGGGCAGCGAGAGCACCGATTGGAGAAGGAAAAAACTGAGACATACTCTTGTAGAGGGTCCCTACACCAAGGTGTAGGATTAGACGAGACATCTCTAGGTGCCACGGAGTCCGCGTAGTCACCCGTCGAAGTTGAACAATTTTTTGGTCTCAGGGCTCTTAAGGGACTACGCCCGAACGAAGTAGCCCGGAAGCAACGACGTTGTCACGCACCAAAATGATGCCTCCTCTAGTTCACCTAGCCACCCAGACATGTGTCAGCATAGTCGGTTTGGTGCCATGACCCACCGTTTGCAAAATATAGCGTTTGACAGCCTTACACTGGCTCAAACTGCACTATTTCACGCGTTTGCAAACAATAGGGCAGCGAGAGCACCGATTGGAGAAGGAAAAAACTGAGACAAAATATTGTAGAGGGTCCCTACACTGAGGTGTAGGATTAGACGAGACATCTCTAGGTGCCACGGAGTGCACGTAGTCACCCGTCGAAGTTGAACGATTTTTTGGTCTCAGGGCTCTTAAGGGACTACGCCCGAACGAAGTAGCCCGGAAGAAACGACATTGACATTGTCACACACCAAAATGATGCCTCCTCTAGCATTCACCTAGCCACCCAGACATGTTTCAGCACAGTCAGTTTTTGGTGCCACGACCCACCGTTTGCAAAATATAGCATTTGACAGCCTTACACTGTCTCAAACTGCACTATTTCACGCGTTTGCAAACAATAGGGCAGCGAGAGCACCGATTGGAGAAGGAAAAAACTGAGACATAGGCTATTATAGAGGGTCCCTACACCAGGTGTAGGATTAGATGAGACATCTCTAGGTGCCACGGAGTGCGCGTAGTCACCCGTCGAAGTTGAACGATTTTTTGGTCTCAGGGCTCTTAAGGGACTACGCCCGAACGAAGTAGCCCGGAAGCAACGACATTGTCGCGCACCAAAATGATGCCTCCTCTAGCATTCACCTGGCCACCCAGATGTGTTGGCACAGTCAGTTTGGTGCCACGACCCACCGTTTGCAAAATATAGCATTTGACAGCCTTACACTGTCTCAAACTGCACTATTTCACGCGTTTGCAAACAATAGGGCAGCGAGAGCACCGATTGGAGAAGGAAAAAACTGAGACAGGATATTGTAGAGGGTCCCTACACCAAGGTTTAGGATTAGACAAGACATCTCTTAGGTACCATGGAGTCTGCGTAGTCACTCGTCGAAGTTGAACAATTTTTTGGTCTCAGGGCTCTTAAGGGACTACGCCTGAACGAAGTAGCCCGGAAGCAACGACGTTGTCGCGCACCAAAACGATGCCTCCTCTAGCATTCACCTGGCCACCCAGATGTGTCAGCATAGTCGGTTTGGTGCCACGACATCCCGAGGCATGACTTCTCACTACTCACCTCCATTCATTTCCTAGGACTGCCTAGAAAAGGTAGTTTGTAAACATTTATGCCACGAAGGCTCAAGGAATGCCAGGAAGGCTCTAGATCAGGTGGTCTGACTCCAATCCAGGCCTCCCTAGATCCCGCCATAGCACCTGAAGGCATATACCCCCCAATCAACGTTGGCGGTGACAGTTTGTTGGACCACGACGTCCCGGGGCATGACTTCTCGTGCTACTCGGCTAGCATCAATGAGATTGCAACAAGGTTAACACATTACCATGTAAATACTCTAATGATTGTTAAATGATCTCTTTTTAAGCATGTTAATACACAATAGAACTTGTTAAGAATATTTTTGCATATCTTTTGCCAACTAAGTTAAGAACCTTCAATTTACCATTATATAACATATAACATCATATATGATATGTGTCGATTGTTATATCTTAGTTTCAAAATTAAATGTTAAACAAATAGATTTTTATTAGATATTAGGGTTTCAAATAAATATGACAAGGATACCTGCTAGCATTTGAAATGCCTAAAAAATTGTCAGTGTATCATCTTTAAAATGCAAGGATGTGAATTATTTGACAATATACATTACATACATATTTATGTGTTCTTATCTAGATTGATATGTCGTAACATATGTACAAACATCCTAAATAAATATGTAAAGAATGTTCACAAATTCCTTGATATATCGTTTTAAAATTCATTGAAGAACCTTGAAATTTTTTCAAATACCTTGGAATGGTAAGGATGTGAATTATTTGACAAACCCCCTCACAAAAATGTGTATTTTGGACTAGAAGGATTGTAGGGTATACAAAAAATGGGGTTTTTAAAGTGTGTGCTTAAATACAAAAACATATAGGACTTAATAGGGAAGTGAATCTACTTACGATAATCAAATCATGTGTAACTTCTTAGTTGATTGGCATAGCACCAAATTATAAAGAGATATTAAGGTGTATCTATTGATCAATGAGATAAACCCTATTAATGGGATAATCTCTAAAACAATACATAAATGCTTCCCTTAATTTCTTAACAATTGTACCATGCAATGTTGCACCATAGTAACGTTATATTCATATAGTTCAAGATGAACTCTACCTCGCTTATTTCTAACAATGTTCACATTAGTTGATATGCAACAGATGAGTGTTAGCTTTAAAAGAAAAAATGTTAGTTATAGAAATTCCCTCACAACCATTCTTTCAAAGATGTGCACATTGTTAGGAGGCGGGAAAATAATTAGAGTTGCACATACACCCTACGTAATTACTGTGAAAAAAGTAATTACGTATTGCCCTTTTGTAGTTCACCTAGCATGGTTATCATAGGTTTTGCTTAATGGAATAGGTTTGCTTAACAATTGTACCATGTAGTGCTCCGGGACATGGTTTTTTAATTTTAAATCAAACATACATATAGAACTAATATACATAGAACATACATACATAGAAGGATATCATGTGCAATGAAATCGAATCAAACATAGAAGTAATATCGTTATGAAAACCAACACATGGATACATAATGTATCAAACTAAGTGTGTTGGACGCATGTCTCTGAAAATATAAGTTCATAACATGTGTACATCTCGAACTAAGTGTGCTAGGACGCATGCATCTCTGAAAATATAAGTTCATAACATGTGTACATCTCGAACTAAGTGTGTCATACATATAGGACCACATGCAGTCGCATAAGGCTATATATACAATGGACTATATGAAGAATCATGAACTAGGACCAGATGGCCCATATATATATCTATGTACATCCAGGTCCTATGAATCTAATCATGAAACATCTTCCCTCTCTTCACCCTGCTAGAAGTAGCATGTCCATGACCTGGGGATGTAGTGGAGGGAGATGCCACTACGGATTTCATCCATGTGGTCCTAGGCATCTCTAAGCAGGCCTGCAACCTAACCTGCACATTCATAAACAACAAGTTTTTAACACCCAATTTTTAAAATACATTCAAACTTTAGAAACTTAGAATTTAGTTAAAATGCATGTGAAATCTTACCGCAATGTCATGATCCCTATCAATTTGTTTTGACGCGTCGCAGGGACAACAATAGACTCACGAGGGGTAAGCTACATACAAATAATTAAATTTCAAATTAAATATTTCATGTACAAAATTTGATATTGTAGATTTAAGTAATAAGAAATAATTCCTCCAAAATTTAACAAATTTGAAAAATTGTACCTCAGTTAGTGGATCTGCAGATGCTATGGCAGTATCTACAGCAGCCTCCACAGTCTGCATATATGGAGGAGTCTCTCTGGCAGTCATAAGCTATACAAAAAACATGTACAAATCAATATTAATCTACATGACTGCCACATAACAGACCCAAAGCATAATCCACGTGAACTTCCACAATTAGAAACAAAGTGTAAAGAGAAACTAACCTACGTAAAAGTCACGTGAGGCATGACCCGCCAGGCTCCTGCGTATAAAAGACAAACATATATTAATATGTACATGTACACGTGAAACATTATAATAATAAAAGTGCACAATCAAATGAAATTTGAAATTTAAGCACAACTTGAAACTTATGTTTGTAACACACCTAGCTGCAGTAGCTAGCATGTCGACGCCGGATGTTTCCTTCACCGGCTCTTGCTATTTAAAATAAAATAAAAAATTAGTTTTTACATGTATGTACATGACGTACAATCAAATACATATATATTAAAATCTCAAACATGAATTAAACTATTGTATATATATATATATATATATATTTGACATTTACCTGTGAAAGACCAAGATCCTTTGCACCAGTTCCAAAAACATCCACCATCATCTCATCTAGAGAAAAGAAATCATGTGATCCAACAAATGATGTCTCACCCGTAGTGCATACTGCACCACATGATCCACATAGTGGTGTGGTGCGCTAGAACTGGCACCTCCACCAACATCACCAGATGCAATCTGGTCACTATGTTGGGTCACAGTGTCAGTGAGCTCCCTCAATGCATGTAGTGTGTCAATCTTCACAACCTCCTTCACTGTAGGAGGGATAACTGAAGGCAAGTGGGGGTTTTGGGGCATGGGGGATCCTTGGTTGACCTACGCATGCACCAGGTCTACTCTGTGCAGAGCCACCTCCTCGCCCATAAAACTCAGAAAAGTCAAAATAATTTGGGACCTCATTAAGCACGAACTCGCAATATAATTTCTTCAAAAAATAGAGAGGAACCTCATTGTTGTTGCATGGTGGATAATAAAAAACCATCCACCATCGGTCCCAAAAATTGTTCTTGATTCGGTCATCGTGGCACCAATGGATTGGGAACCATTTGCAAGTAGCTGCGGGGGGGCATTGGTTCTTGGGTCAGTAAATAATGCACAAATGCAGTCTTTTCCATTTTTTTTGTCTTTTACGGCCGCATGGGATAATTTATCTGCATACCACCACCTACAATCACCTCTAAAGGTATTCCATCTGTCTATTTGGTTGGTTGCGGAGTCGACTTCACCAATCAATGTTTGCAATGTGTTGGCTAAAGTCATGCGGGACGGATTTGTGGCATGATTTTGTCTTATAGTCTGAATAAGGTTCTCAATGACAATTTTATTTTGTCAGATTCTTCCAACGATATCAGCTTGTGTTCCTGCTGGTTCCGTGGGGACAGAAGGAGCCACAGGAGGTGGATCTATGTTTGGAGGAGGGTTTTGAGGAATGTTTGGAGGGTTTTGAGGATTTGTTGGAGGGTTTTGAGGAATATTTTGAGGAATGATGTTTGCAGGATTACGAGCTTGTCGAGCAACTCACAAAACAAAAAAATTGTATACATAAACAAAAAATTGAAAAACCCATGAAAATCACAAAAAATAACCTAAAATGCAAAAAAAATTGATCAAAATCGAGGGCTTACCTCTTTGTCTTGGTGGCATGGTTGAAACTATCATGATCCAGAAGTCCGAAGAGCAATTTTTAGGGGGTATTCAAAGCGCGAGTGCCAAAGGTCTAGGAGAAATCATGGTTCGAAAGGAAAAATGGGGGAAAATGAGGAGTCGCGGGTCTATTTTTTTGTCTCAGAGGACCGTGATCGCGGTTTGAGGTTCATAAATCACCAAACCTATAAAAAATAATTACGCAAGCACGGTTTAGAAAATGAGCGCGGTACCTAAATTTTGGGTTTTTATGTCCACTTAATTGTCCACCAAATTAATATTTGCTTTTGAAGTTATGTAGATATTAGTTTCAATTTATAGCTTCGTTAATTATACATGAGCACACTAGTCAAAGAATAATTAGTGGTATCTTCTATTTGTCGACTGGTCAGTTAAGGTAATAATTATAATAGTAGTGGTAGGTAATGTGTTTAAACCTTGACAATAATTGTTCTTGAAGTAGTGGCATCAACCAAAGAGTGTCAATCCTAAAAAATTTGCTAATATAATACATATGACAATGCTCCACATTTAATAGGTGTTAAGAACCTAGAATGTTGAGGAGGACAAGGAAAACTATTACTCTTTATATTTGATGTTTCCGAGGAAAGTGTTGAAAATTTACTAATATGACGGCCTTTAAAGGTGTGGAAAAAGCACTTGATTGGCCATGTATTGATCGACCAAGCCTTCCTTCCTGAGACATCTTTGTAGTACATTACCTCGGCACACTATACATTGAACCCCTTTTCTCCTCAAAATCATGTACATAAATTTCATATGCTTCATATGTTCCTGGTCATAATAAAGATGAGTTTCACATAGGCTCCCCCACAATACTTTTCCTCATCGCGGAATTGACCAAAATCCACAAATATATTTGAAAATTAATTTTGGGTTATTGAATTTTGACTACCCATTTGTCATTGCTTGTAATCCTCCTCATGATGGTAAATAAGAAAGATTAAATTGCATTGGATAATCATAAACAAAGGTTACTATTATCCAATTTTGCCCCTCAGGAAAAATTGGACAAACACGACCTTGCACACTAAGAAAATGAAGGGATTGATTCATTCATGGGAGCTTGCATTTCGAGGTTGGCTGAATAAATTGAAGCAGGCCAAGAAAATTGCAGAGGAATTTGGGAAATGAAGAAACTCTGAAGGACTGAAATTTTAGATTTTGGAGGTGGAGCCATTCTGAGGTAGGCTAGGGTCAAATTCGAGGATTGGGTGGAAAGAACCATGTAAAGGCCGAAACCTCGAAGCCTAAATTTTGGGCTTCAGGATTTCAGAGGTTTGGAGGTTTCGGTGAGCGCGGGCAGGTGAATAGTGAAAAAATACCTGAAATCCTAAAGGTCCGAAACCCAAAGTCTAAATTTCAAACTTCGGGATTTCAGAAGTTCAGAGTTGGAAGCAGGGTCAAAGATCCTCGAAGTCCTAAAAACTTTATCCCTAAAGTCCCAAAAACTTGATCCCTAATGTCCCAAAAATCCGATCCCTGAAGTCCCAAAAACCCGATCAGTGAAGTCCCGAAAACCCAAACCCCAAAAACCTGATCCTTGAAGTCTTGAAAACCCGATCCCCAAAGTCCCAAAAACTTGAACCTCGTAGTCCTGAAATCCCGATCCCCAAAGTCCTAAAATCCCCGAAAATACTCAAGGTCCGAAACCCAAAGTCTGAATTTCGGACTTTGGGGTTTTGGCATTTCAGAACCTTCAACTCCCTAGTGTCACAAAAATCAAGTCTAAAAATCGAAGTTTGAATTTTAGACTTCGGACTTTCCAGGTTTTGGAGGTTTCAGATTACTCTCAAGCCGAATGAGCAGTAACATCAACCTCCGAAACCAAAATGCTCAAAAGTCCAAATTTCAGATTCGGAGGTTGCAAGGCATTTCAGAGTCTTAAAAGAGAAGATCAACCACTCACATTTATTGCAAAATGGCACCCTAATTTCATGATGGCCATAAGTTTTGATTGGGAGCTCAGATTTGCACAAAGCCATAACTTTTGATTGAGAGCTCGTATTTGCACAAAATCGGACTTTAAAATGAAGAAATACAATCTGCCATTTTAGAGAGTGTTCCCAGATTTCCCACCTACCAAAATGATGAAGGTATGGGCTTCCTTTCTTGCCCAACAAGGAATAGTACATGGAGGTATGGGTTTTGCAGTGGCACCCATCATTGTTGCAGGTGAATTCAATGCATTTTAGGGTGGTTGAAGCAATATTTCGAGTTTCTTCCCTCTCTCCCTTCTCTCATTCTTCCTATATATTGTAAGGAGGGGCATTGTTCTAATGTTGGATAATTTTTCTTTGCACCCTCCCTTCTTCTCTTGTCTGTAAGTGAATTTGTGGAGTTCAAACCTCCCATTCAAGTTGTAATGCAAGTTTGTGCCTCTTGGCCATTGTAATGCACTGTATCAAATCTTTGGAGCAATAATACAAGTTTGTGGATGAATTTCAACCCTCTCTTGTGTTCATTGCTTTCTTCTGATCTCTCATTGTAATCTTGGTTATCTGTGCATGGTTATTGTATTACATGTTTAATGGTTTGTGTTTAATGGTTAGTGGATTCTCATCAGTGGATTGATCTATGGTGTATTTTCATCCTTCTTAATGTGATTGTGGTTTCTATCTCCATGTAAAGCAGGTGTTCAACATTCCTTTTGGTGCATCACCTCTGTTAGTTTAGGTTTAATTTCTTGTAATCTTCTTAACCTTGTCTCCTTGGCAAGTTAGAGTAGATTTTAGAGTAGATCCTCTACAATTTGGATGTGTGCATCAGAATAGAGGAATAGGAATCGGCCTTCAACCCGAGGGTTATCCTGATTGCAAAGTCCCAGACTTTGGGATAGCTCCATGTTTGACGAATCACACTGACTACCTCAACCATTCACTAATTACGAGCAATCAAGGGTGTTGTGATTTCTTCATAACAGTTACCATCAAATATATAAACAGCCGAGGAGGAGAGAAGGATTCCAATGGACAGCTGGGACGTGGAAGGTCACAGGTCACGTGGGAAGGTTAACAGTCCTACAAATACAATCAATGTATTAGATTTTTAACATTCCCCCCTTAATACATTGTTTTTACAAACATCATAATTCCATATAATGGATCCCCCCTTATCCAAACACAGTAAAAAGTTTATTACACTTTCCATGTAGCCTCTGCTCACCTCTGAGGTAGTATGCCAACATTCTAGCTTCTTGGTCTTGGTGACACCTTGTTTTTTTCCCACAAGATTACCACAAACCTGGAAGTGGCCTGAGCACATCCAACCATGAGAACACCTCACTGGTTTCCGATTTCCCTAGATTACCATGAACCCATATGGTTTTCCAACTGCAGGCTCACCACGAACCTGAAGGTGACCTGATGCCCCAGCTAAACACTTCGGTGGTTTCTTGGATTTCACAAACCCTTTACACAAGAACCAAGTGCTACTTAGTGCTTTTCACACCTCATAATGTCCTTCATTCAGGGGGTACCAAATTGGAACATGCTTGACAACTTTATTGAGGAAAAAATGCACAACACATACCAGAACGACATTACGAACAACAAAATACGAACACAAACGTCACCAAATCCATGTTGCAACCCCATCGTAGGTCACTGACGAAAGGACACCATATATCCTCCAATCTCCGTATATCCTCCAACCTCCATTAACACACTCCTTAATTAACGGATATAGCTTTGAGGCTACGGTGATTCTGAACGCTTCTACATCTTTTTGATCCTTTATACACTCGCTGGGGAATATCTTCGCAACTTTTCTTTGCCTCGGCAAAAACTGACTTGAGCAACTAATGTTTGCACAGAATTGGAATGGATGCACGCTCTCCCTTTGCTAAAACTGGCCGCTGCCAAGGTAAACTTGCTCCACAAACTGCCAGTTGACAACAGAGACAACCACACTTGTTGCAACAGGTCTCTACCAAACAGGTCATTCAAGAACTCGCCAAACGGGTCTCCACGCACAGCTACGAAAGAAAACGCCAAAAAATAATGCTCTAAAGCACAATTCAAAGACAGACCAGGTTTGACACGGATGTGAACGAAGAATTCCATAAGATAAACGTGTCAAGGTTGAAGGCAGAGACTTCAATGCAAATATGTAATTAACAATTGCAAGGTAGAGACGTCTGGCAGAAATCGAGGCACATATACATTCTAAGATGCTAATTAGGAATCACCAAAACCATTGTTCCATCATCATCATTGTTGGGTCTCGAATTATTTTACGCAGGTCGCAAATACCAAACACGAAACGCTGACAGAGAAAAACGCCTTGCAAATCAAACTGGTCACTGAAAATATTTCCTCTCAGGTCTTGTACTCTTCCACGTATCTGATTCCTCAACGCTGATCTCCAGATTTTTGCACAGGCTGAGAACGTGTCAGGGAGCTCTGATACCAATGATGGTAAATAAGAAAGCTTAAATTGCATTGGATAATCATAAACAAAGGTTACAATCAAATATATAGACAACGGAGGAGGAGGAGAGAAGGATTCCAACAGACAGCTGGGACGTGGAAGGTCACATGTCACGTGGGAAGGTGAACAGTCATACGAATACAATCAATGTACTAGATTTTTATAACACCTCACACCTCTGTAAAGTGAATTCCTCGCATCTACCCTACACTTCCTTTGGCTTCATACTCACATTAAAGACTTTGCTTTCACAGAGCCTGACCTGATCCATCAAATTTGATTTATATTGGAATTGCATTTGGTTTTCACAATTAATAGGCATACATCTTTGCATAGAGGGTCCTTTAAGATCGACATCATATTTCATCATGGATTTAGTATCAAATATTGTGATTCAAACTAATTACTCACACCTGGAAGTTCCTTGCACCACTAAAGAGATCACTCAAGTTTGTATCTTCCTTTGACTCGCCCACTATTTTTCTTTGCATGCGGTGGTTAAACATTGTATTATCCAACTCTCCAAATGACTAGATAATGCATGCTACATGTGTCTCATGCATCAACATATGGATTGGCATATCTTCTAACTTTCCTTGACCAAAATCCATGGATTCAATAAATTCCATGCATTTAGATTTTTGGCTCATCAAGAGATTATAAACTTCAAACTGATCAATTGAATTATAATCATCAAACTGATCAACCAAATTATAATCATTGAATTGATCATCCGAATTATAATGTTAAAACTAAAATGTTCCCTATTTATAACCTATGATGACATAGAGCATTCAAGGAGGGCCTAGAAATACTCACTGAATATTTTTTTGTATTTTCAATGCCTGAAACATAAATTATACTAATAGGTGTTTCCAAATGGAAGTCTTAGTTGTGCATGACACACATTGGGGAAATGGAAGGTCAAGATTTTGTGATAGTGGTCATTGATGAATGACATCATTAGGACTATTGATGAGGGAAATCCTAATCATTGAAGGGAAAGCCAAATCACAAATGTGCATGAAATTGGTGATAGAAGAAACCCTAAAAATAAAGTTTATGTATCTAACATATATAGTAAATACAAGATTAAAACATATGTAATTTTCCATATCTCCAAATGGTGGCGGAGGAGACTGTACAATGCGACCAAATGGTCCATCCCTCAATGTATGACACATGTGTGTGCCACTCAAAGAATAATTAACAATATCTGCTATTTGTCGACTTGTGAAGTAAGGTAATCGTTATAATAATAGTGGTAGGTAACATGTTCAAACCTTAACAATAATTGTGTTGTCAGCAATGTAATAAACCAAAGAGTGTCAGTCCTAAAAACTTTCCCTAATATAGATACACATGACAATGCTCGACAATTAATAGGTGTTAAGAACCTAGAATGTTGAGGAGACATTCTCAACTACAAATCCACAAGGAAAACTCTAGCTCGTTATATTTGATGTTTCCTAGGAAAGTGTTAAAAATGTACTAAGATGATGGCCTTAAATGTGTGGAAAAAACACTTGACCGAACATATTTTGTGGTTATCAAAAGCACTACTACATGGACTCAACTAGGGATGTCATGTCCAATCCAAAATTTCCCTATCTGTAAAGTGTCACGTAACACACACAGTCAAATTCCCCTTAAATTGGTGTGTGTTCAAACTACCCACAAACTAGTGACAATGGCAATATTGATCAACCAAACCTTCCTTCCTGAGACATCTTTGTATTATATTGCCTTGACACACTATGCACTGAACCAACTTTCTCCTTAAAATCATTGAAATAAATGTCATATGATTTATATGTTCGTGGTCATAATAAAAACGATATTCACGTAAGCTCCCCCTAACATTCTCCTCCCTCATGGAATTCTCCTCCCTTAAATCATTTGTACATTGCTATGGAGCATTCCTCATGCAATGTTTCTCCCTCTTATTTAACTTCTTCAACACAACCCGTTTCACGTCTCCATTACACCATTCACATACAATTGCTAGTTTAGGTAACTATTACACCACCTTTAAATAAGTGCACTTAATATATATTCACATTTAATTGCAATGTTATATGGTTCATTATAATATTTTGAAATTGACTTTATTCAAATCAGTTTTACACACTAACCAAAAACCTTTCACATATATATATATTCGTTCCCTCTTGTTTGAATCATTCAATTCGTCGAATATTTTGATTTGATAAGATTCCATCCTATAAAATTGGCACTCCAAACAAGGAATCGAGACTTTCAAATAGGCACTCCAAACAAGGAACCAAAACTCAGAATTTGGTTACAAGTGCATTTTGCTACAAATAATGTAAGATCTAACTCTTACCCCCAAAAAATAATAAGAGGAACCCACCAGTCCTTTTAAATGTATTTCAATTCCATACCCAACAAACTCTATACCTTGAAATTCTCGTCTATAGCTAGCTTAAATGCAAAGTCAATTAAAATGGGATGCATGCACATGTAAAAGGAAAAAATGCAAGATACAAATGATATTTAATATTATTTGTAACGTGCCCAAAACAGATAACTCGCCCAATACTTGATGAATCTAGATTATTCAATTCCATACAAACATCTCGAATACTGTAATATAGCGACAGCCATTATAATTCCTCATTTCCCAGGAAATATTTACGCCAGTCAAGGAATGACATTAATGAACTGAATCCATTCAACTTGGCTTTCGTTGACTCACATCCATGTTAGGGTTTTTATTTGGCTTAAACTGTATATAAAGATGGTGTGCACTTCTGTACTCATTGTAACCTCAGTTTTTCTTCGTCAATGGAAGGTTCGAAGGTTTACAGACCACGGAGTGTTCTCCCTGTGATTTTGGTAGTCCTTTTGTGGGGTTTTACTGTGCAGGTTGATTATGCTTATGGGGAATGGATCGTGGTGGGAGGACAGGAAGGTTGGCGTTTTGGTTTTAACTACACTGACTGGATCTCAAAGGCAGGCAAAATTTACGTCAATGATACATTAGGTTAGAGACTTCTAACCCTTGTAATATATCTGGTAGTGTTTTACATAAATGAACAATTGTTTATACAGTGTTTTATAATATTGTTTGAAAGAGAGAGGTTGTTATTGGTTTATTTGTGACATGTGGAGTGGGATTTTTGCACGATTTGATGTATATTTTCCAATTGATTGTCCATATCCAATAACAAATTATCATTTATAACACTAATAATAATAATATCGAACATTGATAGTGAATTCAACTTACAAACATATGCGATAATGATAGAGTGAGTGTGTTCCAGTTTATCATATTTAATTTAAATAATTGTTTGTGATTTTTTGTGGGCAGTGTTTAAGTATCCCATTCCAACTCCAAGCTCGTTCCATTATGTGGTGCTGTTAAAAAACAAGAAGAGTTATAAGGAATGTATTGTTAACACTGGAAGGAACTTGGCAAATACAACCAGAGGAGTTGGGTTTGGATTTGGCTTCAAATTGTTAAAGCCCAAGAATTATTTTTTTGCGTGTGGTGTGGGCAATGGAACTCACTGTAATGTTGGCCTTATGAAGTTCGGCGTTAAGCCAGTGGTTAGGCTCACTTAATGATCATTCTGGTGGAGAATCTCATTATCAAGCCAGGCAAGATGCAGTGCAATAAGTCTCCCAAACTATCTCACCCAACTTTATTTTTCATGGCTTTTGCCATTCTACATAGACATTAGAGGGCCTGTTAGATAATTGTTAATGAACAAAGTTGCTTTCTAGATTATGATGTGGTATTTTATCTTGTTACTAAATCTTCTTTTGACCTCCGTGGTGGAGATGGAACTGGTGTGAAGTGAGAGACATCCATGATCCATGCATGGAGATGGCAATAGCAATGGTAGCATGATAGTAATGTAGGCTAATATTTTTTGTGTTTGCAAATTAAAACTTGGATTTCAGAGTACACAACTTTTGTTGGTAGTGAGCTTTTATCATTATACTTCTATAGAAATGTATATTCGTCTAAGATAGTCTTCACTTATAATTCTTGAGAAATGCAAACATAACCTTGACAAAGGTGGAATTTTTTTTTTTTTTTTTTATTATTTATTTTTAAAACATATATCTCAGTTGCACTATGGTCGAATTAGACATATAGCCAAAGCTTATATATATTTCTCAATGTACTTGCAATATATTATGTAACTCGTGTATATTAATATTGATTATCACACAAGTTATTGTTTTTGGGGCATCTTACTCTTTTATAACATGTAATACAACTATTTCAAACTTAACTGTATAAAGGATTGTTAACTGAGAAGAGGGGATTTTAAAAGAAAAATCTAATTAGGTGAAGAAGATGTAGAAAATTTAGCATAAATAAAGAATCTTCATAATATTTGTTAGTATATCTTCATGGAACTATTGGTGTATGTGTCTAGCTAATTTTTACTATGTACAATTTGATTTGACAATTATATTCATCAATTGTTGGGATCCAAAAAATCTCGCCCGCTTTTCCTAAATTATATAAGAATATTTATGAAATTGATCTTGTGATCTCAAACATTTTAATAGAGCTCCAGTATTATACCCAACCATTATTATCATTCCAGTTGAATTGATTAATTATTTGAAACCAACAAACCAATTATAATGCAAGTACCCAACCCTAATCACTTTCAATATTCTAATTTAAATTCTTGGCATTAATATGTTGGTATAATGAATACTAGTTGTTTAATATTTCTTAAATGCTTGAATGGATGATCTAAATCTTTGAAATTGATTTTGGCACATGGATGTTTTTCTTTCAATTGAATTGATATAATTCTTTATTGTCATAAATACATCTATTTCGCATATATCTATTTATAGAATTATAATTGAAATCAAATTGGGACCCTACTAACATGCATGCCAACATAAAATAGATAGAAAATTAACAAATATTTCCCAAAATATAGCCAAACAAAACTTCCAAAATCTCCCTAAATAGCCAAATTATGAATATTATCCACTAAAGTTTTCCCTGTCAAACACTTAGTCACATACATGCATTTTACTTATATATTAATCACGTCTATATTATATACCACATCACATATATTTCCTTAATCGTAAAATCTCACTACATAACATACATCATCTGAAACCCATGTAACACATATATCACACCATCAAATTTCATAGGATGCCCTATTAATCCTTTCATATGAAATGCCACTCTACATTTCATCATTGGTCTTTAAGGCTTGCTTGTTCTTCTAGTCCAACATAAAAATCTCATGCACCACATACTGACCATTTCACTGTTATACATTGTTATTCTCCTTAGCCCTCTTTGGCACATATTACTACCACTATTCTATTGGCACTTAAGCCATATTATTTTATACATATGAGGATTGGACCTCCATCATCTGAAATGCTTTATTTACCTCCTCTAGATGTTCTCATTAGGTATCTTTCATGTTATTCCTTTCTTCTGTACATAGCCATGAACTAAACAATTCCAAAAAACATTGATATATTCCCAAAAAGAAAAAACATTCACATATTTTCAAAAACAAAAAACTCTTGACCTATTTCTCTAGCATACATTATTTACACTTTACATTATACATGTTATTTATCCTTTTGGTTTGATAAATAACCTTTTTATTCTTTACACACATGTGTTCATAGGTTATATTGATCATGATTCAAGACATACAAATTGATACCTAATTATGGAAGCTATCATTATTCATTACATACTTTCTCTGGGGGCATCCCACCACACAAACTAGGTATTATTATTTCATTATAGTACCTTTCCACTTCTTCTTACGCTTAATTACATGCATACTATATTTTCTATCTTGTGAATTAACATGACTAACACATATATCTTGTGTGGTGTTGACAAATTTTGGTTTCATATGCTGTTCTATATCACTTGCTATGTCATTTCATCACATTATGACACTCTATTTTTCTACACATGCTTTTTATTTATGTATGTAGTTACTTGTTAGATACTATTATTGCAGCCTAAAGGCCTTGTTTATCTTATGACAACATGGGTGTCCCATGTTTGTGGCATCATGCATTGCTTGCTTGACATTTCATCTCTTACTTTAAGGCTCAAGTGCCTTGATTATGTTGTGACACTGTGGGTGTCTCATGTTTTCAAGCATTAATCCTTTTACATGAAACTATTTGAAATATTATATTTTCACTTAAATAAGCATTACTATTGTTGATTACTACTATTTTTCTTATTGACATTATTTCTATTATTCTTCTTATTACTATTGTTACTCTTCATTTCACATCATGGTATTCACTGTGCACATCCCCTTTATAGGTACAAGTTCTTCTTAAACTAACAATGTATTAACTAATGCGCTAACATTCCCCCCCTTAATATATTGCTCTTACAAATGTACCCCCTAAACAAATCAAACTTCACTTTGCCGAGAGGCTTGGTGAGAATATCTGCAACCTGAAAATCAGTAGGGCAGTACTGGAGCTGAATTTGGTGGTTCAAGACCTGTTCACGAATGTAGTGACATTCGACCTCAATATGCTTTGTTCTTTCATGAAAAACAGGATTCTTCACAAGCTTCAACACACCTTGATTGTCGCAGTGAATGATGGGAGGTTTCTCTTCAGGAATCCCTATATCTACAAGAATGTGACTTAACCAAATCACTTCGCACACAGCTCCTCGTGCGGTGTGATATTCAGCCTCAATGGATGAGAGAGCAACAACAGTTTACTTCTTGCTAATCCATGAGATAGTCCCAGATCCGAGATGAAAAACATACCCTGAAGTGGATTTCCTGTCATCAACGGATCCTACATAGTCTGAGTCTGTATATCCCTGTAAGAAGAACTGAGTGTTCTTCTGATACTCCAGACCAAAGTCAACTGTACCTCAGACATATCTCAACACATGCTTTGCTGCTATCCAATGACATTTCTTCGGCTCCTGCATAAATCTGGCGAGATAGCTCACTGCAAAGCAAAGATCTGGCCTGGTATAAGTCAAGTAAATGAGACTCCCCACAAGCTTCCTGTAGTGAGTGCCATCTACCTGCGGTGAATCCTGGAATCTAGATAATTGCAAACCTTTTTCCATAGGTGTGGACATTGGTTTACAATCTGACATTCCATACTTCTCCAGGAGTGTCTTGGCATATTTCATCTGGGAGACGAAGATATGATTCTTCTTCTACCATATCTCTAAGCCAAGATAGTAGTGAAGTAGCCCCAAATCAGTCATGTCGAAGGATTTCTTCAGATCATTCTTTACATCATCCACAAGATTGTCAGAACTTCCTGTGATCACAAGATCATCTACGTACAAAACCAGAATGACAATCTCTGTTCCTACCTTCTTGATATACAAATTTGTATCTGAGGGGCTACGAGTGAATCCATGCTGCAATAGGTGATCATCAATTTTTATATACCATGCCCTAGGTGCTTGTTTGAGTCCATAAAGTGACTTTATCAGATGACATACCTTGTGTGGTTGATGCTCATCTACAAACCCTTCAGGTTGGGCCATGTATACTTCTTCTTTTAGATCACCATTCAGAAAAGCACTCTTGACATCCATCTGCTGAAGTTTCCATCCATTTTGTGCTGCCAGTGCACAGACAACTCTGATGGTTTTGATCTTCACAGTGGGTGCAAAGGTCTCGTCATAGTCAATTCCTTCTTGCTGAGCATAACCCTTTGCAACAAGTCATGCTTTGTGTTTGTCGATTGAACCATCTACCTTATATTTTGTTTTGAAAATCCATTTGCAGCCAATGGATTTCTTACCTGGAGGTAGATCGACAAGTTCCCACGTCTGATTCTGAATTAGGGAATCATATTCAACATCCATAGCCTGTTTCCACTGTGGTTGGTCTAATGCCTCACGAACAGTGTCAGGTTCGGTGCTATCAACAACTGAACTCATGAGTGCAAAATTTACCTCATGTCTGGCTTGACTTCGTGTTCTGACTCCCGTAGAAGTACCTGGAAGTGAGTTCAGGTGTGCATCCCTAATAGTATTCTGGACCCATTTCAGACATTGGTGCTGCTGCTGCTGATGTGAAGATGTGTTTTCCAGTGTGCCTAGATCAACGAACAAGTCTCCACTCAGCTCTTCTTCTCTCTGAGAAGAATCATCTTGCCCATCATCTGGATGTGTGAGCAATCTATGTGACGAGGTCGGTACTGGATCTCCATTGTGTGGTAGGGAGTCAAAGGATGACTCATCACACACCACATCTCAACTCTCGTAGATCTTCTTCATCTCAGGATCCATGAGACGATATGCCTTTGAGGTAGTACTATACCCCAAGAAAAGACATGGCAGTGTCTTTGGATCGATCTTCTTCCTTTTCTCATCTGGAACATGCATATATGCAGTACAACCAAAAACTCTCAAATGATGAATAGAAGGTTTACGACTAGTCCATACCTCTTCCGGTGTCCTTGTTCTGCAAGATCTTCATGGGTGCCCAGTTGAGTAGATACACTGTTGTCTGGACTGCTTCTGCCCAAAACTGATCCTCCAACTTGGCAGTGGAGAGCATACAATGAGCCATCTCCATGACAGTCCTGTTGTGTCACTCAGAAATCCCATTCTGTTGGGGAGTGTAGGGTGCAGTCAGATGTTGCTGAATGCCATGCTGCTTCAGGTATGCTAAGAACTTCTTTGATACAAATTCCCCCCCTCGATCTGAGTGGAGGAGAAGGAGAGGCTTCCCAGACTGCCTGGTGGCTTGCTGGTAAAAGGTTTGGAAATTGGCAAATGCCTCACTCTTCTTCCGGAGAAAATATACCCACATTTTCCATGAGTAATCATCAATGATGAGCTGGAAGTATTCAAAACCTTGGAAGCTAGCTGGCAGGGGTCTACACAGATCGGTGTGTACAACCTGAAGATGCTCCATAGAATGATAAGAGCTTTGTTTGAACGGACCTCTATGTTGTTTGCCCGCAAGACATCCTGAGAAATAGGTAAGGAATGGGAGATTGGAGGAAGCCCTCTTACCATTTCCTTAGCACTGAGCTGATGCAGAGCCCCGGCAGAAAGATGACCATATCGAAAGTGCCATAGTGCAGTGGACTCCACCGTTGAAGCAGAGAGAGAAATGTTAGATGAAGTGACCACATCCAGTGCAAATAGATGGCCCTTCATAAATGCTCGAGCAATTACTGAGTCTCCCTAGGAAATGATGCAGGACTTGACCCCTTTCTCAACAAAGAATTCAACCTGCATTCGATGATTAAGAAGTTGACTCACAGACAAGAGATTTGAGGTCAAACCTGGAACATATAGCACCTTCGTGAGTGTACATCTTCGTGTCCCAAGAGGAATGATGACATCACCAATCCCCACCGCAATATACTCCTGATTATCTGCGATGGTGATCCGATCTCCAGTGGGCCAGTCACTCAGGGTATGGAACAACTTCTTATTGCCAGTCATGTGTTTACTGGCACCCGAATCAATCAACCAGACACTTTCTGATGGCTGCAAAGTCTGTGAGACTAGGACAATGTCTGGATGAGTTGTGTCTGGAACCTCTTCATCAGAGGTGGCATCCTGCTGAGCAGCAATATGACCCTTCTGCCTCTGATTACGAGCACACCATCAGGATTTCTTGGAATATCCTTGGCCAGAAGTGCTCTCTTCGCCAGAGTTTCCATACTTGCGACCGTTGTAATAACAGTTCGCAGTCGTGTGCATATCCGTGGAGAAAATGTGGCACCATCGATCCACCTTGTTGTTCTGCTGCTTCTGGGGTGGCCGTTGTGGTGGCCACTGAGAAGGTTGCTGCTGAGGATGTTGCTTCTGATTCTGGGGGGCTGACTGCCCTTTCCGAGGCTTATGCTTTTGCCTCGTGATGAGAGCCTTGTCTTCGAAGGCTTCTTGAACATTCTGAATGGCTTCTTCCTGCTGGAGATAATTCACCAGTGTGGCAAAACTCACCTCCTGTTGAGTGATGGTCAACATGGTGATCAGTGTCTGAAACCGGGAAGGAAGAGCTCGCAAGGTGAGTGGGACTAGCAACTTGTCATCCACCGGTTCACCGAGAGCAGAAAGTTCTACATGTAACTCAGCCACACGCCGCAAGAAGGCTTCTACTGATTCACCATCATGCATACTCATCGTGTGAAGCTTTTTCTGAAGATGTAACTTCGTCGTTAGATTCTTGGCTTCATAGATGGTACACAACGTGGTCCATGCCTGAGAGGAAGTGGTTGCTTCCCGAATGTAAGGTTGAACCTCATCAGAAAGGCTCAGAGTGATAAGCATTAATGCTTTTGCATCAGCCTTTTCATACTTAGCCAACAGATCAACATCTGTGGGAGGGGCATCTTTGCCAGAAACGATCCCCCAAAGATCTTCAAACTGAAGAATCATCCGCATCTTGGTTTTCCATGTGGTGAAATTTGGCCCTTTGAGCAACTGGGCATCCGACAACAGAATGTGAGGTGCAGACATTTTCAAAAACTCAAAATTGTATTTTATTTATTTATTTTTCAAAAATGGCTACAATGCTTACTGAAGGAACCTATCCCGAAGATGGGCTCTATAGGCTCATGCAGTGAGACGTGGACACTCCTGTGGGCATTCTACTTCATGTTCATCATCTGCATCATAGCCACGTTCAAGTTCTGCACGAATCCACCGTGCTTGACATCGAACGTCGAACCAAAAATACTCCAATAGTCCTCGGCGCACAATCTCATCAAAGAGAATATTCCCAGTGTTGCGGAGCTCGTTGACCAAAGCAAAGAATAGTCCAGTGGTGTCTTCATTGTCACTCAATGCCCAAACATTTGGTGCATTGCTCGTGGTGCTTTCTGCATCTGAAATTTGTGATATACGTGCGCACACAGTTTTGCAATTTGCAGGCTTTGCTGGTGTTGGCTAGGTTAATGGCCACGGCTTTGATCCAGACAAAAAAGTTAGTGGCTCCAATGAAAGGGCAGTCAAAGGTTTTGGAAAAATAGGTCACATCAAACACCAAACCAGCCAATGCATGAGACATCCATTTTTTTTACGCAGATTTTATTGGGTCAAAACAACAGGCCTTCATGATCTCAGGATGGTTGAATTTCTTTCTTTTTACTGAAGCCATATTTTCTTTCTTTAATATTTCAGCACCTTCTGATTTCCATGCCAAAACAAGAGATGCTCCACGCCAGTAATGGAGAGAAGATGTTCCACAGCTCTAATGGAACTTTACAACGAAATAAGATTAAAATCTTATGCCAAACTCCAATGCTAAGATGGGATTGCTTAAATTTGTCTCCAACAGCCAAAAAAAATACTCCAGGTTTACAAATTCTCACTGTCACATGTTGCTTCCTCTTGCAGGTGTCAATCACCACTCTCACTCACTCGCCAGGCAATTACTGTAACCACAGGCCGCTTCCTCCAAATTTTCACTCATGGCTCCTCCTTGGCAGCGTCCTTCCAAATGCACAGTACAGAACAATGATGGCACAAGAAAGGAAAGGAAAGTAGGTTGATTAGATCTCCATGCAGGCTCTGACACCAATGAAGGAAAAGATTGAATGTTTTATTCAATGCCTATTTTACAAACAAAAGAGCAAGCCAATATATAGGCTGTGGGAGGAGATCTACGAGAGAGGACAGTTAGATAACTGTTAACAAACTAACAATGTATTAACAACAAAACTAATGTGCTAACAGGTCATAAATAGGAAACTTGGAAATAAACAAGTGGGAAGTAAATACTATGTGCATTCAACATGATAAATGAAATTCTAACAACAGTAAAATAGCTTTGAATGAAATTTTGAAACCCACTATGTTCATTCCCAATATGTAGACAACGAGTTGATGGTTGAAGATTTGTAAAATATTTGAAGGTCAATGATTTGAAATAGATTTGTCAACATGTGCCAAGGCTTGTCTGGCGGGTAGCACTCATGATGACTAACATAAAAGTCGGATTTGCTATATTTTATTTTCGACATAAATGGTTTTAATTGGGTGCTTACTATTTTGTGAGATGAGGCAAATATGTGAATGGAATTCTAGAAATTAAAAAGGTGGTACAACTAAATACCCATGCATATCCCACACCTACTCAGTACTCCACAACCTTAGTTTTTTCCTACCTAAATGGTATCTATTATATTTGCACTCCACTTTTATCATCTCAATAGGTTAAAGCTATGCATCCCCATTCATATGAGTGTGATTGGTTCTTGTAAGGGACAAAAAAGAGGACCCCTTCAATAGTTCGAAGCTTGAGTAATTGCAGGGAAGAAGGATATGCATGAACAATTATTGATAATTGAGCTCACCCAAAAAATATTCATATGAGATCCTCTTTTCAATTTGACAGTACTCAAGTAATTATATTTTTTGGCTTCAAGGAGATGCGTGAATTGGATGACATCGATAATTTGGTAGCTAAGACGAAGACATGAATGAGAGAAATAGATCTATCAGTCATGAACTTTACATTTTTTATTTTTTCATACTTTGTATTCATCAATTAGATGACATCTTAATTTGGTATCCAAGACAAATATATGAATTGAAATAATATTTTCTAGCTGCACTCCACTTGTATAGTTTTGATCTCGTTCGCACTTTAATCACGTGAGTGCAACTGAAATACTATATTATATCTTCCAATCAAGATTTTCCATATTTTTATTTCAAGGCATCAAGGTTTTCTATTGTATGATTTTTAATTTGATAGATAAGACACATAATGAGTGGTGCAATGGAGACGTTACAGGGGATGTGTTGAATAACTTAAACTCAGAGGAGTGAAATGCCCACATTTTACACATATGAATATAATAGTAAAAATACTGAAATAAATTTTTTTGAGTTACATTGTTATTTACGAGACACCACATTACAACACAAGGAATCTCTTAGGATAACACATAACACATGAGATGTTTGCACAACCCTTATCCCATATAGATAACATGTGATGCACAACAAGACCACCTTTTGTCACATGACAAGGCACAACATAAAAATTCGACAATAGTATAAACTTATAGATAGGGTCTTCCCACGACACAAGGTTTTTAGGATTACACATTTCTTACAATGATGATTCAATCTTTAACTTAAGTTCTAGAAAGGCTCACAATATGTGAATCTTACATTCCTTCTCATGTTGCTAGATTTCCTTTTATATTGTTTAACATTTAGCTTATGATATAACTCATTGAATAAGGATCATCTATATTATTTCAATTACTTGTTAAATTCACTCGTTTGTAAAAAAGGTATTTAGTTACACATAAGGCTATTTACATACACACAAGGCTACCATCCATGACACCACACTTTCATAGTTTACAATTTTCATTACCTCTATCTTTCGTTATTGGCCTTAATTGTTGAAAATCACTTATCATGTGGTCCTTCATTCTTCTTAAAACTATACTATGTTATCCTTACTTTACTTAACATTTCACTTGTAGTTACTCCCTCTAATTTTGCTTGTTTCCCCTATCGCAATAGAAATATATGGCATGATTGTTGATAGAAACATATACTCCCACATGAGCCTTTGGTGTTTGTTCTAAGGGTTTATCTTTTAAGTTGATTTTTTTTGGTTTGCATCTATTTTGTTTTATGTTATGACAATTAACCATGTATCCCATCTACTTAACTAAATTGCTTTATCATCAAGGCACCAATGATTATGGTTTCACACTTAACCAAAGTTGGATTCCTAGGAATAAGTATTAGAAGCATGATATCAGGAGACATTCAATTATAAATTTTACACACCTTACTAAGGTCACAACTAGAGTGATTGAACACCCTTATCACCAAAATTATCTAGTAACTCTAGGTACATTCGTTACTTCTTGTCAAGCTAACACTCTTGTTTGAGAGGGGTTAAAGGGGATTCACACTTAGTATTCTCATGTGTAGGTATCTAAAACATAGGACCCACTTGAATCATTTACATTCATCTTAAAATGATTTCACTTAATTTGATTTAATTAGTGTTTTGAAATTTTTTGAGTAACCCATTTGTTAATAAGGACATTTGCATGCTCATGAGCCCACTAGCTCTTCTCCTAGGGAATTGTCCTCAAAATCAAGATCACCTAGTTTCACAATGTACATTCATTACAAAATAGGAAAAGTGGGGAACAAGGGGAATACTCCTTCATTTAAAGGACTAGTGTTCACATTAGGGATCACACGTTGTGGATTTAGTCCCTCGCCACAAGATGGTTTAAACACATTATACAAATGACCTAAAATTCTCTTTTCTCCTAACACAACAATTATGGTTACATTCCCACAAAATAATCATACACTAAAATTTTGCTAAGTTTCACAAAATAACTCTTAGTATTGCACCATAGAACCCAAAAAATAAATGAAATTGGGTATCGAGTTCATTTATGATCCCAATTCTTAAAGGTGTCTTCCATGGTTAGTTGGTGATCTTCACCACTACACTCTTCACTTTACATGTGTGTCCGTCCAAGAGGGTTTTACATTATGTTTAATGTTGGTTTCCCATAGAGTACTACCTTAATAAAGAACACATTCTCCTTTCTACACACACAATTGCCAATCCTATAAGGGTACCGCATACTCTAAATAATGTTTGACCATGTCGTTCCTAACCATTGGGTTCACGATGATGTCACTAAGCATACAAGCTATGACGATAAACTCAAAATTGGGGCTCTTATTTACTTAATCTAGAAGGTGTTATCAAGTGTAAAGGATTTTAGTTCATCCTAAGGTTTTAGTTTTCTATGCTAAAAGAATCACACAGGAAGGTAGTTATACACGAAATTTTATACTAGGGTTGACTGTTTCATTTAGATTTCTTTAATACATTTTCAAGGTAAGAAACACAACACACCAATTATTTAATGATCAATTGCACACTGATATTGCTTTATAAGCTGTTAAATTCAATTTCATTTAACACATTTATCCAATTTTTACAATACAAATTTTGGAATCAAAATAACACCCATATTTAGATGAACATTTCCCTTAAACACTAGCATCTTAAAAATGTTACAAAACTTCACTAATAAACCTTTCAATACTTTGCAAAATGTTGAACTATCCTCTACAATTTTACTTAACATATATATCCAACCCCCTTTTTTACCATATGCTAATTTGAATCAAAAGTATGCCTATAGTTAAATGCACATTTCCCAAAGCACCCCTAAAACTAGCATCTCATTCATATAGCCAAATTTCAATAAATAAATTTACTATAACATAACAATACATAAAAATTTATTTCCATTAACATACATAAATTATAACAATATACAATGAATCACAACCATTCGTTTCGCCATCTTACTTGCATCCTGCAAAACCATGTGAGCATGAAATCAACGATAAATCGTTGGCATGGCATCCACCTAGATCTAGCATAATTAACATTTTAGTTTCCCATTTACATAATAATAATAATTTTCATTCGAAAGGAGAGGGTTAGAGACATATTATTTCATTTTATTTCATTTCTTAACTAAGGAGAGAGAGAAGAGATAGGAAAGAGAGAGAAACACTATTTTCCCAAAAGTCAAATTTCACACAACAAGTCCACAAGATAGAGTTTCAAATAGTTATTTGTAAGTGTTAAAAAGTTTCCATGATGGTTTACTAACTTGACTAGGGTCCTACAACTTTCATTTTACATTTTCCTACTAGTTGCAAAAACACTCAATTTAGGCTTGGAGGCTAAGAAACCACTTTTAAAAATTGTCTTTCAAAAGTTATCTTCTGATAAGAAAATTCATGACGGAAGTAAATTTTACATGTGGCCTCCTATATACCAAGAATTCACAAGGAAAATGATCAAAAGAGCTCGAGGGCTTAAAAAACCACATCCAAAACTGGGATGAATGTGAACGAAATTTCCTACAAGTCAATTGGATAATTCACCAGAGTAGGTTTTCCAGAGCCACCGGTCATAATTGGTCTAGTTTGACCTAGTCAAACTTGACCGGAGGCCTACAAAATGCCCTTTCCAAACTATCTAGGAATGAGTTTTTTTTCCAAACTGAAGGTTCTAGGAAATTGTCTAGGAAAAATACTAGAGGTTTGAAGGCAGGATAAGCATTTCATTGTTCAAGGTCCAAACAGTGAGCCGATACAAAACCCAACTTTTCAGTTTTAACTTCCTAAAAGTGCAAAATAGGGTAACAGGGATTCTAGAGGAGCATCAAAGAAGAGTACAAATGATCAATCAAGGTCAATCTAAAGCTTGAAGTGACTCCTCACATAACAAGGAACACAAAGAAACTTAACATCTCTTTTCTGGATTTACAAGGTTGTTTTGCAAGTCTCCAAAAATCAAGATTTACTAACTTTTAACAAGGGAACAAAACATATTTACAGTTAACTCAACCTCTAACCTGTCAATAAAAGGGTACTATAGCAATCTAGTTTGGTTGGGTTTATCTAGATGCACAAAGGAGGGTTTAAGTTCATTGATACCAAGGAATATTGAATTTTTAAGTTAAATCATAACATGTTTATTGTTTTAAAAAAAGTTTATTTAATACAATCAAATGTATGAAAATCCTACGGTTTAAATTTTTATTTTATTGCAAATGAAAACTAAAGATACAAAAATTATGAAAGATTCAAGGTAGAGATGAACCATGCCTAGGAGATAATGAGTGAGATCAAGGTGGAGTTCATCCACACATTTGCAAGCACTCAAGGCTTTCCCTCAAATTTTTTTAAATTGCTGCAACCATTAAATGCCATTTTATAATATTCAAAGTCTAGTTATAATCATTTTGTTTCTAATCCACATCTTGTAATTTTAAAGTTTGAACCATTCACTGAGGGTAATTCATATCCATTCAATTTTTCACTAAAATATAAAATTATTTCCATTCATCCTTTGAATGAATTCATGACACAAGTAGAGCTTAGGTGGCAAGGGAAAAGGGGTTCCCTTACTTTTGTTTGAATTCTCTTCTTCCAAAAATTCTTATCAAAATTCATGCCATTTCCATAATAAGCATTTTAAGTTTTTTAAAAGGGAATTAATCAAATAAGCATGGTTAAACATCCTTTTCTGCAATTTTCATACATGTCTAAGATAGCCCATTTGCTTCTACAAAATTGAACAAAATTATCCTACAAATTTAAATATTTGTGAAATTCAATGGCATGCCATTACCGTAAAGTGGGATACAAAATCTCAATTTCATGAATACACATACAACAATTTGGAAAGGATGTTGGTTCAAAGGGCTCATGAAGATTACACCTGAGGCATTCCTTTAGCATTTAAAGGTTCAAATGACCTTTTCAATAAACCAACATTTTATGCATATCTTGCTAGTCCATATGCTACAAAAGCCATGAACATATTTTTAATACATTCTAGTCAAACAGTTCACATGCCAATTGTAAGAGGTTCCACATTTTTCATACATGCATGGAGCACATTGCAACTACAACATTTGAAAAATTTCTATCTTAATGCTTTTTTGGATGTCCATACCCTGTTCCAAATCTCCAATTTGGCATAGGCTGGGAGGATGTAATCAAAGGAAAATATTTGGATAATAGGAGAGAGTTTCTTGAAAGAAATACCAAATATTGAGTTATATTAAATTAATGCCATTTTGTAGGAAAAACTTTTCCTTAATCAAACACAAAATTCTTTGAAATATAAAAGTAGAGGAAAGGGAAAACAAGTCCAAATCATTGTAAATTTTTACACTAGCCCATTATCAAAAGATCAATTGAAGAAATGAATGGTTCCAAATTTGATGATACCAGAGAATCACAAACTAACTATAACATCTTCTAATAAAATTCATCATGTCCTATCTTTTATTTGCAACTACAAAATAGATGCATCCATAAAATTCCAAACTCATATTTCTTATGCTGGAGAGATGGACATCCATAAATGATCTGAGATTCCAATTTTGCATAGGTGTAAATGTGGATTATGTCAGGAGATGTAAATATTTCCACATTTTACATTTAAAACTATTTATGAGATTGCTATGTTCTTTCATTGTGTCAAACAAAACCAACAAAGGAAACCCATTTCTTATTCTCATTGCTGTAACTATCCAAATACTGCTAAAAGTTACAAATTTAACTTGGGTTTCAGCTTGGTAATCCTATTTGGATCTCAAATAAAGTGGGTGGATTATAAATTTAATGAAATTTGAGGTCTGAATTGGCCAAAGTCCTTCTAGAATCATGCATGCCCTTAAATTCACATGTGGGTCTTCCACACTGCAACTTCCTGCCCATTCCTTTCAAATGCCCCCAACAATCCTCACTCCACAACCACTCCACTTAATTCCTCATACACTTTCCCTTTTTTATTAATTATTTATTATTTTTTTTTCTTTAATGGGGCACTACATTTCCCTCCCCTTATAAGATCATCCTCGATGTGACACAACACCAAGGTTATCAAAGGGTACTTATAAGAAAGAAAAATTCAATAATGACACATGTCATTTAACAAACAAAATTTTCAGTACAACATGCCCACGAGGAAGAAAACTAAATTTGGACATATCATAAATTTTAATGTTCTTTGAAGATTGGTGTTTCTTTTTACTTTTTTACTTGGTTAGTCTCTTCTTTAAAGTATTTATTAATCTCAAACTCTTAATATTTCATTGTTTAAGATTTTAGTTATCTTATGTTTGTGGGTGCCCAACAGAAACTAACATCACAATACCACATCAAGGCCAAACAACAACACTAATGGTTCACAAGACATCATGATATGTACCCTCACAACTATATCACATCACAAGAACTCAACCAAACCATGGAAAGAAAATAAAAATCCCTCACAACACATAGTACTTGTCACACATATGCTCTTGACACAAAAGTACTCATAATATAAGCAGACTACAACAACATGGAATTCCCAACAGTACACATATAAAGGTTTCACAAAACTCAATACCATAATTGTAGCTATATAGGGTCAAGATGGAAACAAAATCATACCAACAATGAGGAGCATCAATCCTCAACATCACAAAACACAACCAGACTCACAAGAGTACACATAAATCATAACACCAACACCATACACCTCCCAAAACATCACAAAAAAACTCCATATACCTCCCAAAGCATCACCAACAACTACATATACCTCCCAAAGCATCACAAACAACTCCATATACCTCCCAAAGCATCACAAAACAACTCAAACATAAAAATCACAAAACTCCAAGTGTGCACTAATCACACACACAAAAGTCTCTTATGTCTCCCTCAAGTCTCTTATGCCTCCCTCAAGTCTCTTATGCCTCTTATGCCTCCCTCAAGTCTCTTATGTCTCCCTCAAAGAGGTCAGGTCACCCTATGGCCCTAGGCACATAGAGTCCAGACACCCTAACCCAAGTGACATAATAACTCATGGTTCAACAACCCGCTAGTTATCTGTAACTCCTTGGGGCATACCCCCATACAATGAAGTGGGTCCATAGGTTCAACCACTCCATGGTGATCCCATGACCCTATTCCACACATTACGACATTAGAACCAACATAACAATCCATTTCAAATGCCAAGTGGAAAAAATCCAAAGCCTTGGGCTAGGCTATAAAACCTTTAAACATGAAAATAAAATTTAAATCTAAGTAAAAAAATGGCCAAATAGCCATAGTTAGTGCAAAAATCCACATGTTAGTGCAACAACCAAATAAAATGCCCAAAATATAAGAACACATCAATCAAGAAAACTACTGGTTCTAGCAAGAAAAAAAGAAAATGTTCAATTTACAAATAAAATACGTATAGAGAAATAACACATCACAATAACTATGTGGCCTTATACGGCCACCAAAGGGGTACTCAACGAGTTGCTGGCACTCAGACATCGAGCCTCAGCTCGTAAAATAACATATCAAATAATACAACTGTCATCATCTCTATCTGAATCATCCCTCCATACTCCCACAAGGCTCAACATAGTCAAAATCACATAGGATTGTTCGATGGACAACCCAATAGGAGAGAGAAGGGGACGCTAGTTTGCATAAGTTGAGCCTAAGGTGGTGCACATCCACAATATACTGAGCAATATCAAAGTATACTAAACAGATAGAAGTGGGTTTTCAGTCTATATAAGACTCCACTTCCTCAGTCATACTCGGCTCAAGATTATGAAAACCTGGTCCACATCTCCTCTCTCCACACATACACTCTTAATGATTTCTTCCCTTAGGGTCATCTAGTGTAAGGTTCACAACATAACACATAACTACATCACTAACACAATGGTGATTCACACACATTAACCATAACATCTTACACATGGTATATATACAGGGTATAACACAATCATTACTTTCACGGGTTACGATACATCACATTTCCACATAATGCACCAAGGTGCAAGTACTACACAATAGGGGTCATACGATCACCATATGCCCCTAATTCATGACATGAACCATCACATATTACATGAATTATACATATGATGAACACAATGACTAACATTACAACATATAATCAATTGCAATACAACATGGTGACACACACAATTCATCACAACATGGTGGCGACATCACGATACAATCCAATTCACTATACACCAATCTTGTCATACAACACATCAATCACACCTACATATCAAATAATAACAAGACACTCCACCACTCCTCAATCCACAATAACATTCTTTTCACACACAACAAGGTGCACATCACACATGAACTCCTCATTGAATCCATGAAAAAGAGAGTGAATACTCTCATCACAAGCACATCAACATGATAACAAATATGCACTAAGTGACATGCACAACATGTGCATTCATAATATCACAATTACAACATTGGTCACATAACAACATATATCACATTACTCTTCCAATCTCCACCACCACCATGCAAAATCATCACAACTCCAATCCATCCCAGAGGTTCGAGAGCATGAACCTCCACTCTGATACCAAATGTAACGCCCACATTTTACACACACAAATACAACACTAAAAATACCAGAATATTTTTTTGACTTACATTGTAGTACACGACACCACATACACAGGAGATCACTTAGGACAACACACAACACATGATATGTTTGCACAAACATAACCCACATAGATAACATGAAAACATGTGATGCACATCAAGGCCACCTTTTTTCAAATGACAAGGCACAACATAATGATTCAACTACAATATGACTCAATAGATAGGGTCTTCCCACCACATTTCTTACAATCATGTTTCAATCTTTAACTTAAGTTCTAGAAAGGATCATATATGTGAATCATACATTCCTTTTTCCCCAGTTTTCTAGATTCCTTTTATATTTTTAACATTTAACTTACATATATCTCATTGAATAAGGATCATCTACCTTATTTCAATTACTTGGAAATCACTTATCAATTATTTTATTTAACACAAGGCTATTTACATTACACAAGGCTTTACTTTATTTAACATTTCACTCTATGTAGTAATCCCATTGTAATTTTCATCATATTTTCCCTCTATCACACTTAACAGAACTGTTAATAACCTATCACAATAGAAAGTTGGTATGAACATATAGTACATACATGATGAGCTTTTAGTATTTGTTCCAAGGATTCATTTTCTAAGTTGCATGTTTGATTGGATTTTCCATTTATCTTAGTTGCAACAAGGGAGGTTCTCATGAAAAAATAGGTTTATTATTCAAGAGTAGATAGATTTCACATTCTTTTCATATTAGCATTTAATTCTAAGGTTAGTCTATTTTGTTTTACGTTATGACAACTAACCATGTATCCTATCTACTTCACTTAAATGCTTAGTCATCAAGGTACTAAAGGAGTATGATTTCACACTCAACCAAATTTGGATTCCTGGCAAATTAAGTATTAGATGTGTGTTATATGAGACATTCAATTATAAATTTTACACACCTTACTAAGGTCACAACTAGAGTGATTGAACACCCTTATCTCCAAAATCATCTTGTAACTCTAGGTACATTCGATACTTCTTGTCAAGATGACACTCTTGTTTGAGAGGGGTTAAAGGGGATTCACACTTAGTATTCTCATGTGTAGGTATCTAAAACATAGGACCCACTTGAATCATTTACATTCATCTTAAAATGATTTCACTTAATTTTCTTTAATTAGTGTATTGAAATTGTTGAGTAACCCATTTGTTAATAAGGACATTTGCATGCTCATGAGACTACTAGTCTCTCGTCCTAGGGAATTGTCTCAAAACAAGATCACCTAGTTTCACAATGTACATTCATTATATACTAGGAAAAGTGGGGAACAAGATGGAATAGTTCCTTCATTTAAAGGATTAAGGTTCACATTAGGGATCACACAATGTGGATTTAGTCCCTCACCACAAGATGGTTTAAACATGTTATATGAACGATCTAAAATTCTCTTTTCTCCTAGCACACCAATTATGGTTACATTCCCACAAACTAATCATAAATTAAAATGTTGTTAAGTTTCACAATTAACTCTTAGTATTGCACCATAGAACCCAAATGATAAATGAGATTGGGTATCGAATTCATTTATGATCCCAACTCTTAAAGGTGACTTCCAAGGTTAGTTGGCGATCTTCACCACTCAACAACGATGTTGGTCCAAGAAGATTTTACACTATGTTTAATGTTGGTTTCCCATAGAGTACTACCTTAAGAGAATAACATTATCCTTACTACATCCATGATTACCAATCCTAGAAGGGTACCACATACTCTAGATAATGTTTGACCATGTCATTCCTAACCATTGGGTTCATGACGATGTCACTAAGCATACAAGAATATGATGATAAACTCAAACTTGGGATCTTATTTACTTAAGCTAGAAGGTGTCATAGAGTGTAAATATTTTAAGTTCATCCTAAGGTTTTAGTTTTCTATGTTAAAAAGAATCACAAAGGAAGGGTATTTATGCATGAACTTTATACTAGGGTTGACTGTTTCGTTTAGATCTCTTTACTACATTTTCAAGGTAAGAAAAACAAACACACCAATTATTTAATCATCAATTGCACACTGGAATTACACTATAAACTATTAATTTCAATTTCATTTAACACATTTATCCAACTTTTACATACAAATTTTGGAATCAAATAACACCCATGTTTAGATGAACATTTCCCTTAAACACTAGCATCTTAAAAATATTACAAAAATTTCATTAATAAACCTTTCAATACTTCACAAAATGTTAAATATCCTCTACAATTTCACTTAACATATATATCCAACCCCCTTTTTACCATATGTAAATTTGAATCAAAAGTAACACCTATAGTTAAATGCATTTCCCCAAAGCACCCCTAAAACTAGCATCTCATTCATATAGCCAAATTTCAATAAATAAATTTACTATAACATAACAATACATAAAAATTTCTTTCCATTAACATACATAAACTCTACAAATATACAATGAATCACACCCACGTCATTTCACCATCTTACTTGCACCCTGCAAAACCATGTGAGCATGAAATCAGTGATAAATCATTGGCATGGTATCCACCTAGATCTAGCATAATTAACATTTTTAGTTTCCCATTTACATAATAAAAAATTTGCATTCTAAAGGAGAGGGTTAGAGACATATTCATTCATTTCATTTCACTTCATTTCTTAACTAAGGGAGAAAGAGATTAGGAAGAGAGAGAAACACTATTTTTCCAAAAGTCAAATTTCACAAACCAAGTCACAAGATAGAGTTTCAAACATTTATTTACAAATGTTAAAAAATTTCCATGATGGTTTGCTAACTTTACTAGGGTCCTACAAATTTCTTTTACATTTTCCTGTTAGTTGCAACAATGATCTCAATTTAGGTTCGGAGGCTAAGAAAACAACGTTCAAAAACTGTCTTCCAATGGAAAACACATAACGAGTAAATTCCTATGTGTCCCCTATATACCAAGAATTCACAGGAACTCGATGGATTCTGAACTAGGCAAACAGGTTTTCAATTGGCGGATAGGTTTTTGGAGCCACCGGTCGTAATCAATCAATTTAACCTAGTCAAACTAACGACTAGAGGCCTACAAAACCCCTTTGCCAAACTATCAAGAATGAGTTTTTTCCCCAAACTGAAGGTTCTAGGAAATTTTCTAGTAAAAAATACTAGAGGTTTGCGAAGGTGGGCAATCATTTATGTTGTTCAGGGTTCAAACTGCGAGCCGATACGAAACCCAACTTTTCAATTTTAACAATCTCCCTAAAAGTGCAACACATGAGGTAACAGGGCTCCTAGAGGAGCGCCGAAAAGAGCTACAAATGATAAAAGGTTTGAGCTAATGCTTGAAGTGACTCTTCACATAACAAGGAACACATAAAAAACTTAACATCTCTTTTACGATTTACGAAGGTTGTTTTGCAAGTCTCAAAAATCATGATTTACTAACTTTTAACAAGGGAAGAATCAACATGGTTTTTTAGTTGAACTCATCTAGCTCTACGCCAATAAAAGGGACATGAGCACTCTAATTTTGATACCGTGGGTCTAGGACATACAAAGTGAGTGGTTTAACATTGTTTACAATCAATATGTAAACTGGTAGCATAGATGACCATGTAACAAGTTTTATTGTTACACTAACAAGTTTATGGTTAAAACACTCAACTGTACACTTATCCAATAGTTTAAAATTTACTATTACATTGCAAAATGAAAAATTGTAAATTATACGAAAATTATGAAGATAACAAGGTGAGATGAACCATGCCTGGCAGGATGAATCCGAAAAGTTAAGGGATAAGGTTCTATTCCTCGAATAGGAATTTCAATCAAATCAGTTTCACTACCTTGTGAACCAGTCCTTGTCTGCAAGATATTCTATACTCATCACATTCCAAGAAACTACATCTCACCAAATTTGTTCATGAACTAGTTAATCCGAGAGAAACACTGGGGGTCAACATACCCATTCTGCACATTTTAATCTAGTCATCCCATGAGGCCACATTAAGAACAAATGAAGCATTTTTTTTAAAAGAGTCCTCAAGCTTCAAACAGAATTTGCGTATATCTATAAATCATATTAGTCCACGAGATCACATTTTGGGTTGCACATTTTGTGCATTCTACTTAAACTTCCTAAACAACGTTCATACATATCCAAAAAGGCATTTGACATGACAATGTTATACTGGTATCCACTTCTTATTTTCTCATGGATCTCCATTCCCTGTTGGCTTAATCCTCCACCTTTTCACAAGGTAGAGGATGCTGGTAGATTCAGGTTTGAAATGCCTCACTTTGCATTTTCTTCAAAGGTTCCAAGTCCTTCCATCAACAAACCCATTTTGTACATATCCTATTATCCTACAGTTCTAAAACATCCAATTTTGATAGGCAAGTCGAATGCTTCACATGTCAGAGGAAATGCTGAACCACATTTTGTATGCATACCTACTAGACCACTTATTTCAAGATTCTACAACATTTGACAAAATCCTATCCCTTCTTCATATGCCCTACAATCATTGCACTTCCATTCAACATTTCTTTCATGCATTTAGTTGAAACAGTTCACATGCCAAGTGCATACTTCCACATTTTTCATACATATTTACCAGAGTGCTTGCAACTACAAAACCTGACAAAATTCCTCTATCTTTATGCTTTTTGGGACGTCCATACCCTGTTCGAGCGCTGGTATTTAGTCACAGGCTAGGAGAATGCATGGAAAAAGGGGATACACAGGGGAGAGTGAAAGAGATAAAAATTGTTGAGTTATACATGGGGTAACATGTGAGGCAATTTCAATGCCTTAATTAATACAACATCTCTTTGAAATAAAATATAAAAGGAAAGGAAAAACAAGAATAATGTTGCAATGGTTACTAAGCACGTAGAAAAATCTCTAAATAAGAAAATAAGGGTAAAAAAATTTGGACGCCATGCCTAGAAGAAGCACATCCTAACATTTAATCTTCTTTTCCTCCTCTTGCATATAACAAACAAAATAAAGGCATGTGGTAGTTTTCTTTCCAAGACAGATAACACTGGTGCAGATGCATATTAAAATCGGATTGGCATCAGGTCAAATTGTGCCTCCCTGCAACCGTGGCATTCCAAGAGACTATAGATCTTTGTTTGGGGCATTCTAAAATTGTACATCTACCTTGCTTAGGCATACACATGGTGAACAAACTCCAACATAAAAAAAATAGTTTCTATTGCTCATTCCGTATCAAAAAATCTTGTTTTCTTCCATGCCTGGGAGTGGGTACCTGTGTCTGGCAATTCAAGCTATTAGGAGAGTTGTATTCCTATTTAAAGGGAAAATACAGGTGAATGAATTCCCATTATGAAGGTGCCCCACTGCTTTTATTAGTCAACTAACAGGGCCTGCTTCCCCCAATTTCTTTCCAAAAATTCTCCAAGGAAATTCTAGCCCACGTGCCTTTCACATGGAGCTGTCTGCTCCATTTCTATCCAACTTGCTCACTAACGCATTGCTTCATTTAGTTTCATTTTATTATTATTAATGACAACACTACAAGAGTGAAGCAGAGTTATTTCCACTTGGAGTGGAAGTAAGTGCTCCTTTGATAAGAACGATGAGATACAAATTTCTTATTTTATGCATGTCACAAAATATCACGTTCAAATGTGGGATTTGTTCATATCATATGAAGTGTTGAAGAACAGTAATTGAAACTAGTAATAACTAGATTGAAAGTGATAAAGGAGTTGTAGTTGGAGAGACAAATGAATACAAGTTTCCATTCATACATCTAAACAGTGTGAGCGGATTCAAAAGGGATCTAACATGTCAATTCAAACCATGTAAACACATAATCCCCAATAGAATACATATGTAGTAAATTATTTCAAACTTGAAGGAAAAATACAAATTTGTTTAAACACACGACCTACCATTTCTCTTATAATTTTCTTTGTCCTTAGTCAGGCTCACATTTTAATCTATGAACTAAACCCACCATATAGAGAAATAAGAAGAGGATTTAGAAGACATATTTGTATTGTTCTTTGATTTGACATTGTATTTAAGTACTCTCATTTAATTGGAAAACATAATGAGGGATTCATGTCATGGGAAAATGGTAAATAGAAAATATGTATGCTACATCTTAAGTGTCTAGGGTATATGGGAAAAAATGTTTCCCTTGATACCAATGGTCCATATCATGTACAAAGTCAATCTTCCTTCCTAAAATACATGAAAAATTTAGAGTCATTATTATTATGGCTATTAGTGATACCATATTTCATTTAGATACAAGACTTGAAATCATATGGAGCTACTTTATATATAACACTTGAAATTGTATGGAATTTTCACTATGAAGAAAGACCTCAAATCATCCAAAAGGTTTTTATAACAAATGTTATCTACCTAGAATTTAGATGACATGATTTTTGTTGGATTCCTTGGTAATGTGAGAACACAATAGGTTCATGAAGCGATCCTCTTTTTTTCCCCGAAGAGAAAAATCGTAATTTTATTCCAATAAGAGAAAAATTACATTTAGAAGATGCAAACAACATTCCAACATAACCAAAAATTGGCCACAAGAGAGAGGTAAGAAGGAAATGCAACAAGAAGATCCGCCTCAGAAAAATCCCGGAGGTGTCCCAAAGAACAACGCAATGGAGAAAAGTGTATCTCCAGCACATAGGAGAACGAGTACCAAGATACGAGTCCAAGATCAGACTCAGAAAATACCAAAACTCACGCCAAAAACAACAAGAACAGAAATGATTCCTGCCCATGCCATTCAGAATTCTGAAATCCCCCACGAAAAAGTAAGTTTGTAATTGATACCTCATTTGGAGTCCATTTCTAATATTCATGGAAAGGCCTGTGATAATGTTCAAAGTGTGAATTCTCCTACTGTTCATGTATTTGCATCTGCCCATATCTCAAACTAATGCCTTCCTTTGACAGATGATCTGCCAATACATGTTTGAGACATAAGTTGTACTTATGTCTCAAAATTATACTTTTTTCTAAAACTTCTCTCTTTTTTAAATTAATATTTTTTAACGATTGTTTTTCTTTTTCAAAAACACGTGTACCTGACCAAATATTTTGATGTTTCAATGTCTCTCCTCTGAAATGTATCGCTAAACCCTAATCACATCGATAGCGGACGTTGAAGGAAGATGCAGGTATGTCTGCAGATGGAGGTGTGGCGGTTACGCCCTCTATCCTGGTCAGCGTGCAGGTAAATCTTATGCTCTTCCCTCAATACTCTTTCAATTGATTAAATAATTCATTTTTTTTATACATTGTTTGAATGTGTTAACTAAACATTTGGGCATTGAAATTTTAGGGATTTTTGAAGGATCATGCATAGTATTCATAGTAGAAATAGTGGAGGTGGTGTTCTACATAAGAAAAAGGTTACAATTGAATATTCTGGCTAGATTAGACAGGGACGGGGTAGAAATGATATCATTCAATACCAGGCAAAAGCCTGCCAAACTCTTCACCGTATGAAGCGCCTACTCCCGCTACAAATACATATACATAGCCAAATCAATCAATTTGTATATAGTAAAAGGAGGAGATATTAGGGTTACAGATTTATCTCCATGAGCACATCTGATTTAACCCATACCAGGTCTAAAATCTTTCTCACTTACAAGGCATTCAAAGGCCAATTCGGGAACTGCTCCAATTATCACCTTCATCTCATGGTTTTCTTCAATCTTCAAAGCCGCCTGTGCATGAACGACATAATCATATTTTAATTTCACAAAGCTACGGTAGTGGTTTATAGCAGTGTGTAGCCTATTTACAGGTGTAAAAGGGTTTCTGAAAATTTGCGCATGCTAGCCCATAGACACATCTCCGCCTGCTGATTCTCTCTGTCCTGTGCTGTGGTGGTTGGCTTTTAATTTTCTTTTCTCCAATGGTCGGAGGTTTCACTGTGGCAGGTAAGCAATGGCCTGGGTTTTCGAGTTCAAATTTACTGTTTAGCCTACTTACGTTTTCAGACTGCTACTGTTAAAGGGCATGGGGTGGTCATCCACCATAAAGGAAGGTGTCGGGCCATGCAGATGGGTATGTTCCTACAATAATTTTCTTTCCAATCAAAGGATTTAGAAGTTACAGCGCAGGGGAGTTTTGTGGTGGTCGTTGTTGTAGGAAGCAAATTAGTAGTTTTTTCCTTTGAGTGCTTGTTAAAATTTCCTTGTTTTCCCTGTGTTGGGATGGTGGCTTTACTCAGAATTTCTGTGCAAACCCTTGGGCCCAGAAATATTTACCTTGTTTTGTATAACTCTTTCCGATATTGAGCCCTGTTTTATTTGGTTCTTAGTCTCTTCTACATTATAGGAGACCACGCTTGTTTGGTTGATTAGGAAGTATAGCTTGCCATTGCATGCATGTAATTAGGATGGAATTTAAATTTCACTTATTATAACGTTTATATGAAGGAGATGGGTAAAAAAACTTGACCAGCAGTTGTTTTTTTCACAATACGGCAAAAAGAGCCTCTGTTTTTTTTTTCTCAACAAAAAATTAACATGATGGCCGTTAATGTGAATTTGTCTCCATATATAGCTATCCTTGGTTTAAATTCTAAAATATTTTTTGGGTAAATTAAGGAACAGTTGGTTAGATTACACACGAGGTTAATATTAAATCATAGTTTGGATGAATTATGTTGGTTTCCATTGATGTTCTCACATTTCTAGGTGAGTTTTTTGTCCCTGGATACAAGATAATTAACTGGTAAATCCACCTACTTATGAAAAGACAAAAAAGAAGAATGAGCACAAACACCAAAATTACCATGGCTGCACTGACATTGAAAACACCTAGTAATCAAAATATTTAAACTACCTCCTCTGCCTTAAAAGCCAAACAAATGCATAACCTTGAATATATGGAAAATCTCTGCATGTTTCTTATGTTCAGGAGTGCATTCTGTATGCATACTCTGTTTTCTTTTTAATAGGTAGTCTATTTTGTGAATGAGATTAATATTTTATAGAAATTTGATTCTCCATGAATTGTGAAGTTTTTGGGTGAGGTCTGCAGTTCCATTTTAGAATGACCTGAAGATGACAGTTTTCTGAATGGAGCTCAAAGGGCATGAGAAACAAACCAAGAATCTCTAATCCTCTTATTAAAGTGTATGGTATTACAAAGACACCCAATAATTAACCCTGTTTTCAGCTCCGGATGTGAGATTTAAAGAGTCATAGACCTGGTGTTTACAAAAACTGTGGTTATTTCTGTATGGAAAGAAAGGTTGCTGAGATGATGGGTAGTAAGGCATATATAAAAAAGTTTTTTGTATAACCATAACCCAACTTGATTGAATAGCGAAGATAAAATAAGAATTGAGATTCTGCTCTCTCAAAACTTTGGTTTTTCCTTCTTGTGCGGAAAATCTATCCCATCGTCTGTCAGTGTTGGGTGCCTATGCTAAAAGCCTAGTAATGCCTGATTGTTCAAATGTTTCTAGGCCTATCTGCTTTAGTAGTTTTTTTAATTTGTAACTAGGTAGGTGCAATAACAACCCATTTTAATGACAAATTTTCAAAACCTATGTGTGTGTGTGAAGAGAAAGGTTGTATATAAATGCAATACTTAGACTTTTCCATGTGAATGATAAGCACTGAGGCACTGATAAAAAATCTTTACCGGTAAAGCATGACCCGTAAATATTGTTTAACGAAAACATAATAAGAATTGAGAGTAATATATAAATACTGATTTTTTTGAGTGCAAATGCAAGTAGACCGTTACATGCTACTATTCATACATTTTTTTGTATAATTGAATGTAGCCTACCTTTTGGCTAACACTTTTTTGATAATGTTTTCCCGTTAACCATATCCTACTATGTTGAATAACAAAGACAACATAAGAATCAAGAGTGATATATGAATGCACATGTTTCTGAGCACAGACGTGGTTGGCATGTGGCATACAACTATTCATATTTTTTATTGTATATATTTATATTGATAATTATATCCTAACAGCAAACCCTCTATTGTCTCAGACCTTTGGAATTTTCTTGTTGTGCAGAAACTCTGCCCTGTCGTCCTGCAGTGTTGGGTGCCTTCGCTAAAAGCTTAGTTATGCCTGATTGTTCAAATGTTGCATGACATATCTGCTTTATTTGATTTTAAATTTTGTGACTGTCTGGGTGCAAAAATATTTTTTTTTTTATGACAAAATTTCAAAACACACATATAGAGAGAGAAAGGTTTAGATAAAAAAACTTTACCAACAAACCATGGCCCATCATGTTTGAATAACAAAGACATAATAAGAATAGAGAGTGATATATGTATACTTACTTTTTTTAGCGTAAATGCAGGTGGAATGTCCCATGCTACTTTTCATACATTTGTTTGTATATTTGAGATACTTAACCTTTCCATATAAGCATTAAGGCATAGATAAAAAATCCTTACCAGCGAACCATGACCTGTCAATATCGAATAACAAAAACATAATAAAAATCGAGAGTGATATATGAATACATAATTTTTGGAGTGCAAATGTGGGTTGACTGTCGCATGCTACTATTCCTACATTTGTTTGTATACTTACCTTTTCCATACGATAGTCATCCCTCTGCTGTCTCAATTTTTTGATTGTTTTTGTTGCCTTGGGAACTCCACAACATCATCCTGGAATCTTGGGATGCAACTCGTCATGCCCTGTTATTGTTGTTCTTTAAAGTTCTTTTATTCTACTTGATTTTTGTTTTTTTTGTTCAGCATGGCTTGCTGTTACTTTTATGTGTTGCAGCCTTTTGATTTTATTTGAGAATGCTTTACAAATCTTTAAAAAGACAGTTTTCCCACAAACCAGAGGAGACTATATGGTTCCACCGGGCTCCACCCTCTACTATTATGTGTTGTGTTCTTCATGTTTTGTGATGAATACCTGTGCACCTAATGTTGTTGAACTGTTTGTGTGGCACTGTGACCTTACTTTATGAAGAACCTACTTTTATATTTTTTATGCTTTGTTTCTTTCAATCTGCTTAATTAGCTATTGGCAAATAAAATGGAGTTGTGTTAGGTTAAAATGTTGGGGGACCAAGACTTAAAATCAACGACTTCAATCGAACTTGGCATGAGAAAGAATGGTTTGCTGGAATATATAATAAATGCAATATAATTGGATTCCACTTAGAATTGTTATTTACTTTCCACTCTTGTGAATTTAACATTGTGAGATTTGAAAAAGAAACTTGCTTTACATGATTCTTGCATTTAAGAAGTCTATCAAGTGCTTTCTTCAAAGCTTTCCTACGCTTTCCTTTTCGTTTTGGCTAATATTTATATGTGTATATGCATCTTAATATGTGTGTGTTAATTGTGCTAGATTGTAGCTTTTTGGGTTTTTTCCTCCATTGTGGTTATTTGGATTGTATGATTGCAATGTAGAAAAGAATTCTTCTTTTTAAATGTTACTTATGGTTCGAACAAATGATTTGCATTTACACTATCTTCAAATCTAGCTTGTTATATGTTTTAAGTGACTAGATTGTAGCTTAGAGTATGAATTTGTTAACATGAAGCAACCCATTGAAAAAAAATGCATGTTTTCGTCTATTGTTGTGTTGTGATAGTATATAAAAGCGAGATATAAAAAACTTTCCTTTGTTGATGGATATTTCCATGGCACTAGTTTCCCCTCCATTTGATGGCTTCTACACACCTTAAACTGGTTTTACTAATTTGTGTTTCCGCATGATTGTTTCAACAACTCCTATGATTGACGTCAACCTCACGAATCGACCCTCTCCCCACTGCAATATTATCTCTTGGATACAAAGATGATCTTTCATGCAGATCATTAGTATTTGTTGGATTTCTGTCACTTTTTGATCTTCCTCGCCATGATAGTGCTGAGACAATTTGCCGAGCTCTTAACCTTGGTGTCAATGTGAAGATGATAACAGGTCTGTGATGTCTAATGATTTATTATGTTCTCTGTTTCCTCTTTATAGCAATAGCGCTCTTATTAAAACCACTATGATTTTTACACTAGTTTTTCTTTTTCACAGGGGATCAGCTTGCAATTGCCAAAGAGACTGGGAAAAGGCTTGGAATGGGTGTAAATCTGTAACCTTCATCTACATTGCTTGGAGGGGCAAAGGATGAGTCTATTGTGGCTCTTCCTGTTGATGAATTAATTGAGAAAGATGATGGGTTTGCAGGGGTGTTTCGAGGTGTGTATATAGAATAACCTTGCCAACATAAACTCAGACATTATTGAACATAATTATCAATAAATAAACTCACTGGAATGCCTTTAGAGTTAGTTGATTTCCAGAGTTAGGTCCATGTGGGGATGGATCAAAATGAGACATGGTTGTTTGTTCATCTTTGTTTTTGTGTTGTGAATGGACTTGTACTTAGTTTTCTCTGTTTGTTTTTTGTTTTTTTCTTTGTCTGTAGGGAGAGGAGTAGAACAGGGTGGAGCCTCAAAAGCCCTAGCCCAAGGAGAGGAGGGGATGAAGGAAGAAGTGATACAAAGATGGGTGGCCATGTCCAGCTGTAACGCCTTCATTTGAATTCGAAGAATGCTCTGAGAATCCTCGGCCCTCTTATTCTTCCTCCACAACAAAGAGGCTACTAAAAATTTGTGAGTCGACGAAAATCATAAACCTCCATGATTATAAGTTTAATGGGAATGGGACGTGGATTTTGAATGTTTGTTTTGCTCTCCTTTGTCAATTCCCAGCACCACGTTAATTTCACACACTTCCAACATGAGATTGATGGGTGATAATACATGTGCCAGATATTAATATCAGTGTTAAAGATCGTTTCGATCAGTCAAATTGATTATGCTGATATTTCTTTGATAGAGAGATACACAAATTCCACTATTTATACCTGCAAAGTCACAGACTCTTGATATCTATCAAGATCTTCTATAAAAAACAATTATTTGCAAGTTGGTCCCTAATGCAGGGGAGCTACTTCTAGGATAGACATTCTCCTTTTGAGAAAATTTCAATGTGAGAACAATGATGCAACCAACCATTAAGTAATCAGGATCCATAATGCAACAATGTTAGTGAATAACCAGGAAAAGGCAGTGAAAACCATAAGGGGTTTTTTACCAATTTCATCTTTCAAGAAAGTGATATCTGAGATTGCCCTTTCCTGATATCCCAATTTACTTGTATTATCTAGGAATGATATATAGTTCATTAGCTTAGTACTTACTGGTTTCAAAATGTTCATTATGGACTTTGTCAAGGTCCATACTATAATGACTATACCTGCCGAAAGACATGCATATTTTGCTATTACCCAGTCCTTGAACTTGGATCTGTCCAGCACTAACCATACAATCCAAGTAAATGTTCATGTCAAAACTAGTGCCAAGAAGCATGGATAAATAATTTCAATCCATATATTGAAGTTTTTCTTTTTCCATGTATTTCTCCAACGGGTGCTTAGCCATTGGGCATGGGTCATTATCGTTTCCAATTTTGTAGTGATCTCCATTGCCATGTCTGTTAATGCTTCAGTTTCATTCTTATACTTCCATGCATTTTATTTTACAGTTAAAATGACTGGGACACTTCTTTCTTCAGTTAAAAATGTTTTTCTAAGAGAAGGAATTACTCAGGTGCTAGATGCAACTAGCTTGACGCAAACAACAATGGTTGATACTGCTAGGATGCAAGAAGCAGGACTTGTGAAACAACAGTTAAAGTTAGGGTGTAACACCTCAACTTCAAAAAAAGTTATATTGGAACAAGCATCTAAGGCAGTTGGTATTTCTCAGATTCCAGAAGCAGCTAATCAGAAGCCACTATTGAAGGGCGGAGTGAGTAATCCATTGTCTGAAGCACGCTCATTACAATCACTCTCTTTTAAATGTGGAACCAGAGTAGGGGGTTTTTCTCAGGGAACTGCCAGAACTACTACAAATCATTCTTTAAGAGAAACATCAGAATCAGGGAATCCAAATCCTGTAATTGAAGAGTCCATGATGCCACAAAACATAGAAGCAGATAATACGAAACAATTATCATGTGTAAATGGCACTCAGCCACTGGAAGCAAATAAGCTGAAGTACTCATTGGGGGGGGGGATGGATATGTCCATTACCTGTAACAGGTACTTCTGCACCATTACCTGAAGTACTAGAGCATTACCTGTAACAGGTACTTCTGCGCCATTAGCTTGTTGTAACTCACAGGTAGCTAAAGGTGTTTGTCATCTACCAGAAGGCTTGTCACAAGTTGGTTTTAGGAAACAAAACAAAGGATCATCTGAATGGGACGAGAAAGGCACATGGGATGCTTCCTTGCCTGCAAGTAGCACTCTCAGTCCTCACAACAGCATTGACAGCACAAGCGTTATGACAGCACCAAGTAGTGTTAAAAATAGCACAAGTGCAAAATTAAGTGATGGTACCAGCAGTGTGGCTAACTCCATACCAAAGACTAGTGAAAGTGTGAAAGTAAGTGAAAAGGGGGATTTTATTGAAAGTGCTAAGAGCAGTGTTTGCAGAGGTAGCAATAGCAGTGGGATCAGTGATGAGAGCACCTGTAGCAGTTTAAGTAGTAGCGTCAACAAGCCTCACAAGTCCAATGATCCAAGATGGGAGGCCATACGAACAATTAGGATAAGGGATGGAATTTTGGGATTAAGACATTTCAGATTGCTTAAGAAGCTGGGGTGTGGTGACATAGGCAGTGTCTATCTTTCAGAATTGAGTGGTATGAGATGCTATTTTGCAATGAAGGTGATGGACAAAGGATCTCTGGCAAGCTGAAAAAATTTGCTGAGAGCTCAAACTGAAAGAGAAATTCTGCAATCTCTGGATCATCCTTTTCTCCCCACATTATACACTCACTTTGAGACGGACAGGTTCTCATGCCTGGTTATGGAGTATTGTCCAGGAGGAGATTTGCACACGCTTCGACAACGACAATCAGGAAAGCACTTCTTTGAGCAAGCAGTACGGTAAGAATCTTAACCATTCGTCAGACTGGTAGATTCTAATTATATGGTTTATTTGTATTGATCAATGGGGATTTGTGTAATGTTCTAGTAAGCAGTAGAATTCCAAGCAAAACAATTTTCTTTATGGACAGTTAACTGAAAGTATATCATTGCTGTTAACTTCAAGAACATCATTGTTCTGGGGCTGCTTTCTTTTGTTTATTTCTTATCTGTAATGGCTGTGCACTTTCTACTTTCATCCTCTGAAAGTTGATTGAAAATCAGCTTTTGTTTCCTCTTAGTTTACTTGTTTAAAGATTTTTATCAATAGAACAACGTGCCCTTTGACCTTTTGAATACCACTAACAGAGTGCACTAACAAGTATTACTACAATCCAAATGTTTGTTAAGAATCCACACTGATAGCATAATAATTTTGCCTTTAAGTTTCATAGACCAGAAAATAGATGTTTTTAAACATATAGATCTTAAATTCCTTTAATGAAATATATGGGTTTGTTAGCTTTATATGCTAGGTCATAGTAATAAGGTCAAACTTATCTGGTTGAAAATTGGAGAGTTGGATTGTCATTCACTCTGGTCTCTGTGGGAGATTACTCAGACTCATATATAACACGTGTTTATGACTTAAGGAAGCCACTATATTGCATGGACGGTCATAAAGCTATGCCAGAATGTAAATAAGCTATTCAGTAATGAAAGAATTTATACAACACTCATTGAATGAAATATATAGCAGATTCAACATATTGGAAATAAAATACAATTGCATGGGAAAAGGAATTGATTCAAGTTTACATCTTGCTGGATTAAGGAATTATTGATTTCCTGAAAGTGCTAAATAGCCATGAAATGATTTCCATGTTTACACTTATAACAAAGGATGACAATTCACAAGTATTTGGCAGTTTCTTTGTGACGAGAGTTCTCTGAAGAGTCACCAGTGGTATTGAAGGGCGAAACTTAGGGAGAACATCTTAATCCTTTACTGTGTCATTTGCTGTTGAATTTCTAAATGGGAGGGGGGGACACATCTAGAAGGGGAATGCCCCTTGTCTTTCCAGAGAAATCACAATAGCGGTCATCTTAGCTGCAATGTAGGTATCTTGAACATAATACACCTGAAACTAAGTTGTATCCTAAATATCATAAATATAGGATACAAAATTACCTATGCCTGGCTTACTAAAGGTTAGGTTGAATGCATAATGAATTCACTTTTCCAAAAAATCATATTTCTGGGAGTTTTACTTCTCTTCGAAAAACATTCTAAGAACAACTTCCTCATTCTGTTTTCCTTCAACTGCATCATATATGGGGTTTTGGCCATTTATGTCTTTGCTATTTATTATTTTGGGATTTATTTCTAGAAGTTTCTTGCAGACGTTTGAATGTCCATTCAAAGCTGCCTCGTGGAGAGCGGTCCTTCCCCTTTTTTTGCCCCTGGCACAAACTTACCCTTTTCTTTAATTTTTCCTAATATCACATCGACCATTTCCTCTACTTTACTTTCATCTTCACACATAGAACCCAAATGCAATGTTGTTTTTACCTCATCAATACAATCTCCGTTGAGTAACATAGCTCCTTTGAAACAATATTTACACAACTATGGAGTAATGATTGACATAGAAACTCTTGTGGATCGACTTTACCGAAATAAGCTTTCAGTTGTTTTGACATTGATAGTAACTTTGCCACTAATTCTATATTTGTGTCGGAAACAACTAGATCTAAAGGGCTGTGTCCGCTTAGAGGTCAAGACAATTCTTTGGATGCAGTGTAGTTGACAGTGGATTTGAAACCCAATCTTTCAGGTATGTCTTGCAGTTTGTTTCTCTAGTGTAGAAATATCTTTTAAATTCCATGCTTACTGTATTTATATTCTTTATTGCAAAGATATCAGTTTGAATGCTGGCTCGTTTAGATCAAATTTAAATAGAAAATAAAAACACCATTTCTTACTCTGTCACATTTTACACAACCTGGGTAAATTCTGTCTTTGATATCTTTCTCCCCACATGAAATCGAGACCCAAGTTTTTGCAAACTTGTTCTTTTCTATCAGAAAAAAATTATCTCAAATTTTCAGACGTTTTGGCTGATTATTTTTCACTTTATGATGATTTTACTTACTGAAATACGTTTTTCTTTTGAGTTGTCTCAGAAGTGCAGGTCGGTAATTTGGTCATAACTTTCTCTATACATACCCAATCGACCTCATAATAGACTCGTTGGATTTGTATTTCCAATTTTCTCTTACTCTCCAAATTTTATCTCTTTATGATATTTCCATAAAAATTTATGCACGCTATCCTAAAACTAGGTTTACACAATTTCCATAGTTCAAGCTGAGTTTTGCTTAAAAAATGCAAAATTTGAAATTTATTAGTTACTTCAAAACAGTTTTAGATACCCATTATTGATATTTAAATGCCTAGGAAGTTTCATGCAATGCCTCTTCACCAATCACTTCCAGCTCTCTTAAGTTATTCTCCTTTTACGCCTAAATACTGTATTTTTCATACTCCTCCTAGAACTGTCATGCCCAGTTCACTCGTGTGAAGCCCTAAGGACCTGATTCCCTTTCTAAATTCTTGAGGGGAGTACAAATATGATTAGTTCCAGATTTGGTGATTAAGTTCATCATATTTCATAAGATATAAACATTTCTCTACAAACCTTGACCAAGGGTTTCCATGGAGCCCGAGAGGGATGATTTCATTCCAATTTCTTGAATTTGATGTCTAATGTCTTGAGATAAGCTCGATAACCTATGTATTTGTTAGATATATATATATTTTAAAATAATCATATATGCATGGAAAGCTTCTTCTATTTCTTATACATAGTGAAAATGTTGCACAGTACAGTCAACTAGGAGAAGGATAATGACAGATTGAACATTTGCATTTGAATATGCATTCAATTATTGTAAAATACCTTCATACATGTTCGAGGAGTTGTGAAACATAAATTATCTAACCACGCCCCCATCTTGACTTTCATCATGAACTGATCGTCCATAAAAGGATTAATAGGGAGATGTCCGAATAGGGAGATTTCACACTCTACTCTATAAACCCTAATTGTGCACTTACCTGGCCCGTGAGCCTCAAAATGCTTATAAAATGCATGATCCTTGTTTCCAAAGCTTCTTACTTGACATGCAGGGTTGTCTTAACCTTCTCTAGGATCCTGAGCTACCAGTAAGGTTTAGCAATACAAATAATTTTGATTTCCGTTAAGGAGGGGTCTATACATGCTCATAAAAATAGGGTAATTCAAACCCTTACTCTCAATTCAAATAACAGAGACTTCTTTCATTGTATAGGTCTCAACCATGGCTTAGATACACTTCATATAATCCTTCCTACATATTTTATTCGTGATTATACTCATCACAAAAGCAAATCACAGTTTGATCCCACATCCCAAGGCACAGTCACAGTACAGATTTCAACTAGTTTATCCATTGGCAATAGAATATCAAAAAGGATGGTACTTCTAATTCATGCAATGATCCTTCATTCACTCTCTATCACGTGGAATTATCCTTCAAGATTGAGATATCACTCAAATAGTCCATTGTCATATGGTTCCAAGCAAAAATTTGAACATTCACAGTCAGGAATGTGTTTCCTTACTTTTACTAGCCTTGAGTTTTGATGGCTAACACTCTTATACTTGAGATTGTCGGTTGAATGCCCTCTTGGATTTTTGGCTTGAGATTGTTTCTCATCACTTGTAAGATGTAACTGATGACTTCGTAATTAAGCAAAAGTCTATTCTGGGTTGCATTAGCACAAATTAGTGCATAATTTTTAGAGGTCATGACTAGTGGTTGGATATGTTTCCCCAAGGTTGAGAGCCAACTTGCAATGCACAAGGGGTGAAAGCTGAAATCAGAAATTGTTTGTTGTTTCAAATAAAAAGATCTATCATACCAGATCATGTTATGACAACAACTGTGATTACACCAGAATTGTCTTGGAGGAACAACTACTATCATTAAGCAAGTAAATGTTGACGAAATCATCTTTGTGGGCTTTAGAACAAGGTTTCATTGACTTTATAAGCCAGCTTCTGTGGTCAACTATCACGGTGCTATGCAAATAACTAGTTCAATGTATTCAAAGGATTGATAATTGGTATTATGGTGTTATGCTTCAAGCTACCTGTTGACTTAATGCTGAAAGAAATGTCATGCTCATCTGCTGGCAAAATTTGATGGTATTCACTACTCTTTGAATTCCCAAATCTAAATTTGTTTATTTCACCATTTGCTATGTATCTATGTCAATCACGAGCAGTTGATTTAAAATTTGGTGTGTCAAAAACAGACTAGATGTTATTATTCTTTTTGATAACCCTTTTTACAATTTGTACAATTGTTATCTTTAATTTATATCAAAATACGATATGCTCTTTTATATTAAACATGATTTTTGTAGGGGGAAAGGAAACCTTTTTCCAAGAAGATTACACGAATATTTGTTGCAAGAATTCCACCCTTTGTTACTGAAGAGATGTTTCAAAACTCAATTTTGTTCCTTAACTATGAACTAGTTTTCTCAAATTATTTTGCAGTGTTGCAACATTTATGAATTCACTTGCTTCCTATAATTATCTCAAAAATGTGCTTTATTTAAATTTGTATAATGTCCCTGTAGGTATTTTGAAGAATATGGAAAGAACATGAAGATGACAACTGTCGGCGGAGAGGCAGTTCCTCAAAATAAAAGTTAAGAAAAAGAACGTCAAAGTAACACTAGGGAAGCAAACGGATCGCTTGAAGCTGGTGGTGGAGAGGTGGTGTGAATATTATATGTCAAGGGTTAACGACATATAGGCACCCTATTGTATTTTATCATTGTATTTCAAGGGTTAACAACATTTAGACACCCTTTTGTATTTTATTTTATTTGATATTAATAAAATGTTTGACCCATTTGTTGGGCACAAGATTCAAATCAAATTGTTCTTAATTTATAATATTAATTACTAGTCCACTCTGACATCATAGACGATATGTAGCCATTGACTGCACTATATAATATGGTTATTATTTATTCTTGAAATTCATATTTTTCATTCTTTAAATTCGTATCGTCTCTAGAGAGACAATATAAATTGAAATTAATATTGTCTCTAGAGAGACAAAATTAGTATTCATTATTGTCTCTAGGGAGACAATAATGATATTGTCTCTAGAGAGACAAAATATGTATCAATGTATATTGTCTCTAAAGAGACAATAATTAGAGACAATATTAGAGACACCCGCTTTGAGACAATAATAGAGACAATACACAACTTTTTTATTGTCTCTATTTGAGACAATTTGGTCAATTATTGTCTCTATTATTGTCTCAAAACACCCCTCCTTGTAGTAGTGACATTTTATTTTACAGACTAATACGCCTCCATAATACATGGGCCAAGATCCTACAAAGAACAAGAAACATCATGTTTGGTCCAATTGTTCCTTATGTCGAACTCTTAGCAGCCCAACATATCCAAGTTGTCAAGAGGAATGATTTTTATAAGATGGAGCTACACAAGAAGTTTCCACTCATCAAAATGAGCATGAGGATTAATGTTATGATTCTCAAAGTTAGATTCATTAGTTGAAGATTGTTTTAGGGCCTTGCTAGACCGACTGATAAACATGCCAAATTTGGTAATTATTCTTTTGATAGAATCCAGATTGGAAATAATTTTTTCAAGGGTAGTGCCACTATCAAAAGAAATTATTTGAAAAGGATTGTATAAAAGAAGTTAACTCAATAGTAAAATAATGGAAGATATTTATCATTTCTGAGATCTCACATCTGCTCCAATCTCATATCTTATGAAAATATGTCAAATCAATATTTAGTTTTGGTACATGGCACTCAAAGATTCCAAACTTAAAGGTATGAACCAAAATTTATGAGAACAGTCAATAATAGAGATACATTGCATAGATTAATTCTTTTGAGAGCTATTATATAGCATCTAATAACAATACAAAAAGTTAATAGATTGAGGGTCACATGATATGTTTCCCTCAAACAAAACAAATTTAAATGTGGTAAAAAATTAAATAGTGTCATATTTTGAAATCTTTGTTCTAATCATAGGTAGATTAAGGATTTCGTTGACCTCACTTAAATTTTAAGAAATCAATTTTTTATTTAAAAAACAAAATATTTTATTTAGTTAAAAAAAGTATGATATTTCTTGTGAAAAAAAAATTAAAATTATTAGATTTTTTTACAAAAAAATGCTTGATACTTCCATGCTTAAACAAAATAAAAATAGCCACTCTTCCAATGAAAAGAACCTAGAATCCAACAAAACTTGCAATTTCAAAAATGAAAACAGTTCCAAATCGAAGAGGCTCTAAGTGAGAAAATTGTTCTAAGAATTTTGACATAAAATCGACTTACAATTAGATCGAAATATAAAAACTACATTCAGGTCAATAATTCTACTCTACACTTGGGATATATATGATTTTTAACTGAAATTAGCTTGAACCTCAATTTAAAAATATCAATTCCATAAAAATGTAATAATAATAAAATATTTGAAATCCTATTAATTTTGACTATCACTTAAATATAAGTGTCAATGTATTACAAGTATTACTTATGTTCGTATAGTCCCCACCCCAATTTTTCTTAATTTAAATCAGTAGAATAGTGTTATGTTACTATCAATAAAAAAGATTGTTCATTGTTGATGCGTAGCCTAGAAATTCAATTGATGTCATAAATACAATACATTATGCCATAATTAGATAAATTGTGCCAACTCATGTTATAACTGGCATTGTGCATCATGATTTTTGTGTCACCCCTATCTCATCTAATAATCATCCATCTTAACCAATTTTTTGCTAAAATCAATGTCGCATCACTAGAACCTAAAAAATAAACTATTAGTTGTGGTACCCACCCAAGGTTTCCCTTTTCGACAAGACTTAGTGGCATATAAGAATTCAAACGTAAAAATGGATATATAAATAGCCATAATGAAGTCTGAAGGTGTCTATAAGACAATGTTTGGGAACTGTGTATAGTTTTTTACACAACAAACAATGGAAAAATATTATGTAGTCACAAAATCACACACTTACTATTACATTTATACTACTAAGTATGTTATTTTATATATGGATCTCGCGTAAGAAAAGTATTCACTAATGACCTCTCCCCTAGTCCTGTCGTCAGTTAGTTGGTCATCATCATCATTTATCTTGCACAATCATCAGTTGTTTACACAGTTCTGGTCATCTCTTAGGGAGTATCAGGTGTTGTTATTTAGTCATTTTCATCTCTAGTCCTTGACTAGGGCACCTAGGGTAGTACTGGGTGCCCATGGGTGCCCTAGTCCTTAATTTTAGGCACCCTGGTCCCCATAACACTTGGGTCTAATTTACTTATTCGAGGTCGGTCTTTATCATTTTCCCTCTCATTCCCCTAGGTACTAGTCGGCATGTCAGGTCATTAGTGTCGAAATTTGAACAAGAGATCCCTATATAAACATAACATACTCACTATTTTATGGGTGAACTATCTATTATCAAGAGCTAGCTATCTACTAAGTAAAAGGACTGCATTTGGGCATCATTTACATCTACATCACACAAGCATAGGGGGAAAGGGTTGTATTCATTCTATTCCATCCACCATTTGCATTTTACATCTAGTTATTTCCCCCTACTTCTGCGTCATTGACGCTAGGGCACCCTAGGCACACAATTGCACACACAAGCACACAAAACTACATTGGGTCTGGAATGTAGTGCAACACTTAGTTGTAAGTCCACCATTGTGGCAGCTAAGGTCAGTCCGACCCCTTCATATGCATCTTTCTTTTTTAGGGATTTGATGCTTTGTATGGGGTTTTACAGGTAGATCTTCATCACAGATTCATAGTGACATAAGTGAAGGTATTACGACAACCATGCGACAAAGACTAAGATATTGTGAAGATCTAGTGACACTGTCAGATTCAGATCCTGAGCTTTTCTACAGACCAGAGCACCCAGACTATAGACCAGGGCACCCACAGGTGCCCCAGTCCTCTCCCAGGTGCCCCAGTCTAGTTAGATCTTCAGTTGCTATAATTTCCTGGGTAGCACCTTCACACTCTGCTTCGTCCGCACATCATCCTGTTCAAGTCCAGCATCACAATGAGGTAAGTCATTTTTAGGTTAGTACCCTATCCCTTTTGTTTCATTTATTTCAATTCATTTTAACATTAAAATAAAATATTTAGCATCAATATTTCAATTCATATCATTTACTTCATTTTTGTACCTACTTAGATTAACTTAGAATATAAATCTTAATTTTCATATTTTAGTTAATCATTTTGGTGAACCCGTACTTTTGAATATATTTCCCTAGGATCCAATCAAACCCTAATGGCTAAGGATAGTTCATCTTCTTCACCCATCATGTCTCACTTTAGCGTTAACCCTATCTATGATGAGGCTGCCATCGCTGAGCTAAAGGCTCTATATAGTACTCCTATTACTACACCTGATCATATCAAACAACAACTTCTAGATGGCCAACAATATGTGCCTACTCATTTTGAAGATTATCCTATAGGCATTAGCATTGTTGAGGATCCAATAGCCTTTACTCATTGTACACCATGCTATATGGCTACTTGTGATCCTCCTTATAACCTTTCAAAGGAAACTTTAGATGATTATCTTATTGATTACTTTTTGGTATTAACAATCAATCACATGTGCATACTAATTCCTCTTCTACTCTGGCCACTGATATAGTTCCTTCTCATGATTCTACCACTTCTGAAATTGCTTCTCATGATACATCTCATACTAGTTTTCATACTCCTTCACATTATGTTGATGATCCTATTGATAACATTCTTAGTGATATTCTCATTGTTGAGTCTCTATCTGATGATGATGAGGTGGTTGATAGTCATGGTTCTCCTTCTTTCCATACTGCTGAGTGTGACTCACCTACTCCATTGTTTCCTTCTCCTGAGATTGCATCTAGCACTGTCCATGAGTCACCACCATCTATCACTTCTTCTTCTCCTACTATTTCATCTCCTCTTGTTACATCATCTATGTCTCCTAGTCCATCTTCTCCTATAGATGTGTCTCCATCGGTCTCCTCATCTATTAAGGATGTTTCTGATGCTAGTCCTACCATTGCTATGGATATTCCATCTATATCACCTACTATAGCTTCCTCAACACCTACTCCTAGTGTGCCCTTAGCATCAGAATCTCCCTTATCACCTCTTGATATTCCTATGATCACTCACAATGGAAAATTACAACCACTTAATACATTGTTGCCATCTTCCACCATTCCTTCACAGGATATCATCTCTCTCATGCATGTCGTAGGTCAGTTACAATCTCAAGTTCAATCCCTCACTTTAGAAAGTAGGGCTTACTATGCTTCTATTGACAACAATTCATTACATGGTAATCCTGTCCCTAAGAAGATTCATAATTCTGCATTCCCTCATAACTTTATCATGCCTACTTTCACATGTTTTGATGGTACTGGTGACCCTCATGCTCATCTTTTACATTATCGTATGGCTATGGCCTCTTATTCTAATGATAGATTATTACTTAAGGCCTTTCGCTACAGTCTTATTGATGAGGCATTACAATGGTACACTCATCTCCCCTTTGGGTCCATTAGTACTTTCTATGACATGGAGGATGCTTTCCTCCATCAGTTTATAATCAACAATGGCCCTAAAGTTACTTATGACCACTTACCTACTCTACATCAGGGCTCCTCTGAACCTATCAAGGATTATATTTTATGATTCAATGCTTGTATGCATCAGTTAGTATTCCAACCTATAGATCTTGAGAAGCAATTCATTTTCTATCATGGCCTAATTCCTCCACTCAAGAAAAGATTACAGTATGATACATGTGAGTCATTCATTCTTCTATGTTATAAAGTTATTGACCTAGAACAAGATCTTCTCTCAACACACATCATAGATCCTCCACACATCTCTATGGCTATTGCCTCATCTAGTTCTCTCTGTCAGTGCCTCCGATTGAGCATCCTACACAGTCTCCACCTTTTCCTCACAAGTAAAGAAAACAAGCTCAACCCACTCCACCACAAAATCATACTCCTTCTTTGGCTCCATGATAGGCTACTTCTCCCACCACTCCACCTAGGTCATTGGAGCCTTTACATTTCTCTCATCACACTCAACCACATGATGTGTGTGTGTTTTACTTACTGAGTGATTAATTCACCTACCCTCCAACCAACATCATCTGCAACACCGATTACAACATCAACGTGACCAACCTTATTGTAATTATCATCACATAAATGGCCATAGGGACAATGATTGTCTTTCCCTTCATGATAGATTGCAACAACTAGAGGATAAGGGCATCATCTCCTTTGGCTCTCACTCACGTGAGTGATCCATCTCTCCTCTACCTCACCATAGGATTTCTGCTACAATTGAGTCATCTCCTACATCTGGTGCTCAGGCCATGGTACGTTCACCACAGTTTGTTACTCATGCGCACTCTCCACCACATCCATACACCACTGCATCATCACATCCATTGCATCCACTTCATCCATCTCATTCATCACATTCATGCTATCCACCACATCATGTTTCTCCTTCACATTGGTTTCCACAACACTCCACTCTTGCGCATCCCACCACAGCTCCATATGATATTCAGTTCGGTTCATACACTCATACTGCTTCCATCCCACATGCTTCCACCGCTTCATGCCACCTTGGTCTTTGGTAGGTGATTACTATCACCTACCCCCCAATGACACACTTGTGTTCTTATGGTTCTTACATGACTATTGAGGGTTTTTCTTTAAGAACCTTTCATCACACGCTCCGTCATTCATCTAGCACATCCAATAATTTCCTGATGATGCACTCTTGGTTTTCACGGTTCATTCTTGACTGTTGAGGGATCTTAACTAAATGAACCTAATCATCCATACACTGGGGGGCATCACTACTTCCCCCCACTCATCACATTCACATATTATGATTACATTACATTATTACAACACACATTCATCACAACGCGTTAGTTCGATAATCATACATCATCTATTTTTACATTCACTTTCCTATCATCATCATGCTAACTACACATTACAAATTCCATTTAATAAACATTTCATTACCAACAATTACATTACACATTTTCATCATTACACAAATATTACATCAATCAACATTAACAACAAACAAAAATATCATACATTCCAACAATAATTACAAAATCATACAACAAAAAATAAGCTCATCATATATAAGTCACATTTGTCCATACATAGTAGAATACAATCATCACTGGGGGGAAAGTCCCCTACATCATATACAATCATACCCATCACACCTCATCATCATTATCACTCTCAGGTACTGCGAGAGCCCTAGAACTAGATGCCTCGCTGCTAACTCGGCGTCGTTGTTCGTGGCCTCGATACCTCTCCACTTGCCTACATAATAAGGTGTTCTCCATAGACTTCTCAAATAATTGTTGTTGTAAATCCATGTATCATGTGAATACATCTTGCACTAGGGGACCACCACCCAACACCTCTTTGGCTCATCGAGTCTCCTCGCGTGCCTCATCCCTCTCGGATAGAAATACAATACATGTCATTGACCACTGGCTCAAATAAATGGGCATGCTCACCCATGATCTCATCCACTCACTCAAGTATACCTCCACCAAGTACATCGGTCGGCACATTCCACGTCAATGTGTGGATGGATGTGTCGACTATCAGGGACCAATACACATTGCCTACAAAAAAAATGCCACAACACATTAGATAACCATTACTAAAACATAAGCCAATAACAAAATACACAAAATAACTATATATAGATACTTACACTCCACTATAGTTGTTGCCACATCATCAGGGGGCATGTGCTTCCCCCTCTCCTCCTTCTCCTACATGTAGTAACCCCGTTGGACCTGTAAAATAATGGGAACAACAATACCCATCGATGTGCCACCCACCATGCATGGTACTCCTCCATGCTACCAACATCATCTGAGTCTGTCACCTCTATCATTGCATCTATATCATCTAGACTGGGAGGTACTAGCTACTCTGTTGTGGGCCCTGGTCTGGCCCCAACCCTCCTCAGTGCCCTAATAGCCCTCAACTATATATATGGCTCTGGGGGCACATCCTGAGCCATACCAAACTGACAAGATACCCTCTCCACCTGGAAGAACTCTGCAACACCTAGAAATCTATCCTCTAACCACATAGTCCTCTGAATACACCGTAACTCTACAACATCCTCGGGCCATCCTCCATAATCACGATATGGCCTCCATGTAACTGCCTTGGGCCCCATCCTATCTATCAGTGCCCTGTAGGTATCTGTATCCATCCTACGCCCATGAATATTGACCCACCTCCTCACATATATCTCAAGTCTATCCCACTCTGCTCATGGACCCCCAAATGGCCTCAACACTGCTATGTGCTCATATTCCCACACATGTAAGAACGTAGTAGCTCATATCCCCCCTCCATGCTCATCATGAGTAAATCAGTATAGATCTCTGTATAGGTGGGCCAACACACATTAGGCCCATGCATATCTAGTACTCTCCTCCTCTATACACTGACATATATCATGCATCTTATACAAGATGCCTACACCACCTCCCTCCACCACTATAGATGAAGCAATAACAACTGCTATGAACTTCCGCAAGTGTGGAACACCAGACCTCAGAATAACATCTAGACTGATATGGGCCTCAGTAAGGTACTCGGGTCCCCACAAAATACCATCTCACCACTCACATCTACCTCTCCATATCCTCCAATGGCATCACCTATACTCTTTCACCCATAATTGACAACCACAATATACGATACACATCCTCCAACATCACAGTCATCTCCCCTATAGGCAACCAAAATGTGCAAGTATTTGCACACCATCTCTCACATAGTGCAGTCAACATAGGCATATTATGGGGCACATCCCCCATCCATGCTATGTGCCACAGGCCGACACGTTCCATCACATCACTCATCATCTGACAAACCCAATCTAAGAAACGTGCTCAAATGACGCCCATCATGAAACTCCCTCGAGTGAATATCCCTCTGCACACCACAAAATGGCAACAAACACAACATTAGAACACTACACAAATCCAAACACACTCATTTATCACATTACTATACATTACAAATCTAATTTTCACCATTCTAGGCCAAATACACACTTTCTGGACCAGGGCACCCAGATGCAAGACTGAGGCACCTAGGAGCAGGACACTAGCACCCAGATCTGGGCACTCCTGTCCCAAGGGTCACTAGTGCCCTCACACTATTGTCTAGGTCTAAAATGCTAAGAAAATTAAAATTCTAAAATTTGTAAAAAATTCAATAAAAATGACTATTACACCATACATTTTTTGAAAAATAATGCACTTACCAATTCCACAGTCGTGTGCGATGCTACGACGGTCACCACCCTCTCGAATCGACTAGGACCGCTACTCTCACTTGTGGAATTTTCACTCACTTCATGTTCAATCTCACAATCACACAAACAAAAATGAAGTGACTAAACACTTTTTCACTTCACTACTTATAGTTACTTTTTCACCTACTTTACTATAGTCATTATTTCACACTTATTCACCACAACTAATACACACCACACCATTTTTGTCATATCTTGAGCATTTCTAACCTGATTTACACCCCGTTTGTGGAATTATTTTTAGAATTCCACCTACCACCATAACATACACATTACACATGCATTATCTCTCCTTGAATTTGTCTTCCATCCAATTCATACACATTTTTGTGATTTCTATCACTTTCTATCTATTTCATGCTTACTTTCGGCTTAGCGTTCATTCTTCTCATCACTTCCCCTTTCACCAAAAGGGGGGCATATCATTGGGGTCATCCTATAATTCCCCTTATATCACCACACATTTAAAACACTACCGATGTGATAATTCCAAAACATTTACTAACTCACTATGTGATATTTCACCATTAATTCCCCCTAATGACCTAATCTGGGGGCAACGAATATATAATTTTTTCTATGTGACGTTTCATCACTTCCCCCCTAATGACCTAACCTAGGGGAAATGAGTGATTACAAATATTTCCATGTATCATTCACCGATTTCTATTGATTCCCCCTAATGACCTAACCTGGGGGCAACTAGCATAAAATCTCTCTATGAGTAATAATTCAAATCAATCTATCAATCAAATCAATCAACATTTCACATTTCTAACAATCAAAATCATATCATCAATACAAATTTAACACAATTGGCCTCCCAGATGACCTAACTTGGGAGTTACGTGTGGCCTCCTAGATGACCTAACTTAGGAGATTACATTCATTACTTTCCTAGATGACCTAACTTGGGAAGTTATTCTACATTTCATGTTTGCTTCTAGATGACCTAACTTGGAAGCCATCATACATTTCATTGTTTTCTTCCAGATGACCTAACTTGGAAGCCATCACATTGTGGCAACACCCATGGAGTGGGGTAAGAGTGCCTTTCCTATACCACTCCTATATGGGTCAATTGTTTGATCAAAATTATCTGGATCCAGAAACCACAAATCTTTTGATCTAAGTCCATCTGCAGTGGCTAGATTTTGAGGATGTAGTTAGAGATTGGAGAATAACACACTTTTCTCCCTACACTCTTCCTCTGGTGGCAGGACGCCTAAATCCTCCAAATTGTTTATTCATATATATGCGTTTGGGCCAGGAACTGATCACTCCCTTCCCCATCTCATTGTCATCATATAACGTTTGAAATCATCATACATTGCAATCATCACTCTCATTCAGTACACTTCATCATGACATTACACTTTTCATTATGTTGCATGGATCAAATTGTTGATCCATGGTTTAACACACTTTATGGTTCTTTCGGCATGCTTTTACTACACATCTGTGCATTCTACTACAACATGGGCTTCTCTGGATTTCTCTCAGGTACACATCTCTATCTACTTTATGTTACTGAGATTCTGCTCACCAACATAAAGTGGGGGAAAATGTAGTCACAAAATCACACACTTACTATTACATTTATACCGCCAAGTATGTTATTTTATATATGGATCTCGTGTAAGAAAAGTATTCACTAATGACCATCCCCTAGTCTTTGTCATCAGTTAGTTGGTCATCATCGTCATTTGTCTTGAACAGTCATCAATTATTTACACAGTTTTGGTCATCTCTTAGGGAGTATTAGTTGTCATTATTTAGTCATTTGTCATCTCTAGTCTTTGACTAGGGCACCTAGGGTAGTACTAGGTGCCCATGGGTGCCCCGGTCCTTAATTTTAGGTGCCCTGGTCCCCATAACACTTGGGTCTAATTTACTTATTTGAGGTCAGTCTTTATCATTTTCCCTCTCATTCCCCTAGGTACTAGTCGGCATGTCAGGTCATTAGTGTCAAAATTTGAACAAGAGATCCCTATATAAACATAACATACTCACTATATTATGCGCGAACTATCTACTATCAAGAGCTAGCTATCTACTAAGGCAAAGGACTGCATTTGGGCATCATTTACATCTGCATCACACAAGCATAGGGGGAAAGGGTTGTATTCATTCTATTCCATCCACCATTTGCATCTTACATCTAGTTATTGCCCCCTACTTCTGCGTCATTGATGCTAGGGCACCCTAGGCACACAATTGCACACACAAGCACACAAAACTACATTGGGTCTGGAATGTAGTGCAATGCTTAGTTGTAAGTCCACCATTGTGGCAGCTAAGGTCAGTCTGACCCCTTCATATGCATCTTTATTTTTTAGGGATTTGATGCTTTGTATGGGGTTTTGCAGGTAGATCTTCATCACAAGTTTACAATGACATAAGCAAAGGTATTGTGGTAACTATGTGACAAAGAATAAGATATTGTGAAGATCTAGTGACACTGTCAAATTCAGATCCTAAGCTTTTCTATAGACCAGAGCACCCAGACTACAGACCAGGGCACCCACATGTGCCCCAATCCTCTTCCAGGTGCCCCAGTCCAGTCAGATCTTCACTTGCTGCAATTTCTTGGGTCGTGCCTTCACACTCTGCTTCGTCTGCACATCATCCTGTTCAAGTCTGGCATCATGGTGAGATAAGTCTTTTTCAAGTTAGTACAATATCGCTTCTATTTCATTTATTTCATTTCATTTAAATATATCAAATAAAATATTTAGAATCAATATTTCAATTCATATCATTTACTTCATTTCTGTACCTACTTAGATTAACTTAGAATATAAATCATAATTTTCATATTTTAGTGGGGACCAGAAACATCAGTGGAATAGATGTGCAGAGTAGTAAAATCCTGAATAAATTTATCTATCAATGGTGTGATGGACTCATAAATGAAAATGTAATCCTATAACTAAATTTTTTTCCAATTGTCTATTCATTTAGGAATTTCAATGATCTCGGGGTTTCCATCATCAAGAAGAAAGACATTAAAGCAACCTGTGATGGTTGCAATCGTATGGAAGATGCCCCCCTCCCTCAAGAAATGAAGTCATGTGTTGAACCATCTCTCTCCCATCTCAACTGAAGATATCTTACATATTCCATCTGGGATCCCATGCCCACCATTGACCATTTAGATATATATCCACTATTTGGCCAAACATCATTCGTGGTTCGCAAAATGTAAGGATTTCAATGAGGTAGGTCATAGATGGTTATAAGTGATTGCACTCTACGTTTTTCTATGAATCCCTACATGTGGATAAGGGCTTTGACCAACAACTCATGTTAGTATTCAAAGGAGTTGAAATCTTACCCTGTGGAGATCAGTGAAGATCAAATCATGTGTGATTGGGATGAAAACCTGTATGTGGTCCATCATGATGTGGCTGAGTAAGCTCTTATTTGGCTCTAGCTACCAGAATCCCTCCCAGACGTATTGGAATCTATGCAGAGATTTCAACATGGTTGAATTTCAATGAAGATAAGGAGTTGTGTCTTATTATATGGTGTCCCAAAGAATGATGACTTTATGTTTATACATGTAGTAAGTAACCCTCAGAATATTATACATGTAAATGCACCATTCATATGCTTGAGTCCATAATGTTGCTTGAATCATAGGTAAAATTTCACAAGTTATGGAAAGACATAGTGGTTAAAGTCATGTGGAGAAGCAATACAGTCTTCTTAGCTCTATAAATATAATGACACCCTCATTTCTCAGGGGTTTCCACTCATTACAGATCCGTTCATGTGGTCGATTGTCACTTTGATAGATTAGATCATCAACACTTTCTGGTTATTATTTCAATGGTCTCACTCTCATTATGTAGAATTTTTGCTCAAGCTATTGAAATCAAGTGCATACCCATTTCCATCTAGACATGATAGGATCATTAGTGACATTTGTGTTCATAAATCTTGGAACTTGGATCTTATTGCCCATGGGGAAAGATTAGGATTCTTATATGTGTATGTTGATGCGAATCTAAATGCTAGCGTACATCAGTTCAACTTCCTTATGATTTTCTGGGAACAATGTCGCTGGAATATCACACCTCTGACTTAGATTCTCATGAATTCCCCACGCTTCCATCAAAGTGATTGCATTTCTAGGATCTTTGAGAATAGCTTTTCCATTCAATGGAGTTCCGCGCTTTGCAAATCCCTAACTGACTTATTGCGCGTGGGCCTACAAAGTTCAATTTCCGCAGTGTAGGATCTTACATGAGTTGTGGGGCCCAACTCAAGCTAGAGTTGCATGAGCTTAAATTTGGTGACAACAGAGCATCTAGCAATATTTCCCACCAATTCTTTGGTCCAAACGTTTTCTCGAATAATTTTTGGAGCTATCCACTGTGGGGAAACTTCAAAATCTTTCACCTAAAATTACGATCTGGAAGTAGGGTTTTGTTCATCCTACCATGATGAATTACATTAACCTTCAAAAAATATGGAAAATCCCTGGAAGTGGCTCACCTGAGTCCTATTTCAAACCTATGCCTTCAAGTGGTAATTTTCCCAAGTGGACTAAAGAGTTATTGCATATTAAAGAAGACATGTACGTTTGATGACCTCAATTGGATAGTTGGCAAATAGAGATGAAGATGGAGGAATAATTTTAGCACCAAGAATTGATTAGATTTCCCTATGAATTTTTTCAAATTACCAGAGACTCTTCTTTTGAATTATACAGTGCTACCTAGAATCAATGGCCTCCAATTCATTTATGACTGAGCTACATCAATCATACCTATAACAAAGTCAAAGTCGAGGAGACATCGATCGAGAATATTACCACTAACTTTATGGATTTGCAAGAGTAATCAGAAACTCAAGGTATTCCTACAAGATCATAGCCAAAGCCCTAGCTGAGACTTAAAATCGCTTGAGTCTAATTTGTTAACCCTAGTAGTCAAAATTGAGGTTGCATACATCAAAGAAGGTTTTGAAGACTACATCGATTTTGAGAAATGTTATAGAAGATTGTTTGAGAAAGGAAGAATGCCAATGTAATAATCCTAAAGCTTTTGGAATTTATGTTTGAGAAATTAATGAACATGATAAATGGCATATCATTAGCATGCTTCAAGAGGCAAGGTCTTACAACCAGCATTATGAAATAAAAATTGGGAAGTTAAATGTATGCAATGGTTAATAGAAGAAATCCTCAAGGATTATACCATTCAAATCCATAACGGATGCAATTCCCACATCCTGGACTCCATCTAACTTGTCATGTTATTGTGTCATAGAGGAAAACTATTTGAACATAATGTGCCAGGGGATTCTGAAAAAGAAGTGGTTAACCAGAAAAGGATCAATCTTCCTTAATCTGACCAATAAATCATCAACAACAGTTTGCAAATGGTTTTATCTTTGAATCAAGGTCAATCACTTATTTGGTCACTAATGTACATGGAGTGCCTAATATTTTTTGCCTAGCTTCTTTAGATATAGCGAAAGGCATGGTGGAAAAGACCCGTAATGGTACAAACAATAATTGCTGCCAAAACACAGTCAAACTCCAAGCATGGATACAGATTTTATCCAAAATAAATTAGTTCTTAATGGATTCTTGTGATGTCAGGGCTTCCCCCTTGACGACAATTCACAAGATTGTCTTTGGAAAAAAAGATTGTCAGATTGATCCTAGAAAACTCTAAATTGCCAAAAATTTGAAAGATATCTATTCCAAGATTACATTGACAACTACTCATGATATTTTCTTGTTTTGTAAAGTTTCCCTGCAATTAATTTTTTTTCATGTTTTCTAATTGCTATGGAATGGAAAATTCTCATGCTTACTTCTATTTATTGAATGATTCTATAAATGTTTAAAGGCTTCCATATGATATGATTGTGTAAAAAAATGTATCCTAGACACCATGAGGAATGTAGGATTTTGGGGCTAATGCAATGCGGATAACTCCAAGGATCCTCATAGGCTTAGCATCTTAAAGCACCACCAGATAATGATCGAAGCATGCGATACTGAAGATCCATAAGAGGAAGTTAAAAACCCAGAAGAAGAGGAGAATGCATTGAAAACCTTATTGAAATTGAAGAGGTTGATTGTGATACACAAAAAGGTCTTATTGAATTCTCGACAAGTGTTGGGATTTCACCAAGATTCTCTTGTGCTATTTCACTTGTGCCTAGTCTAAGAAATAGATCTATGCACACTTAGCTATAACATAAGAAGTAGTATGGAATATAATATGATGCTTGGGACTCTTTCCCAGTGTTAGGTTGTGGAGCTTGTTTTCATGTGAGAAATTGTTGAAGACTATACACTAAGAGTACTGTACACTTTTCATAGTTCCTCATTTGAGGGGGTTCAGGGGCGAAGCCCCCGAAGAAAATTTTGGGAAAAATTAACCCATGAATATATCGGGAAATGTGTTTTTCTCATATGGGCAACGTATTTTTGACCCATAGGTTTATGGGACCCACATTTTGGCCCATGGTTTTGATACCCACGGTTTTGTAAAACTGCTTAAGCAGTTGTCTATTTATATGGTCTTATGCATATGATAGATAGTATAAAGAAAATGTATTGTAGATGTGTTTTGAATTCGGGTGTGAATTCTGTAGAGTTTGTTGAGCATAGCTCCAAACGGATCTGGGTATTGTATTGAGAGAGCGGTGGCTTGTAATAAAATCTGAGCAAGTGATTCTTGGTGGACGTAGCCCAAATTGGGTGAACCACATTAAATACTGTCTCTTTGTGTTGTGTTATTTTATTCTGCACTTTTATTTGAGATCTGTAATATTTTCTGCATATTAGTTTCTACTGTTGCGATTCTGTGAGGGATTATTCCACATATTTTATCCCTTATTTCCTAACAATTGGTATCAGAGCCTGGTTTGGTTTGCTGAAGTGTTGAATCATAGGGAAATTTTTAGCTTGAGTGGGAGCTATGGCAGATGATGGAAGATCTAGGGTTGATAAATTCAACGGGAAGAATTTCAGTCTTTGGAAGATGCAGATGGAAGATTACCTTTATCAGAAGGATCTTTATACTCCGTTGTCTGAGAAGGTGAACAAACCCTCGAGTATGATGATGCAGAATGGGATTTGTTGGATCGGAAGGCACTTGGAATGATCCGGCTGTGTCTTGCATCTTCGGTATTATTTAATGTTTCAAAGGAAAAGACTACAAAAGATCTAATGGATGCATTAGGGAAGTTGTATGAAAAACCCTCTACCTCTAATAAGATATTTTTAATGAAAAAGTTGTTTAATATGAAGATGTTTGAGAATAGTTCAGTAGCAGATCATTTAAATGATTTCAATATGGTTGTGAATATGCTAGCTTTGGTTACAATAGAATTTGATGAAGAAGTTAGGGCTTTATTAATTCTGTGCTCTTTACCTGAGAGTTGGAATAGCCTGGTAATGGCGGTAAGCAACTCGGTTCAAGCTAACTCAAAGTTGAAGTTTGAGGATGTTGTAGGGGTGATTCTAAGTGAGGAAATGTGAAGAAAAATCTCTGGGGAATCTTCTACTTCAGGGAATGCTTTGACAGTGGAAACTAGAGGGAGACAGAAGAATAGAGGAAACCATGGAAAATCAAAAGATTGGGCAAGGTCAAAATCCAAGAAGTAAGATTGTATGTTGGAACTGTGGAAAGTCTGGGCATGCAAAGAAGGACTGTTGGGAGCTTCGGGACAAGAAGAAACAACCGGAAGAAAACAAGGAGGAAAATTTGGCAACGGGTAATGTATGTCAGGATGCTTTAATTTTTTGTTTTCATAATATTACTGAATCTTGGGTTTTACATTCAGGGGCTTCTTTCCATGCTACTCCACATAGGCATTATTTTGTTGATTATGTTCAAGGGGATTTTGGGCATGTTTTTCTTGGTGATGATGAGCCTTGCAGTATAGTTGGAAAAGGTTTTGTTCAGGTTAAGATGCAGAATGGGAATACATGGCTATTGAAGGATGTCAGACATGTGCCTACATTAAGGAGAAATTTGATATCGGCGGGGCAATTGGGAAGTGATGGTTGTACTGTGATATTTATAGCTAACTCTTGGAAGGTTACCAAGGGTGCTCTTGTGGTGGCAAGAGGTAAGAAGGTTGAGACCTTGTATTTAACCACTGATAGTACTAATGACTGTAATCTTGTGGCTTCAGATGCAGATACAACATTATGGCACTATAGGCTCGGTCATATGAGCCATAAGGGCATGGAGATCATAAAGAAGAATTTTCCTGGATATATAGAAACATGTTTGGATTTTTGTGAGAACTGCATATATGGGAAACAAAAGCGAGTAAGGTTTCTCAAGGTTGGACCTACAAAGAAAGAGAGTAAGTTAGAGCTGGTACATTCTGATGTGTGGGGGCCAGCTCAGGTATCATCTCTTGGGGGTTCAAGTTATTATGTTACTTTTATTGATGATGCAACAAGGAAAGTTTGGGTTTATTGTATTAGAAACAAATCTGATGTATTTGACACTTTTGTTAAATGGAAAGCCTTGGTAGAGAATGAAACAGGCCTTAAGCTAAAATGTCTCAGGTCAGATAATGGAGGGGAGTATTGCAGCAATGAATTTGATGATTATTGTTCTAAGAATGGAATCCGTAGGAAAAAAATGGTTTTAGGAACTTCGTAGCAGAATGGGGTGTCAGAAAGGATGAACAGGACAATAATGGAACGTGCTAGGAGCATGTGGTTACATGCAGGACTGCCTCTTTCTTTTTGGGCAGAAGCGGTGAGCACAACTATGTACTTGATAAACAGAGGACCCTCAAGTGCCTTGGATGGAGGCATACCTGAGGAGGCTTGGTATGGTAAGAAAGTTGATTATTCATTTCTTAGAGTCTTTGGATGTGAGGTGTTTGTTCATATAGACAAGGATGATAGGACCAAGCTAGAGGCTAAATCAGAAAAATGTACTTTTATTGGTTATGGTGGTGATGACTTTGGATATAAATGTTGGAGTATTAAGGACAAGAAAATCATTCGATCTAGGGATGTGGTCTTTAATGAGAAAGTCATGTATAAGCAACAGTTGCAGGAAAACAGGGAAGAATCCAAGAAAGAATATGCAGTGGTAGAGGATCTTCCGGATGGGAAAGTGACACATGAATCAGTTCAGGAACCTACTCAACAGGAACCCCAAACTCCTATATTGAGGAGGTCTTCTAGGGTAAGAAGAGAACCTGAAAATTTTTCTCCTTCTCTTTATTATTTATTACTCACTGATAGTGGAGAGCCAGAGAGCTTTGATGAAGCAATGCAGGTAGATGCCAGTAAGAAGTGGGAGCAAGCCATGGATGAGGAGCATAAGTCTCTCATGGAGAACCAGACATGGGATTTGGTGAAGCTACCCGAAGGAAAAAGAGCATTACAGAACAAGTGGGTGTACAGAGTCAAAGAGGAAGAAGGAGGAAAGAAAAGATATAAGGCCTGGTTGGTGGTCAAGGGGTTTGCACAGAAAAAAGGTATAGATTTTGATGAGATTTTTTCTCCTATAGTAAAAACGAATTCTATTAGAACTGTTCTTGGAATAGTGGCAGCAGAAGACTTGCACTTAGAATAGTTAGATGTAAAGACTGCATTTCTCCATGGTGATTTGGAGGAGGAACTATATATGCAGCAACCAGAGGGCTATGAGGTCAAAGGTAAAGAGGAGATGGTGTGTAAACTGAAGAAGAGCTTGTATGGCTTGAAACAAGCTCCACGTCAATGGTATAAGAAATTTGATAGCTTCATGATGGATCAAGGTTATATTAGATGTCATTCTGACCATTGCGTGTATACAAAGAAATTTGAGGATGGAAGTTATATTATCCTGTGTTTGTATGTTGATGACATGTTGGTTGTAGGTAAAAACATGCAGGAAATAAAAGTACTCAAGAAACAGCTAAGTGAATCCTTTGATATGAAGGATTTGGGGGCAGCCAAACAAATCCTTGGTATGAGGATATCTCGGGATAGGAAGGAATGGAAACTTGACTTTATCTCAGGAAGAGTACATTAAGAAGGTATTGGAGAGGTTTAATATGCAGGATGCTAAACCGGTTGGGACTCCTTTGGCAGGCCATTTCAAGTTATCAAAGGAGCAGTGTCCCAAGACAGAGCAGGAAAGAAACCAGATGTCCAAGGTACCTTACTCATCAGCAGTTGGCAGTTTGATGTATGCCATGGTGTGCACTAGGCCTGATATTGCCCATGCAGTGGGAGCTGTGAGTAGATTTATGAGTGATCCAGGTAAAGAGCATTGGCAAGCAGTAAAGTGGATCCTTCGGTATTTGAGAGGGACCATGGGGACAATTTTGTGCTACAGTGGATCAGACACCACTTTACGTGGTTATGTAGATTCAGATATGGCTGGAGATGTAGACAGTAGGAGGAGCATGACAGGTTATATTTACACTGTAGGTGGGACAACAGTGAGCTGGTGGCTTTGTCAACCACAAAGGCTGAGTATGTTGCTGCCACAGAGGCAAGAAAGAGATGATTTGGTTACAACAATTTCTTGAGGAGTTGGAGCATAAGTATGAGGAATGTAAGCTGCATAGTGATAGTTAGAGTGCTATACACCTAGCTAAGAACTCTGCTTTCCACTCCAGGACGAAGCATATACAGTTAAGGTACCATTTCATCAGGACAACTTTAGAGGAAGAGAAGTTGAAGTTGGAAAAGATTCATACCAGTCAGAATCCTGTAGACATGATGACCAAGGTGGTCACAAGGGATAAACTAAAGTTGTGTTCAGCTTTGGTTGGCCTTCACAGAAACTAGTGAAGGGTTGAGAAGCTTGCTCAGAGGAAAATAGTCTCCAAGTGGGAGATTGTTATGTTTATGGAGCCTATTTTCATGTGATAAAGTGTTGAAGACTATACACTTAGTATGTACACTTTTCATAGTATCCTTCTGAGGGGGGGCAGCCCCCGAAATAAAAAATTTTTATTTGGCCTTGAAAAAACACACCCGATATACGGAAACCTGATCTTTACTCATATGGGCCATAGTTTTTTTGACCCATAGCTTTATGGTTTTGGCCCATGGTTTTGATACCCATAGTTTTGTAAAACTTTAAGCAGTTGTCTATTTATATGGTCTTATGCATATGATAGATACAAGTAAAATGTATTGCAGATGTGCTTTGAATTCATGTGAATTCTGTAGAGTTTGTTGAGCATAGCTCCAAATGTATTGTATTGAGAGAGCATGGCTTGTAATAAAATTGAAGCAAGTGATTCTTGGTGGACGTAGCCCAAATTGGGTGAACCACGTTAAATACTGTCTCTTTGTGTTGTGTTATTTTATTCTGCAATTTTATTTGAGATCTGTAATACTCATTTCTACATATTAGTTTCTACTGTTGCGATTCTATAGGGATTATTCTGCATATTTTATCCCTTATTTCATAACAATTGATGATCAATCCATGCATAGATATTACAAATAATAGGCTGGCATAAATATTTCAAGTTTGAGTATTCATTAAAGTCGAGTTTCAGATAAGGTTCTGAGGCTAAATAAATCCATGTAAATAGGAACACATCTACTTGAGAAATTGCATTAATGTTTGTGGAGCCTATTTTCATGTTAGAAAGTGTGGTACACCTTCTATGTTACTTACACTGGGTATAAAGAGATTTTTACGGTGGTCTTATGTCAAGGTGAGTCCCGGGTATTGTTGGGGTTTGGGGGTGAAGCCCCCAATAAGCAAATTTTCATGGGTGGTTTATTAACCCATGGGTAATGGGTAACCGTTATGGGCTGTTTTTGGGCCCATGGTTTTTCGGTACCCATTGTTTTGTAAAACTACCTCTTCGGCTACCCATAGGTTTATGGGATGGTTTTGGTTTTTTCCCATTGTTTTGATACCCACGGTTTTATAAAACTACTTAAGCAGTTGTCTATTTATATGGTCCTATGCATATGATAGATGTGACAAGCAAATGTATTGCAGATGTGTTTTGAATTCGGGTGTGAATTCTGTAGAGTTTGTTGAGCATAGCTCCAAATGGATCTGGGTATTGTATTGAGAGAGTGGTGGCTTGTAATAAAATCTGAGCAAGTGATTCTTGGTGGACGTAGCCCAAATTGGGTGAACCACGTTAAATATTGTCTCTTTGTGTTGTGTTATTTTATTCTGTACTTTTATTTGAGATCTGTAATATTTTCTGCATATTAGTTTCTACTATTGCGATTCTGTGAGGGATTATTCCACATATTTTATCCCTTATTTCCTAACAATTGGTATCAGAGCCTGGTTTGGTTTGCTGAAGTGTTGAATCGCAGGGAAAGTTTTAGCTTGAGTGGGAGCTATGGCAAACGATGGAAGATCAAAGGTTGATAAATTCAATGGAAGAATTTTAGTCGTTGGAAGATGCAAATGGAAGATTACCTTTATCAGAAGGACCTTTATATTCCATTATCTGAGAAGGTGAACAAACCCTCGAGCATGACAGATGTGGAATGGGATTTTTTGGATAGGAAGGCACTTGGGACAATCTGGCTGTGTCTTGCATCTTTGGTATTATTTAATGTTTCAAAGGAAAAGACTACAAAAGAACTAATGGATGCATTAGGGAAGTTGTATGAAAAACCCTCTGCCTCTAACAAGATATTTTTAATGAAAAAGTTGTTTAATATGAAGATGTCTGAGAATGGTTCAATAACAGATCATTTAAATGATTTTAATATGGTTGTAAATATGCTAGCTTTGGTTACAATAGAATTTGATGAAGAAGTTAGGGCTTTATTAATTCTGTGCTCTTTACCTGAGAGTTGGAATAGCCTGGTAATGGCGGTAAGCAACTCGGTTCCAGCTAACTCAAAGTTGAAGTTTGAGGATGTTGTAGGGGTGATTCTAAGTGAGGAAATGTGAAGAAAAATCTCTGGGGAATCTTCTACTTCAGGGAATGCTTTGACAGTGGAAACTAGAGGGAGACAGAAGAATAGAGGAAACCGTGGAAAATCAAAAGATCGGGCAAGGTCAAAATCCAAAAGCAAGATTGTATGTTGGAACTGTGGAAAGTCTGGGCATGCAAAGAAGGACTGTTGGGAGCTTTGGGACAAGAAGAAACAACAGGAAGAAAACAAGGAGGCAAATGTGGCAATAGGGTAATGTATGTCAGGATGCTTTGATTCTTTCTTTGCATAATATTACTGAATCTTGGGTTTTAGATTCAGGGGCTTCTTTCCATGCTACTCCACATAGGCATTATTTTGTTGATTATGTTCAAGGGGATTTTGGGCATGTTTTTCTTGGTGATGATGAGCCTTGCAGTATAGTTGGAAAAGGTTCTGTTCAGGTTAAGATGCAGAATGGGAATACATGGCTATTGAAGGATGTCAGACATGTGCCTACATTAAGAGAAATTTGATATCGGCAGGGCAATTGGGAAGTGATGGTTGTACTGTGATATTTACAGCTAACTCTTGGAAGGTTACCAAGGGTGCTCTTGTGGTGGCAAGAGGTAAGAAGGTTGGAACCTTGTATTTAACCACTGATAGTACTAATGATTGTAATCTTGTGGCTTCAGAAGTAGATACAACATTGTGGCACTATAGGCTCGGTCATATGAGCCATAAGGGCATGGAGATCATAAAGAAGAATTTTCCTGGATATACAGAAATAGGTTTAGATTTCTGTGAGAACTGCATATATGGGAAACAGAAGTGAGTAAGGTTTCTCAAGGTTGGACCTACAAAGAAAGAGAGTAAGTTAGAGCTGGTACATTTTGATGTGTGGGGGCCAGCTCAGGTATCATCTCTTGGGGGTTCAAGTTATTATGTTACTTTTATTGATGATGCAACAAGGAAAGTTTGGGTTTATTGTATTAGAAACAAATCTGATGTATTTGACACTTTTGTTAAATGGAAAGCCTTGGTAGAGAATGAAATAGGTCTTAAGCTAAAATGTCTCAGGTCAGATAATGGAGGGGAGTATTGCAGCAATGAATTTGATGATTATTGTTCTAAGAATGGAATCCACAGGAAAAAGATGGTTCCAGGAACTCCGCAGTAGAATGGGGTGTCAGAAAGGATGAACAGAACAATAATGGAATGTGCTAGGAGCATGAGGTTACATGCAGGACTTCCTCTTTCTTTTTGGGTAGAAGCGGTGAGCACAACTGTGTACTTAATAAATAGAGGACCCTCAAGTGCCTTGGATGGAGGCATACCTGAGGAGGCTTGGTATGGTAAGAAAGTTGATTATTCATTTCTTAGAGTCTTTGGATGTGAGGTGTTTGTTCATATAGACAAGGATGATAGGACCAAGCTAGAGGCTAAATCAGAAAAATGTACTTTCATTGGTTATGGTGGTGATGACTTTGGATATAAATGTTGGAGTATTAAGGACAAGAAAATCATTTGATCTAGGGATGTGGTCTTTAATGAGAAAGTCATGTATAAGCAGCAGTTGCAGGAAAACAGGGAAGAATCCAAGAAAGAATATGTAGTGGTAGAGGATCTTCCAGATGGGAAAGTGACACATGAATCAGTTCAGGAACCTACTCAACAGGAACCCCAAACTCCTATATTGAGGAGGTCTTCTAGGGTAAGAAGAGAACCTGAACATTTTTCTCCTTCTCTTTATTATTTATTACTCACTGATAGTGGAGAGCCAGAGAGCTTTGATGAAGCAATGCAGGTAGATGCCAGGAAGAAGTGGGAGCAAGCCATGGATGAGGAGCATCAGGCTCTCATGGAGAACCAGACTTGGGATTTGGTGAAGCTACCTGAAGGAAAAAGAGCATTGCAGAACAAGTGGGTGTACAAAGTTAAAGAGGAAGAAGGAGGAAAGAAAAGATACAAGGCCTGGTTGGTGGTCAAGGGGTTTGCACAGAAAAAAGGTATAGATTTTGATGAGATTTTTTCTCCTGTAGTAAAAATGACTTCTATTAGAACTGTTCTTGGAATAGTGGCAGCAGAAGACTTGCACTTAGAATAGTTAGATGTAAAGACTGCATTTCTCCATGGTGATTTGGAGGAGGAACTATATATGCAGCAACCAGAGGGCTATGAGGTCAAAGGTAAAGAGGAGATGGTGTGCAAACTGAAGAAGAGCTTGTATGGCCTGAAACAAGCTCCACGTCAATGGTATAAGAAATTTGATAGCTTCATGATGGAGCAAGGTTATATTAGATGTCATTCTGACCATTGCATGTATACAAAGAAATTTGAGGATGGAAGTTATATTATCCTGTGTTTGTATGTTGATGACATGTTGGTTGTAGGTAAAAACATGCAGGAAATAAAAGTACTCAAGAAACAACTAAGTGAATCCTTTGCTATGAAGGATTTGGGGGCAGCCAAACAAATCCTTGGTATGAGGATATCTCGGGATAGGAAGGAATGGAAGCTGACTTTATCTCAGGAAGAGTACATTAAGAAGGTATTGGAGAGGTTTAATATGCAGGATGCTAAACCGGTTGGGACTCCTTTGGCAGACCATTTCAAGTTATCAAAGGAACAGTGTCCCAAGACAGTGTAGGAGAGAACCCAGATGTCCAAGGTACCTTACTCATCAGCAGTTGGTAGTTTGATGTATGCCATGGTGTGCACTAGGCCTGATATTGCCCATGCAGTGGGAGCTGTGAGTAGATTTATGAGTGATCCAGGTAAAGAGATTGGACAGGTAGTAAAGTGGATCCTTCGGTATTTGAGAGGGACCATGGGGACAGTTTTGTGCTACAGTGGATCAGACACCACTTTATGTGGTTATGTAGATTCAGACATGGCTGGAGATGTAGACAGCAGGAGGAGCACGACAGGTTATATTTACACTGTAGGTGGGACAACAGTGAGCTAGGATTTCACGACTACAGAAGTTGGTGGCTTTGTCAACCATGGAGGCTGAGTATGTTGTTGCCACAGAGGCAAGTAAAGAAATGATTTGGTTACAACAATTACTTGAGGAGTTGGGGCATAAGCAGGAGGAAGGAAAGCTACATAGTGATAGTCAGAGTGCTATACACCTAGCTAAGAACTCTACTTTCCACTCTAGGATGAAGCATATACAGTTAAGGTACCATTTCATCAGGACAACTTTGGAGGAAGAGAAGTTGAAGTTGGAGAAGATTCATACCAGTCAAAATCCTGCAGACATGATGACCAAGGTGGTCACAAGGAAAAAACTAAAGCTTTGTTCAGCTTTGGTTGGTCTTCATGGACGATATTGAAGGGTTGAGAAGCTTGCTCCAAGGAAAAGTAGTCTCCAAGTGGGAGATTGTTATGTTGTGGAGCCTATTTTCATGTTAGAAAGTGTGGAAGACTTCTAAGAGTGTTACACTTTTCAAAGTCATTTGAGCGGGTCAGGGGGGTTTGGGGGGTGAAGCCCCCACGAGTTTTCATGGGTGGTTTATTAACCCATGGGTAATGGGTAAAAAAATGGGCTTGATATTTGGGAAATGTGTTTTTCTCATATTGTTTTGAATTTTTGACCCATAGGTTTATGGGACGGTTTTGGCCCATGGTTTTGATACCCATGGTTTTGTAAAACTGCTTAAGCAGTTGTCTATTATATGGTTTTATGCATATGATAGATAGACAAGCAAATTATTGCAGATGTGTTTTGAATTCGGGTGTGAATTCTGTAGAGTTTGTTGAGCATAGCTCCAAATAGATTTGGGTATTGTATTGAGAGAGTGGTGGCTTGTAATAAAATCTGAGCAAGTGATTCTTGGTGGACGTAGCCCAAATTGGGTGAACCACGTTAAATATTGTCTCTCTGTGTTGTGTTATTTATTTTGCACTTTTATTTGCGATCTGTAATATTTTCTGCATATTAGTTTCTACTGTTGTGATTCTGTGAAGGGATTATTCTGCATATTTTATCCCTTATTTCCTAACAATGAGTAAAATTCAAATGGCATGTCTTCTTTGGATTTATCTCAAATGAGGTTAGAAGGTAGTCTAGGATTCACCAATTTGAAGTATGATACATGTCAATTTTCCTCAAGGCTCAAAATAGTTTTTGTTGGACTCATCACCTTGGTTGTGGAGAAATTTCCAAGAGTTTTATGAAAAAGGAAGGTGATCCTAGTTTTCTAGGGAAAGCACCTAATTTAAAGAAATTACCACCCTCCAATCTATAAAAATTTAAGTCTCACTTATCTATGCCCGATGAAGGTTTTCACCATTATACTCCTTGGACATTAAAATTTGACATATTGCAGGAAATAGTATTTCTATTATGGTATAGGAATTTACATCAATTTGTATTCCCCTGATATCTAATGCTCAACTGTCAATATGGTTTTCTCAAGTGCATTCCTTTATGTAGAGAAGATTTCAAACAAGGTCCAAAAGGATTCATCATCAATTTTTATTTCCAAGTTATTTAATTTTATGCTTTCTTTATCATATTTTTAATCAAATTTTATTTTTTGTTGATAGCAGGATTCCTGATTAGATTCCACAATAAGATTTTCCATAAATGAATCTAGTGCATGCTCCATTCATTTATACATTGGTAATCCTGTAATATCAAGGTGTGTTATAATTGTTAAATAACTGTGGGTGATCCTCCATTTTATGACCATGTGAAAAACTTCAAGTAAGCAAATTTGGGTAATGTAACATTCTATGTGTATTGTGTTGATGTCAAATTTCAAGATGGCCTACCTCTCAAGGAGGACAATTATTACAGAATTGGTTTTCTCACAAGTTCAACATGGAAAATTTTTAGCAATGCCTATGTTAAATCATAGGCAAATTTCATTGGATTTCCCATAGATATCATAAATGAGATTATTTTTGATAGGCCGAGAGACTGATCCTACATTTAGGTACAAATTCAATGTTTTGGATAAGTTCAACCTTGGAAATTGTTTGAAATAAGATATGTTAAACATGCCTTGTGGTTACTTTATTATTTATTGGTAGCATGGACTTCTCCCTAGTGAGACATTGAACACTCATTATTAGGATATCTAGTATATTGAAGGGTTTTTTTAGAAATAGGCTACAATATGTAGGGTGTTCTAAAATTTACATCATAATGTAGAACCTATAAATGTCCACCCCCTTTAGAGGATGCACAAACCAATACTTGGTCTTGTATGGTGGTAATGACTTGTGTGATAATGCTTTCACAACATAGTCATAGCTCTAAGTTGATATTTCATGGTTCTTTTGCATTTGTTAATGGATGAATTTCTAATCATTACTTTTGGATTTGTGGCAACTTGTGTAAAATAAGAAAGTCATATTTGTATCCTCACTCCAAACTCCTAGATTCAGAATTTTAAGATGTTTCTGCAATAAAGGTTTCTCAAGGAATTATCAATTGTTAGTTCCAGGTTGATCTTTCCATGAGGGGTTACAAGGGATTTTAAGATGCACCATCCTAACAATTGGTTTTGTTTCAATTTGTTGATATCCTTTGGGCCTCCATCAAGTCTCATTCAATTAATCCAAAATCATGTAAAACCCCAACTATTTTTGATTTCCTCCCCGTTGAAGGTGGTGTATAGAGAATATAATGAAAATAGATTATCTTTCCAATACTTTTGTTCCATCTTTTCATTTAACATGATTGTATGAATGGTCTAGATCATCTATTTTTCCTTTAGTAATTATAATTTTTATTTGGTGAGGATGCTTAGGATTAATTTTATTATAAAAATTCAAACAATTTGGGATTTAGAGTCATATTATTCACAGTATGTTCTTAACAAATTCCCTCCTATTTTGTTTTCTTTAATAGAGCTTGAATAACCTTCAGTCTATTATCCTATTTGAGTCATTTGGGAACATGGATTTGTTTGGATATTTCAAATTGAATCTTGTGGATCCCATTCAAACTACATAATTTCATTGGTTATTAAATTACAATCCATGTTTTAGGTTTAACCCATTTTTGCTTAAGCTTAAATTAATCCTTCACATAATTGATGGGTAGTCATGAAATCAATTCCGAGTTTGCAAATCTTAAAACTTTGATGGAAGATTTTGATGGTCTTGAAGCAAGTTCATTATGGAATCTTCATTTTATTACAATAACTGCAACTAAGAAACCATGATCAGGTATCAATACTTGACAATTTAGTTGTTCTCGGGGCCCAATAACAATGGTGAATGTTTAAATCAAAAATTCAGCGATAGTTTTGGAGAAGTCAGTGTAAATGGATCCTCTTGTGTCACTATTCCTCTAGAATAAAATTTGTAAATTTTTATAGGGAGGCACCAAATAATGTTCACATCCCCATTTGTATAAATTCAGGACCCTATTGAATGGTTAATGATGAAATCTTATCCATAATGGACTTGAAGATATATTTGGTGAAATGTTGATTTTTCTGATCCAATTGTTGATATTGAAGATTTTTGTTGAAGACAAGGTTACATCCTTGGACCATTTTTTCGAAGAGCATTTATCATACACTAGGAAATTGAGAAAGTAATAGTGTTGGCCTCCCCTGTCTAATGGATCCTTTAATTTTTCTTTCAATTCTTATATTTTGAGTGCACAATCACAAATTGTTGAATATGGCAACTTTATGTGGACCTACATAAGGATTTAGTTAACATGGCATTGAATTAAAGGACCTAATTGTAAATTGGTCAATCTAAATTGGTCCTGAGAAAGATCAAAATATGTATATATCTACCTTCAAATATAGTTGAAATTTAATCCAAATGAACAAGTTTACTTGATGATTGCAGAATTTTTCATGATTCCTCACGATTGGTTCCAATTTCCTGTGTTCTATTATGTTTTTTTGAAGTCTGAAAATTTGTTTGTAAACTAGTTGAAGTATCTTCCTAAAGGGTGATAGAGTTCATTCCATCTAAATTTGAATTTGAAGATGCTTTTTATTTCCAAAATAAAATATGTATTGAATATGGTGATCTGTTGGACTCCCATTTTCATTGAAATCAAGTTAACTAAAGATGATTTTGCTAAATGAGACAATTAGGTTGATGTATGATCTCCATTTATTAATTTTTTCACAATGGAAGAAGATGACCTAAAAAAGTAAAACTCAAGTCATATTTAAAAAACATTATCCCGATATATTTAAAAATTTATTTTTATGGTAAAATTACAAATTATGTACCATTGTACTAGATACTCCCATTTAACTTGCAACTTTTCATCCAAGAGTCCATAGGATGTTTTTGGACCAAAAATAAGTTGTAATCATCATAAATTTAGATATGATTGCTTGGCTCAAGGTGATTTCAAAATAGCGTTAAAAACTTCCATTTTCAATAAGTTTAACCTATTCCAGTCCTCACCTCATGATCCTCACACTTCCATTTTAAGAAAAAGAAAAGGTCAATACATCTCCTTCTAAGAACTTGCATGATAGCTTAAAACACTATGATTTCATACAACTTGAAGATCCTCTCAGTTGTAGACACCTATAATTATGCCCAAGCAATTTAAATACTTAAATTGCAATAATTATCCCCTTTCTCCATTAAATAACGACATATCATCAAAAGCACTCATATTCCCTCTTCATTGTTAATTAATTACACTACGCTAATTAATTAAGTCCCTACCTATCTAATAGCCTAATTAACGACCTTCCGTTAATTAATCACTTCCTCTATCTTAGATTAATTAATTATTATTAATTAATTAGTCTTTCCCCTTCCATTAAACTCAATAAATCAATATTTAAATTGATTTAATCCCTTTCTAATAGCCTGAAATCATACTAATATTCTTCTAAATGGCTTCTATAAGCTTACACCTACCTATTAATTAATCACCTTTGATTAATTAAAACACCCCCCAACTCCCATGACTTGCTAAGCATGTATTAAACCCTTCTAAAGTAAGGTTACCTTTTATAAAGCAACCTTATCCATTCCTAATCATGTTTTACCTTTATCCCACATTCATGAGAATGTGGTGAATCCTTTATCCTTTGGGCTATATAAAGAGCCCTCCACCTACCTTTTTACTTACACCTAAACTCCTTAAGAGAGAGTGCAAAGCATATAGCAAAGAGACTAAGAGCTTGCACCTTGTTTTTTGAGAGTTCATCATCTTGAAGAGTTAAGCCTCTTTCTTAAAGTTCTTGAGTCATATGGGAGGTGTCAAAAGGGTCTTGTAGCCCAACTTTGATTAGATTCCATTCCTAGGTTCTTGGAATATTAAGGACAACTATTTTTGATAGCCATGGAGCTTACATAGGTTCCTTCATTTATTTGTTGTTAGAGAATAGAGGATATTTAGGTAGCTTAGCATAGTTAATTTCATAGTTTTGTATTGATAAATGTTAGCATCTAACCCTTGTTTAATTCTTATCATGATGGTGTTTATAATGTTGTTTAATTCTTGTTAAGTTAAGACTATTTAGGTGTTAGTCTTTGTTTATTAGCATTAGTTTAAAAACAACACATGCACACATTTGGCACACTTGGTGGGACTTACTCCATTGTCCTTTGCACTTAATTTCAAGTTTTTGTAGTTAAGTTTCATTTTTGGTTACTAACCCTCTTTTACACATGTTGATCTAACTTGTTTTTCTTAACTTGTTTTGTTGAGTTTGCATGTGTTGAGTCTTCCTTGTAGGTATAAAGGAGGTGAAGTGCTGTCAAAATTGGAATTGATGGGAAAATTTCAAGATTTCTCCATGTTTTCATTTTTAGAGCTTACTTTTTCAACATTCTACATGCTAGTTTTGTCAATTTCTTGAAAATTTTAAATTCTTGAGCATGTAGGTTAGTGTTTGATAGTGCTGAGTCTTCTATTTACATATTAATGTGGTGGGTTGCTGTCAAAATTTAATCTTGGTGAGAAAATTTCAAGATTTCATCATGTTTTCATTTTTAGAGCTTACTTTTTCATCATTCTACATGCTAGTTTTGTCAATTTCTTGAAAATTTTAAATTCTTGAGCATGTATGTTAATGTTTGATAGCGTTGAGTCTTCTATTCATATATTAATGTGATGGGTTGTTGTCAAAATTGAATCTTGGTTGGAAAAATTTTCCCATTTTGCAGATTAAGAGACGTTTTTTTTTTACATTTTTTGAGTGCATGTCAAGTGCATACCCGTGAGCATAAGAGCATATGCGTAACCCATCTTCCGAAGGCCATAACTTTTGCTCCCGAACTCGAAATGACTCCATTTTTTTTGCGTTGGAAAGGTATTGAAGTTAAATATGCAATGAAAACATAAATTTAGGATTTATAATTACAGAAATTGTAGGTTTTTCTGTTAGTTTAAAACTGGTCATTTTCTAACATGTCTAATGTTTTGATGAATGTTGTATTTCCATGCTTACTTGATTTAGACCAAAGCATGTGTATGCTCTTCTCTTGCACCTTTTGGTGATCTTGAGAATCAAAAACAACTTTGATCTCTATCTTTTTAACATTGGGATTAAACTTGAAAATTTGATTATTCATTTTGCTTAAGGGAATGAACCTTTTACAAAACATTTTTCAATGGTCCTTTGATTTGAAGTTTTCCATTTCTATATAGTTGGGATAAATTTTGTGTATGCTCTTCTCTTGCACCTTAGGGTGATCTTGAGAATCAAAAGAAACTTTAGTCTTCATTTTATAACATTTGGTAAATTGGAAACTTCATCTTTCACTTTTGGTTTAAGGGAATGAACATTTATCAAGAATTTTGTATGGTTCATTGATTTAAAAGATTTTCTTTACTTTTTAGTTGGATTATTTGTTGTGTATGCTCTTCTCTTGCATCCTTGGATGATCTTGAGAATCAAAAGAAACTCTTAATCCTCTTTTAAATAATGTGACTTTCTTGGAGAATTACTAACACTTGAGTGCAGGACCTAAAAACGCTTGTCAAAGAAAGGAGGAATCAAAACAAAATCAAAAACTACTAATACAGTTGTTATACAGGTTGCCAAAAGGTGTTCAAGAAAACCACACCTAATTAAACAAGATAAAAATAACAACATATTCAAAACACTGTATTGCAGGTTTCGGAAAAGGGTACGTCCCTCTCCGCTCAACTGGAACATAACCCCTTTGGCATAACGCCTTAAGCTACAACAATGGGGGTGGTTCCAGGAACCCCAAAGTAGTCCACGCAAGAGGGAACCTTGTGGATGAAACGGGAAGTGCTCCGCACTACCTACTTGACTAGTGATTCCTTTGTGAGATAGCATTACAGGTTGTCCGTTGTGGCGACCCCAGTGATAGTACACGTAGACGCACTAGTTGCCTACTGTTCTTGAAGGGGGTAAAGTAAAGCCGAGATACTCCCAAACTAGTCAGTGTGACTTTTTGGGTAAATCGCGCTCACTCGTGGTAACTTTGTAACACCTAGGGTGAGAGAACCACCTAGGAGAATATACTTTGGCCAGGAGCCCACTTTGACCAATCTAAAACAATGTTGAGTTGTGAATCATATTTTCATTGAGAAACATGTGGCGTGTTACTTTCACCTAGTTTTTACTTGCCTTAGGGTGAGGTGAAACTCTGCCGAAGTGAAGCTAGCATTTTTTTTCATTCTTTTGATTTGTTTCCTTCACATTCTTTTGACACTTTGTTGATCAGAAGGAGAGTGACTACCTTTGTGTTACCAATCGATTGTCTCTGCCACTTTTTTGTCCGTTTACGCCCATCCATGTTTGTGGCTGGGTAAGTTAAACGTCTAAAGTGTGCGGAGGCATATTTATATCATTGGTAGCCTTTGTGATCTTGATACCCACGTCAAGATCATCATCATAGTTCAGATTAATTCATCATTTGATCTCCCTTTGACGTGTTACTTTGTGTGCATTGTCTCGACAAAATTAAGATACTTATGTCATGTTTTTCATAAATGTGATCTAAGTATCTACATTGTGGCGTTACGCTACGCACATTTTAACACATCCTCAGTATACCTTGACTTGGTTTGGCTTCAAACATTGTCTAAAATCTTGAAGAGTGTCGCTTACTTTGTTTGCGTCATTTCGATACCACTTTGACACTAATATCTTACTTCTTCGTAAAGCTTGATTAACATGTCCAATTGGTGTGGTTACATGGCTTACGTTTGCAATCCTCACCCTTTAACATTTAGGCCTGGTTGGTTGTTAAACTTGTCATGGTATCCTTTGATTGAGAGTCACATCTACCCTTTGTTAATATTTAAACCTTGTTCATTTTGAGCTTGACATAAATATTTCCATTGTGTTGATCATTTTTGCATCAGACTACCACTTTGCACATGCATTTTACATAGGGAGTAGTTCCTTGTTGATTGGATTTGTGTTTCACACTTTCGTGATTGTTCTTTATGATTATTCATTCAGAAAACTTGTTTTCTAGAACAATCCCTTTTGATCTCATCAAGATTGTGTCATCACAATGTTTATTTTCCTTAGCCCCCCTTCAAAAAATCACACACACATCTCCGTACATAATGAATGTCTAGTTTTCTACCATTGTTCCACCCAAATTGGCATGAAGCCTTCTTCACTTTGAAGAAGTTTGATCGCACTATCTAGGTCTAGAAATTTGTGCTTAAACGACACAAGAGATGACTAATTATCGTGCGGTTCCTTATGCTTACGACAATAAGGAATCCAACTTTTTACGTTCACATTAAAGGACACCCATCCTAACCAAACCTCGATTGGTTCTTTGCGCTAAAGAAACCATACGGGTAACTCGTTCCCCACCTTCATCTCATAGTCGGTGGTATGATTTGGACGCTTCTGATCCAAATTATTATTCGAGTTCCCCCCACTCTTCTTCTAATTCTAATCCAAACATTTCCTCTTCTTCTGAGGATTCCAATCCAAATATTTCCTCTGACTCTTCTGATGATTCAGATCCAAACTACTATTCAGATTCATCTAATTTGACTCCTGTTGTCCACTCAAAATTCCCAGCTCTTATGAAACTAAAAATTCAAAATTTTGAGTTTAAGTGTCTTCTCTAGTGTACCGAAGTCGAGAAATTGAGAAAAATCTACGTTTTTGGGTCATTTTGTGTGTTTTTCGGGCCTGTCGGAACTTTTTGTCCCAACGTGTCCCAAGTTCAAAAATGGGCATTCTGTTCCCCGATCGGCCGATTGCCCCGAAGTTTGTCTTTTTCGGGCCCATCAAAACTTTTTGTCCCAAGTGTCCCAAATGGAATTGTGTAAGTTGTTCCATTCTCAGCTAAAATGCCCGAACCGCGTACTTCGCACTTTCATGTTCCAAATGTCCCAAATCAAATTGTGCAAGTTGTTCCATTTTCGGCCGAAACACCCGAACCGTGTACTTCACGTACTTGCGTCCCAAATGTCCCAAACTTTTTCGGACTCATTGTCACCTTTTCGTCCGAGCCGGCCGAGTCGCGTGTTTTGCGCGTACTTTTGTTCCAAATGTCCCAAAAGGGATTTGTGCATCTTTTCCCCGTTTCGCCCGAATCGCCCGAATTGCGTGTTTCGCACATTCGCGTCTCATATGTCCCTAATGAACCAAGTGCCGTTCGTGCTAGTTTTTCCCACTCTACCCGAATATCCAACTTATTTAAATTGGTGGGTATGTATTGAATGCACATTTATGACCTTTCTCTCTCCTAAACGGCTATATAACGGACATTCCCCCTTTGCATTTTTCACACTGCTTCCATGCTATCTTTTGCTCGAACCCTTGCAATTTGAAAACCTACGCGTTTGTCCCCTCCCTCTGTAATTCCTTTCCGAGTCTGGTTTGCAGTTCTGTCCTCCTAGTTGCTATCAATATGAAGATCAAGTTTCAGGGACAGGAATAAATTTCACCTCTTGAGTCTGCCGTTCACAATATTAGGGACAGCGAAGGTCGTCATCTCGATTTCAGTGATTTTTGGGCAAGAATGGCAGACGCAAACCCTACACCAATGGCGCAGATGATTCACGATATCGGTTTGGCTTTCCCTGGAGGTTTCCCAATCTCGGTGCAATGTGCTGATACAGTGCTTTCATGCGGAGCTCACTTCGACCCTGATTCGAGTGAATTAACCAATGTACATAGGGAACTCATCGCCAAACTGGATGTTGCCACCATTAGCACTGCACTGAGGATTCCACAAATGGATAATGCCATAGTTGTTTCCCATAATCAATCACAGGCCCTATTCAATCAAGACAGTGACAAATTCAGGGAGCGGGTGGCGAAGTCATGGCTCAAAAACCCTAAGAAGGGAGCATCTCGTCTATCCAAGACTCTTTTCCGAGCTAGATTTCAATGAAGAATTGTCAGATTTCATAATCCTACTGGCTCGGGTTATGGGCTTACCCTCTACTAACGAGTTCCATTTCTGGATGTGCCCGCTCATCAGCATGGTGTGCGAGGGAACTCAAAATATCAACTGGGTAGAAATCATCAGCATGAACTTGACAGAGTAGCTGTCCAATGTACAGCAAAAGAAGAAGTTCTACATGACTTCGTACCTGATGTATACTCTGGAAGCATCAAGACAATGGTTTGGATTTTCTTACATTGATGCCCACAAAGATGATCCAGTATATGCTTTTTGCCCGCAATTCACCTTGGAGACCAGCAACCGCAATTTTAGAAGGGTAAATGATGCTTTCACCATGTACGTGGTCAGGTTGCTTGAGGGTGACACTGCTAGAAGGTTTTCAGATGAAGCCATGAACCTGATATCGCACTACGGTGCTTATTTTATCCAATTCAGAAAATTCTCCTATATCAGGCTTGCTGGCTATGAGAGCACCCCTTTGAGGCTTCCCATGTTCTGCAGTGATAAGATGACTTTGATAGAAGTATGCAGGCAGTTAGACAAATTGCACAGAACCTGCAGGGACAAGAAGATTTCCAGTTTGCACTTTCCCATCTCTTTGGGAAATTACACTTGTAAAACAGCCCTGGACACACAGAATATAGAAAGAGCCCTGGTTCCTATCACTGTCCATTTCTTCAAGCCAAGAACGTGCTTCGACTTGAAGAAGTTCATTGAGCAGAACATCAAGATAATCTATCATCATAGGGCAGATACATAAGACTACTGGTATGACTGTGCAGATGATTTTGAGGCTAGAAGGAGGCATTATGGCAGGTTCTCTCTGCAATTGATCCAAGAACTCAGCTTGTACCAAGTTCCTGAAGGACTCCAGGATGACAACTCTGATCTATACTCATATGAGTATGATAATGTGGTTAAGCACACTCCCTTGGAGGACTTGGATTGGAACAAGAAAGAGAAAGATGATCTGGCTGAGATCCTTGCTCCAGTCTTAGTCAGGACTAAGGTCTGGTTTGATAGGAAAGTTCGAGAGCTCAGAAGGCACTCAGGAGAATCCTCCTTCCAAGGATGTTTCAACACCAAGGAGGGAAGCATCGACTCCCAGGTATCAGACACACCTGTGAAAACCCCTCCTGCCTCATCAACGCAAGGACCTGCAGCTTCCACTCCTTCTTCATCCACTCAAGTGTACCAGAAGAAATTCAAAGAGGTTAAGAAGGAGCCTGTGGAAAATGATCCTCAAAGAAAGCAGGTAGAAGTGCCTTTGGGACCAGAGAACATCATTGTTCTCAGTGAAAGTGAAGAGAGTGAAGTGCCAGCCCCTGCAAATGCTCCTGAAGGCCCAACAAATAAAGATAAGGAAGTCCAGAGCACTGAACTTCCAAGTGCTATTGATTCTTCAGCAGCAATTGTCTCAAGCGCCCCACTCACATCTCAACTTGAGACAACAGCTGTGTAAACTTTGAGTGTCATGAGCTCTCTGTCTCTTGATCCTCTTGCCCCTCCTGCTGCTTCCTCTTCCTCTTTTGCATGGGTGCAACCTTTTGTTGACAGTAGAAAGAGGAAATCTTCCTCTCGGAGCTCAGGGCCAAATTTTGATGCTGTGGCAACCTTGTTGGGCACTACTCCTTCTCGTGCCAAGAAAGCCAGAACCACCTCCAAGATCGTGTCTGATGCTCAAGGTCAGCAATTCCTGGAGATAGCTAAGCCCACAGTAGATAAATCAGAGTAGGACTTGCAGGCATCTGACTTAGAACTCTCAAGGATTCCAATGGGAGAGTCTACCCCTGAAGGTGAGATCCACAACCTCCAGGAAACGGTCACAAGAGTCATTGGGAGGGTAGAGAAAGGGTAGCAAACTATTGAACAGTTGGAGGAACAAGCCCAGATTCTCACAGGTTTTATCAAATCTCTTTTGTCTAAGGACAAAGTTTTGGACCCTACCCCATTGACTACTCTTCCACCACCTGTAATTTTGAGCCAAGATGAAGTGCAGAGTATCAAAGACATGCACAAGTATTCTGTCTATGGCAGAGCTATGGAGGCCATGGTGGAAGATATGCTTATTGCAGGATTGAACTTCATCGATGAAGCTTTCAAACTCCACAGGAAAGGTGAACAATTTGCAACAGAAGCTCTCCTCCACTATCGGGGTCATAGATAAAGAGCTCAAACTCTGGAGCAGTTGCATAGTAGACCTCCGTCTTATGGGACAGACAGATGAGAACATTTTATTGGCAAATAAGGTTTTTGATGATGCAAAGGATAATCTGTCAAAGTCCTGGGTTTACAGTGTGGAGTGGAAGATCAAAGTCTTGGAGGAGGCTTTGGGAGAGCTGAAGAATAGCTGGCAGAAGGGTGAGGCTTTCAAGACATTGGTTGTATCTGCTTTCAAAGATATACATTGTCATCTTCAGGATGAAACTTCTGGTGTGCCTCTTTCCTTGCAAGAAATCAAAGCTCAATTCAGAGCTTTTGTCAAAGATAATCTATTCAAGGAAAGCTCCATTTCCAAAGAGAAAATGAAGGAGATCTGCTCTCTTCAATCTGCCATTGAAGAAGCAAATAAAGACTATCATACTCATGTCGAGTTTGATAAGGAAATGGAGAAGTGCCTCGGATTTTGGGGTCAGTCTACAGCCAACACGTCAGTCCCTCGTGGCAGAGACATAGCCGAGGAATTGAAGAGATTCAGGCAGCGAATTTTGAAGTCAGTGGGTCCCTCCCAGTCATAACCACCTGTCTTCTTCTCCTTATTCTTCTCTTCTTTTCTAATTCTTTTTCTCGGATTCATTGTAATAAGTTGAGGTATTGCAATTGGCAATCCTTAACTAATCTTTAGTTAAAAGAAGTAGTTACAAAGAGTAACTGATTTGTAAGCTATATAATGGCTTCTCCACGCCATTTTTAAGGAGGAAGAACTTGGCTTGTTTTCTAAAAAGTGTAAATATATCATAAAGAAATCAATACAGAAGGGCTTTTCATTCTTTGTCTATCTGATCTCTTTTATCCTAAGCTTTCATTTTTTTCATTTAATCCTTTGTCTCAAGTTTGTTAAGATCATTTGTCTTGTATAACCAAGAAGGAACTTATGTCTGTGTTAAAGAAACTTTGTGTTCTGGCAAATGTTATTTACAGAACTTTGTGTCTTTAAATTCCATCTTATTTATATGATACAAATGATCTTGTTTCAATTCACTGTAACTTCGCATACATAAAGAATTACTCTGTTATCTATAATTCTGATGTTTCCTTTCTGCTCATTCTCATACTCTCATTCCTCAGTCCTTTTGTAATTGATGATCTTTATAGAAAACACTTTCGTAATATCCAAGTTCAACCAGAAAATCATGTTTTGTATATTTGTAAATAGGTTCGTTTCTGAATAAGGGAACCTCTCCCATTAAAGAGGAGGGACTTCTTGTCCCCTGACTGTTTCTCTTCGTAAAGTCCTATCTGACGACCAACAGTTTTTGGAGACTCCACTAGGGAAAATCATATTCCAGTTCTGTAATTTTTCGATCATCCTTTGATCTGGTAACTCCGTGTTTTACTCGAGGGAGAAGGGCCCTTGGTATTGAAGATTCTCAGTTTCAGCTTTTGGAGCAGCAGGGTTTTCCTTTCCCTTCAACAAGAAATAGAAAGAATCGTTCGACAAGCACTCCACCTGTTCAAGATAGAATTCCTACGGGTGGTATTCCTTTAGAGCTAGCTAGCCCTAATCTTCGAGCTTTGATTCTTGCTGGTGTTGCAGTTCCTCTCCAAGCCATTTTTCCAAGAATGGTGATACCATTGCCCTGGGGTCATCGTGTCAGGCCCCTTTCCCTTCCTCAGCCTTTGCATGAGTTACCCAGAGGTAACCGGAAGAACTTTCCTAAATTCAAAGGCGATGGCAAAGTGCATCCTGATGAACACATCGCAGCCTTCATAGTTGCATGTGGAGTTCTGGGAGTTGAACATGAAGACGTCTCTGTGAGACTGTTCGTTGAGACTTTACAAGATAATGCTGCTGATTGGTTCTATCACCTTCCGGCTGGTGCTATCACTAGCTGGGACACCATGAGAACTGGGTTTGAAAACCATTTCAAACCAGCAGAAGATGTGCATGCCTTGCTAGCCCAAATCTCTCAGATAAAGAAAGATTCACAAGAGCCCATGAGAGAATTTGTGGCCCGATTCAACAGGTTGATTAACAAAATTCCACCAAATACTCGACCTGTTGATCAAATCCAAAAATGTTTCTTCCTAAATGCCCAATCGCCTGAAGTTAGTTATGCACTGAGAAGGGCTAATCTCGCAACATTGGTGGAGGATCAAACTCTTGTTGTTAGTGTCGAGGATGATTTAATCATGTCAGGGAAGTTGAGGAGAGACCCTTCCAAATCTAAGTCTGCTTCTTCCTCCTCTCCACCCCTGGACCTAATACTGATCCATTGGTCCAAAAACTTGCGAATGATCTCATTACCATAAAGAAACAATTGGCTCAGTATGCTCCTTATGCAGACGTTCCAAGGAGGAATTTTCAGCCCAAAAATCATTTGCCTGCTTCTCAAACAAGACTAGCACTTGAAGGACCTCCTGTTAAAGTTCCTGTCAATGCAAGCTATGAAGTTGAGGAACCAGATGATGATGAGGATAATGAAGCTTGCGAGGAGTTTGTGGAAGAATTTGATGATGAAGCAGATGAACTTGAGGGATCTCGAGTTAATTTCTTCACCACTGAGGGCATTGATGATGGAGATGATTATGATGAAGTAGTAGTAGACATGAATAGCGAATCATACGCTGTCATGACTCGAGAGAGACAAATCAGAGGGAGAAAGTGATGCAGCCCCCCAAGAAATTTAAGGAGCAGCCGGCAACTATCCCTGTAATTGCAAAAAGAGGATCTCCTATCCCCACTTCATCTGCACCAAAGGTGAGTCCTGTCAATCCTACTACTAAAGTTACTTCTTTTTCCCCTAAAGTTGATAAACCTAGGATCTCAAGTGATGATGGCCCGTCCACTTCTGGGTCTTTTGATATTATTGATCACCTGAAAAAGACTAAGGTTCAAATCTCAGAGGCTGAGTATTATCAAACCCATCCCAAAGATTTTGCTAAAATGATTCACTTTGTCAATTCCCATTCTAAAACCACCTCTAAAGGCCTTTTACCCACTCCTTCTTCTGCACCACAGCCTAGTCTGGTAGCCGCTGTCACCTCACCTAATGACAAAATCAAACCATTTTATGTGACACTTCTTATAGCTGGTCATAGGCTCAGTAATTGTGTCATAGACTCAGGAGCCTCAGACAATGTGATGCCTGCTAAAGTAGCTCATGCCTTAGGCTTGACTCTCACACGCACTTATGGATCTTGTTACTCTATGGAGAGTAAGGAAGTGCCTCTGGTCGGAAGAATTAAAGATGCACAAGTGGCTTTTGCTGCTTTGCCTGAGAAGAGAGTTTTGGCTACCATCTTAGTAGCAGATATTCCTCCTTCATACGGGATGTTGCTAAGTAGGAACTTCTGTAAGGATGTGGGTGGAGAAATTCAAATGGATTGGTCACATGCACTCGTACCTGTTAATGGACAAATGAAGAAGTTGCTGCCTGAGAAGCAATCTGAGTATATTGTACAAAAAACGGATGATCCTAAAGCACAAATACTCTATGAGGATATGGGGCATGGTAACTACATGATTATGTCCCCTGATGAAATCCAACTCCCCAAAGTGTCACCTAAAGATCCTAATGGTGTTTGGATTTTAGAGTTTGATGGAAGTTGTTCCTCAGCTGGTTCTGGAGCTGGTGTCCTACTGGTGTCACCTGAAGGAAGCCTTCATCCTTTTTCATTCAAGTTGCAGTTTGAAAATACTAATAATACAGCAGAGTATGAGGCTCTCATTCTTGGACTGCAAGTGGCCAAAGAACAAGGTATAAAGAATCTTCTAGCTCGTGGTGATGCGGAATTGATTGTAAAGCAAGTTAGAAACCTTTTCCAGGTAAAAAATGGAAGGTTAAAACATTACCGGAATCAGGTTTGGGATTCCATTGAATTTCTTGATGCTTTCTCCATCGAAGCAATACCTAGGGAGAAGAACAGCAGGGCTGATTCACTAGCAGTCTCAGGGTCACTACTGATTCCTCATCCTGACTTCTCTCAAGATAAGTTCACCATTGAGATGATCCATCGACCTAGTGTACCTGATAATACAAATAACTGGCAAGTTTTCAATGATGATCAACACTTGCTTTCTTTCTTAGAACTCAAGGGTAATTTTGAACAGCTGTATTTTGAAGGAAGTGACAACCTACCTCGTGAAAGTGTGCCCTTTGACAAAGCAGTCACCCAAGGAGAAGAAACGGATCAAGATGGATGCATCAAACTCAAAGGAAACAAGATTCCTAAAGGATTGGTGAGTTTAGAGGAACTATTTGATAAACATGACAGGTATGTAAAGTCTAGAGCTTCTACTGGACCTCAACAATCAGCTGAGTATGACAAAATTAATATTGGGAGTTCTAATGACCCTAAGCTCGTGAACATTGGAAAATGTTGCACAGCAAATGAGAGGAAGAAAGCAATTGATCTTTTAAAGAGGTATAAGGATGTTCTTGCTTACTCTTATGAAGATTTAAAAGCTTTCAAACCAAAAGATATGAAGCATTTTATTCCTCTCAAACCTGGAATTAAGCCGTTTAAGCAGAAACAGAGGCAATACAATCCCAAAATAGCTGACACCATCTTTCAAGAAATACAGAAGTTGTTGAAGGCCAAAATCATTTTTCCCATTCACCATTCAACATGGATTGCCAATATTGTGCCTGTTAGGAAGAAAAATGGTGAGATCCGCATCTGTGTTGATTTCAGGAATCTGAATCAGGCTTCCTTGAAAGATAATTATCCTTTGCCTATGATGGATCAGGTCTTGCAAGCAGTAACAGGATCTGAAATGTTATCTATGCTTGATGGATTCTCGGGATATAATCAGGTAGAGGTTAATACTGCAGATCAACACAAAACAACTTTCACTACTCCTTGGGGTACCTTTGCTTACAAGAGAATGCCTTTTGGGCTCATTAATGCTGGTGCCACTTTTCAGAGAGCTATGGATCTGGCTTTTGGAAGTTTGAAAGGGAAGTGTATTGTCATATACCTTGATGACTTGACTGTGTTTTCTAAAACAAGGGCGGATCATTTTGATCACCTGGAGACAGTTCTGCTAAGATGTAGAGAACATGGGATTTCTTTGAATCCTAAAAAATCTGTCTTTTGTGTCACAGAGGGGAAATTATTAGGGCACATTGTCTCCAAAGATGGTATTAAGATTGATCCTGAGCGAGTTCAAGCTATCCAGCAAATTCCTCTCCCAACCAGCAAAAAGGGCGTGCACTCTTTCTTTGGTAAGATCAATTTTTTAAGAAGGTTCATCCCTGATTTTGCAGAGTTAACTTTGAATATTTCCCAAATGATGAAAGGCAAAAAATAGTTTGGTTGGTCTTCTGAAGGAAAGGAATCCTTTGAAGGTATTAAAAGAGCTATTGCTAAAACTCCTGTTTTAGCATGTCCTGATTTCAGCAAAGATTTTCTTATCTATTGCTATGCCACAGATAATACCTTGGCTGCTGTTTTGACTCAAGAAGACTCTAATGAGCATGAACTCCCAATTGCATTCATGAGCTATATTCTGAAAGATCATGAGTTAAAATACACCATGATGGAAAAACATGCTTTTGCAGTGGTTAAAGCTGTTAAGCAGTTTCGTTTTTACATTCTCAACTCTCATTCCATGGTGTTGGTTCCAGATACAACTGTTAAGTCAATTCTCACACAGCAGGAATTTGGATCCAAGAGAGGGAACTGGGTTGCTAAGGTCCAAGAATATGATATTGACATCAAACCGACCAAGCTCGTTCGTGGAAAAGGCCTTTGTGAGCTCATTGCTGAAGGAGCTAGACATGAGTTACTGGAGGATAAAGTTGGCCTTCCTACCATTCTGTTTCTTAGCTCAGTTGATGAATGGTATGCTGATATCGCCCATTTTCTCACCTATGGAGAATGCCCCTCTCATTTAACTGCCAAAGAAAAGAGGACTGTTAAACTAAGGTCAGTGCAATATGTGTTGTGGGAAAACACCTTGTTCAAACGTGGGTTAGATGGAAGGTTTTTGAAATGTGTGGACAAGGAACAGCAGAAAAAGTTACTCTCAGCTTTTCATGATCAGGCATGTGGAGGGCACTATTCATCAACAGTCACTGCTCATAAGATACTTCGTGGAGGATATTACTGGCCTACCTTGTTCAGAGATGCATCCAAGTGGGTTGATAAATGTGAGGCTTGTCAGACCTTCGTGGGAAGACCCAAATTGGCCTCTTTGCCTCTTAAGCCAGTTGTAATTGAAGAACCTTTTCAACAGTGGGGTTTGGACTTCATTGGAACACTTAATCCCTCTTCTAGTGCTGGTCATACTCATGTATTAACTGCCACAGATTATTTCACCAAATGGGTAGAAGCTATTCCAGTAAAGAGTACTACTTCTGAAGTGGTGTGCAGCTTCATCAAAGAGAACATCTTGGTAAGGTATGGTGTACCTAACAAGATTGTGACAGATAATGCTTCGAATTTCTCTTCAACCGAGATAATGGATTTTTGCTATGGGTATGGCATCTCTTTGGCTCACTCCTCAGATTACTATCCTCAGGGAAATGGGCAAGCAGAATCCACTAATAAAAATTTGGTGACTATTATAAGGAAATTAGTCAATGAGTCTCAACGAAACTGGCACAAGAAGCTCTATGATGCTCTTTGGGCAGACAGGATCACACCAAAGAGAGCTATTGGAATGTCTCCTTTTCAAGTGGTATATGGAGTAGAAGCTCAATTGCCAGTAACAGTGGAGCTGCCAGCCTTGCATCTAATGAAGGCCATTGAAGATACCAGTTTCAGTGATGCTTTGGATAAGAGAATTATGTACCTTCACAAATTGAATGAGGACAGATTGGAGGTTGCTGATAGGATATCTGTTCACCAGCAGAAGGTAAAGGTCCTGTTTGATAAGAAAGCCAGGTTCAGAGATTTCCAAGTTGGAGACACTGTTTTGTTATGGGATAAAAGGCATGAACCTCGTGGCAGCCATGGCAAGTTTGATTCCCTTTGGCTCGGACCTTTCAAGATCAGACACTTTGCTGGTAAGAATTCTTTTTATCTTGATTACATGGATGGTTCTCCTCTCCCACTTCCTTATAGTGGGCAGTACCTGAAATTGTTCAAGTCATAGGTGATTAGGGAGTCCTTTGTATATTCTGTACAGCGTTTTGTTTTTCTTTCCTTTTTGTTTTGGTGTGTTGTCCTCTGTATTGGTTTGCTTTTTGACTCCGTGGCCCAATGGATAAGGTACTGGTCTACTTCCCCGAGTTTGTCTAAGTTCTTACCTTGTCTCATTCCTTGAATTTATGCCAAGTCATCCCCAGAAGGAGCCAGCTGTTGTCCACTCAAAATTCCCCTGCTCTTAAGAAAGTGAAAATTTAAAATTTTGAGTTTAAGTGTCTTCTCTGTTGTACTGATAATGTTAAAAGTCGAGAAATTGAGAAAATCTACGTTTTTGGGTCATTTTGTGTGTTTTTCGGGCCTGTCGGACATTTTTGTCCCGCGTGTCCCAAGTTCAATTGGGCCCTCTGTTCCCCGATCGGCCGGTTTCCCCGAAGTTTGTCTTTTTCGGGCCCGTCAGAACTTTTTGTCCCAAATGTCCCAAGTTCGCCCGGGCAAGTTGTTCCATTTTCGGCCGAATCACCCGAACCGCGTACTTCGCACTTTCACGTCCCAAATGTCCCAAGTTCAAATTGGCAAGTTGTTCCATTTTCGGCCGAATCGCCCGAACCGCGTACTTCGCGCTTTCACGTCCCAAATGTCCCAAACTCACCCAGACCCCATTTGTCACCATTTTCGCCCGATCCGGCCGAGTCGCGTACTTCACGCACTTTTGTCCCGCATGTCCCAAAAGGCATTTGTGTGTCTTTTCCCCGCTTCGCCCGAATCGGCCGAGCCACGTATTTCGCGCTTTCGCGTCCCACATGTCCCAAATGAACCAAGTGCCATTCGTGCTAATTTTTCCCGCTCTACCCGAATATCTTGCTTATTCAAATTGGTAGGTATGTATTAAATGCGCATTCATTGCCTTTTCTCTCTCCTAAATGGCTATATAACGAGCGAACCCCCTATGCATTTTTCACACTGCTTCCATGCTATCTTTTGCTCGAACCCTTGCAATCTAAATTCCTGTGCGTGTATCCATTCCCTCTGTAATTCCTTCCCGAGTCTAGCTTGCAGCTCTGCCCTCCAAATTACTATCAACATGAAGATCAAGTTTCAGGGACATGAACAAATTTCACCACTAGAGTCTGTCGTTCCCAATATTGGGGACAGTGAAGCTCGCCATCTTGACTTTGGTGATTTTTGGTCGAGGATGACAGATGCAAACCCTACACCAATGGCACAGATGATTCACGACAGTGGTTTGGCTTTCGCTGGAGGTTTCCCAATCTCGGTGCAATGTGCTGATACAGTGCTTTCATGCGGAGCTCATTTCGACCCTGATTCGAGTGAATTGACCAACATACACGGGGAACTCATCGCCAAACTTGACGCTGCCACCATTAGCACTGCACTGAGGATTCCAGAAATGGATAATGCCATAGTTGTTTCCCAGAATCAAGCACAGGCCCTGTTCAATCAAGACAGTGACAACTACAAGGCGCGGGTGGCGAAGTCCTGGCTAAAAACCCTAAGAAGGGAGCATCTCGTCTATCCAAGACTCTTTTCTAGGTAGATTTCAATGAAGAATTGTCAGATTTTATAATCCTACTGGCTCGGGTTATGGGCTTACCCTCTACTAACGAGTTCCATTTCTGGATGTGCCCGCTCATCAACATGGTGTGCGAGGGAACTCAAAATATCAACTGGGCAGAAATCATCAGCATGAACTTAGCGGAGCAGCTGTCCAATGTACAGCAAACGAAGAAATTCTACATGACTTCGTACCTGATGTATACTCTGGCGGCATCAAGGCAATGGTTTGGTTTTTCTTACATTGATGCCCACAAGGATGATCCTGTATATGCCTACTGCCCGCAGTTCACCCTAGAGACCAGCAATCGCAATTTCCGAAGGGTAAATGATGCTTTCACCATGTACGTGGTCAGGCTTCTTGAGGGTGACACTGCTAGAAGGTTTTCTGATGAAGCCATGAACCTGATATCGCACTACGGTGCCTATTTTATCCAATTCAGAAAATTCTCCTATATCAGGCTTGCTGGCTATGAGAGCACCCCTCTGAGGCTTCCCATGTTCTGCAGTGATAAGATGGCTTTGATAGAAGTATGCAGGAAATTAGACAAATTGCACAGAACCTGCAGAGACAAGAAGATTACTGGTTTGCACTTTCCCATCTCTTTGGGAAACTACACTTGTAAAACAGCCCTGGATGCACAGAATATAGAAAGAGCCCTGGTTCCCATCACTGTTCATTTCTTCAAGCCAAGAACTTGCTTCGACTTGAAGAAGTTCATTGAGCAGAACATCAAGATAATCTATCATCATAGGGCAGATACAGAAGACTATTGGGCTGACTGTGCCGATGATTTTGAGGCTAGAAGGAGGCATTATGGCAGGTTCTCTCTACAATTGATCCAAGAACTCGGCTTGTACCAAGTTCCTGAAGGACTCCAGGATGAAAACTCTGATCTATACTCATATGAGTATGACAATGTGGTTAAGCACACTCCCTTGGAGGACTTGGATTGGTTCAAGAAAGAGAAAGATGATCTGGGTGAGATCCTGGCTCCAGTCTTAGTCAGGACTAAGATCTGGTTTGATAGGAAAGTTCGAGAGCTTAGGAGGCACTCAGGAGAATCCTCCTCCAAGGATGTTTCAACACCAAGGAGGGAAGCATCGACTCCAAGATCAGACACACCTGTGCAAACCCCTCCTGCCTCATCAACTCAAGGACCTGCAGCTTCTACTCCTTCTTCATCCACCCAAGTATACCAGAAGAAATTCAAAGAGGTTAAGAAGGAGCCTGTGGAAGTAGATCCTCAGAGAAAGCAGGTAGAATTGCCTTTGGGACCAGAGAACATTATTATTCTCAGGGAAAGTGAAGAGAGTGAAGTGCCAGCTCCTGCAAATGCTCCTGAAGCTCCAACAGATAAAGATAAGGAAGTCCAGAGCACTGAACTTCCAAGTGCTATTGATTCCTCTGCACCAGTTGTCTCAAGCGCCCCACTCATGTCTCAACTCGAGACAACAGCAGTGCAAACCTTGGGTCCATGAGTTCTCTGTCTCTTGGTCCTCTTGCCCCTCCTGCTGCTTCCTCCTCCTCTTTTGCATGGGTGCAACCTTTTGTCGACAGTAGGAAGAGGAAATCTTCCTCTCGGAGCTCAGGGCCAAATTTTGATGTTGTGGCAGCCTTGTTAGGCACTACTCCTCCTCTCGTGCCAAAAAATCCAGAATCACCTCCAGGATAGTGTCTGATGCTCAGGGTCAGCAATTCCTGGAGATTGCTAAGCCTACAGTAGATAAATCAGAGCAGGACTTGCAGGCATCTGACCTAGAATTCTCAAGGATTCCTATGGGAGAGTCTACCCCTGAAGGTGAGATCCACAACCTCCAGGAAACGGTCACAAGAGTCATTGGGAGGGTAGAGAAAGGGCAACAAACTATTGAACAGTTAGAGGAACAAGCCCAGATTCTCACAGGTTTTATCAAATCTCTTTTGTCTAAGGACAAAGTTTTGGACCCTACCCCATTGACTACTCTTCCACCACCTGTAATTTTGAGCCAAGATGAAGTACAGAGTATCAAAGACATGCACAAGTATTCCATCTATGGCAGAGCTATGGAGGCCATGGTGGAAGATATGCTTGTTGCAGGATTGAACTTCATCAATGAAGCTTTCAAACTCCACGGAAAGGTGAACAATTTGCAACAGAAGCTCTCCTCCACTATCGGGATCATAGATAAAGAGCTCAAACTTTGGAGCAGTTGCATAGTAGACCTCCGCCTCATGGGACAGACAGATGAGAACATTTTATTGGCGAGTAAGGTTTTTGATGATGCAAAGGATAATCTGTCAAAGTCCTGGGTTTACAGCGTGGAGTGGAAGATCAAAGTCTTGGAGGAGGCTTTGGGAGAACTGAAGAATAGCTGGCAGAAGGGTGAGGCTTTCAAGACACTGGTTGTATCTGCTTTCAAAGATATACATTGTCATCTTCAGGATGAAACTTCTGGTGTGCCTCTTTCCTTGCAAGAAATCAAAGCTCAATTCAGAGCTTTTGTCAAAGATAATCTATTCAAGGAAAGCTCCATTTCCAAAGAGAAATGAAGGAGATCTGCTCTCTTCAATCTGCCATTGAAGAAGCAAATAAAGACTATCATACTCATGTCGAGTTTGATAAGGAAATGGAGAAGTGCCTCAGATTTTGGACTCAGTCTACAGCCAACACGTCAGTCCCTCGTGGCAGAGACATAGCCGAGGCATTGAAGAGATTCAGGCAGCGGATTTTGAAGTCAGTGGGTCCCTCCCAGTCATAACCACCTGTCTTCTTCTCCTTATTCTTCTCTTCTCTTCCCATTCTTTTTCTCGTATTCATTGTAATAAGTTGAGGTATTGCGATTGGCAATCCTTAACTAATCTTTAGTTAAAAGAAGTAGTTACAAAGAGTAACTGATTTGTAAGCTATATAATGGCCTCTCCTCGCCATTTTGAGGGAGGAAGAACTTGGCTTATTTTCTGAAAGTGTAAATAGATCATAAAGAAATCAATACAGAAGGACTTTTCATTCTTTGTCTATCTGATCTCTTTTATCCTTAAGCTTTCATTTAATTTTGTGAAGATCATTTGTCTGTGTTATGTTAAGAAACTTTGTGTTCTTGCAGATGTTATTTACAGAACTTTGTGTCTTTAAATTCCATCTTATTTATATGATACAAATGATCTTGTTTCAATTCACTGTAACTTCGCATACATAAAGAATTACTCTGTTATCTATAATTCTGAGTGTTGCCTTTCTGCTCATTCTCGTATTCTCATTCCTCAGTCCTTTTGTAATTGATGATCTTTATAGAAAACACTTTCGTAATATCCAAGTTCAACCAGAAAATCATGTTTTGTATATTTGTAAATAGGTTCGTTTCTGAATAAGGGAACCTCTCCCATTGAAGAGGAGGGACTTCTTGTCTTCTAACTGTTGCTCTTCGTAAAGTCCTATTTGACGACCAACAACTCCTAAGTCATCTAATGCGAATCCTAAGTCATGGTCCTCCCTTTCTTTGTAGGATCCTCTTCATCAATCATCTAATGCGACTCTTATGTCACAGTCCTCCATTTCTTCACAGGACCCCTTTTATTAGTTGCCTCAACGATGTCATCTTCCTTTGAAGATACACGCGACTCCAAATCCCTCCAATCAGAAGTATAATACAATTCTTGAATCACAGTCCCATCTCTTTCTTCACAGGACCCTTGTCATCATTCATCTAATGCGATGCTTGAATCATAGTCCTCCCCTTCTTTGCAGGACCTTCTTCATCAATCACCCCATAGAATATTTCTTTTGTGAAGATTCGTGTGACTCAAAGTCCTTTAAGACAAACATCTGAATCAACCCGTGCATCACAATCTACAGACTTTGGACTTAATCCTACTATTTTACATATGACATACCATTGTATAGGTAGGTCCACACCACCTTCTTCTACTCCTGAGACATCTAGCTACACATATTCTTCATCCCCCACATCATCTTCTTCTATCAATAATCATCAAACATCTTCTAAGCCTTCCACACCAAGTGAACCCATTTCTTCCAATAAACCCCTAGGGATTGATCAACAACTCATACCGATTGATCTCTTTCAGAATGAAGAAACAATTAGGGAATTTATAGGGGCATATGAAGATATTCCTCTAGTAGATTACAAAAAAAGATTCTCTTTAGACTTTTATGCATCTACATATTGTGAGGAAAAGGTTGATTCCTTTGATCAAGAAACAGAGGAAGAGCCTCAGATCATGTAACTTGATCCTCCTCTTATTCTTCCATCTTCACATTCTTCATTATGTGATGAAACTCCTTGGTCTTGCATAGATCCATGTCCTATCTTCTCATCACCCAATAACTCTTCGTCTATCATAATTCCTCAATCACAATCTCTTGTGGGGTCAACGCCAAGTAGCCCTTCATCGTCATCTAGGTGTGGGTCACCTTATAGTAGCCCTCTCTCTTCTATTTGTGGGACATTTTCGAGTAGACCACTATCTTCGATTATAGGGACACGTCAAACTAGCCCCTTATCTTCTATGTATGGATCACCCTCGGGTAGTCCATCATCTTCTATTCGTGGGCCACATCCTGGTAGTCCATCATCTTACATCTATGGGTCACGTCCTAGTAGCCCTTCTTCTTCTATTCTTGGGCCACATCCTGTGGTAGCCCTTCATCTTTTATTTATGGTGTCACTTCCTAGGTAGTCCCTTCTTCTTCTATTATTGGGCCACATCCTAGTATCATTTCACCTTCTATCTGTGGCTCACCTCCTGGTAGCCCACTTCAATTCTTAGACTGTATCCTTTTAATCTATCACATATTTCTTTTATCAATGATTCCACCCCATACCATTTCTATCGTTCCTATCATCAATCATAAATGTTCACATTTGCTTCTCCTTCTCAAGGTCATAAAATTCAAGCATCAACTTATAAGAAACCCAAACAGGTTCATTATCAAGCTCAGGTCAAAACTTCCAAGAGCTCAAGAATCCCCCAACAAATGGAAAATCTCAAAGTAGTAAATCAAGTGCGATTCAAGAACGCACATCAACATAACCATCAAGTATGGTGCAAAGTACATAAACCTCTGGATAGGGAAAAAGCTCCCACATACAAAATCCATGTTTCATGATAAATCACAGTCCTTTGTTGACTGTGAACTCACCAATTCATCGAGATTGGGGAAAACATGACTCTTGATAAACAAACACGTTTATATCTCCCTTATCAAGGAAGTTGCAAAACATCGTTTTTGGATCCTATCACATAGAGTGACTTTGTTAGTAACAACGGTTCAAAAAAAGAGAAAATATCAAAAATCTAAAAATAAAAAACAATGCAAAAATACAAAAATATAAAAAAACATTGAGAAAACACAAAAAAAATCAAAGGTACAAAGATATTTATTTATTCCCTTCCTTGCTATTCTTCTGCAAGTCTTCCTTCTATTTTCATCCCTTTGGTGATATTTTGGTTAGCTTATTCGCATGCATTTTGTGACATTTATCTTTATGGTATCTGTTTGACCCTGGTCTTGTGTCACCTTGGTAAATTAAAGAATGATTGACCTCTTAGAGATCCTATCACATTCAACATCTAATAAGCTTGTTGCGAATAACTTTTGGACATATTTGTTGACACTAACCAATGTCATCATCGTAAGAATTTCCACCCCCTTCCATCAAGCCATCAGTGGTTCTTAACCTCTTGTCAAGCAAGAGAGCTGAAATAAGTTTTCAGACAACAAAATAATCAAAATCAATCAAACATCAAAATCTAAAAGCTACAAAGTAAAAGAAAATTGTTATATAACTCTCTCTTGGGGTATTTCTAATAATCTCTATCAGGGCTATGGATGCCTGACTTGTAGTAGAGCAATGTTGCAATTAGAATTAAATACATCTCTGTCGGGGCTATGAATGCCTGACTAGCAGTGGAGAAATATACGAATATCCTTTCACCATCCGTTCCCAAAATCACCTTTCACAATAAATCATTCCTACACATTGGCTAGAATCTCCTCACTTTTTGTCTATTAAATCTTCACTTCAAGAGGTAGTAAATTCCACATGCACACACTGAATCTCTATGAGTAAACATGACTAGTATGTTACCAAGTGTCTTTTTTGGACCTTTTTCAGACTCTTACTCTAGTCCATATCTCGTCACACAATTTATGCCTTTCGCTAATCACTTCTTCATCACGAGGCTTCTAAGCTACATTCATATCATTCACATCATTCTTCTACTTCGTTCAGAAAATCCATGTGTATAAGATTACTTGTTTTCCATGTTTGTGGAAACCTTTGTCCCCTTCCACAAAAATAATCTTCTCCTTCCTTTCTATCATGTGCTTTTAGGCCAACTCACGTTGGGGGCATCCTTTCTTCTTCCTAGCACTTCAATGGTTTACGTTCACCATCATGTTGAACGTATCCATAATGGCCTTGGGTCCCACTTCTACTTGTGAAGAGTTTACCTTTGAATACTCCCACCTAATTGTTGGGGAATTTTTTTGCATCTTCACCTTTCTCATACGCATGTGACCTTATGCCCTTGTACATCCCATATACCATTGGGGGCATCCACGCTTCCTCGTCTTCCTATACATAGTTTCATAAAACTTTTAAAATCAACCAAAACATTCAAATATGTTAGAAAAATCATTAAAAACATTTAAATATGTTTCATAAAACTTCTAAAAATTGAAAATCATCCTACAAAATGTCACTCTTTGGTTCTCACTTGTTCATGTTTGTGACTTGCGGATCATCTTGATCTACCTCCATCAACAAAAGCTAGGCTGCTCACTTCGTCCATACTTTGGGGCACAACGAGTTGCTCGGTACTGTTTCATAGTGCACATTGCTTTTCCATTGGACCCAAGTGTCCTCCGTCATTCCCCTCGCATGCATCCTTGCTTGGGGCACCATCATCAACCCTTGTCGTTAATTTGCATAGGTCTTTACTGAAGCTCGATAATAAAAACATTATATTATGTTTCTCTGTTAGTTTAGCTTGTTTAATTTCTCATATTGCATTGCATTTTGTATGTTGCATGGAGTTAGGCATCCTTCACTTTATCGTATTGCATTGCATTTTGTATGTTACATGGAGTTAGTGTTTTTAGCAATGGAAAATTGTTCGTACTATGGCTTTTCATGTCATTCTACCTTTGTCGTATGCTTATATGTTTCATAAGGACCGATGATGTAGTTCCTATGGCAATATGATGACATCAAATTTGTTCCGAATAAATAAGTGGCTAGAGGCTAAGCTCTTCTCTCCCCTCTTCCTTATTTCTTCTACTTCACTTCCCTCTTCCTACCCCTATTCTTCTATTTATCTCTTGTTAATCATCACCCCATCAAAACTCGAGGGCATCCTCCCTCCTACTAATTTTTCTTCATTCTTCTATCTATCTTTGAATTGATCACTCGCCACCCCAAAGAGGGGCAAATGTAGACTTTTTCTCCCCTCGTCTATTTCACTTCATTCTCTTTCACCCCTAATTTTCTCTCTCATCGGGGCATTCTTTTCATCACCCCATCACCCCATCAAAACTCGAGGGGACATCTCTCCCTCCTACTAATTTTTCTTCTATCCCTTCAAATTTTTTCTTCCATCTACTATCTTTGAATTGATGTCACTTACGCCACCCCAAAGAGGGGCAAATGTAGACACCTATAATTACACCCAAGCAATTTAAATACTTAAATTGCACTAATTATCCCCTTTCTCACAAATCGACGACATATCATCAAAAAGCGCTCATATTCCCTCTTGTTATCGTTAATTAATTACAATACGCTAATTGATTAAGTCGCCTACCTAGCTAACAACCTAATTAACGACCTTCCGTTAATTATCACTTCCTCTATCTTGATTAATTAATTATTATTAATTAATTAGTCTTCCCCTTCATTTAAACTAGTAAATCAATATTAAATTGATTTAATCCCTTTCTAATAGCCTGAATCACACTAATATTCTTCTAAATGGATTCTATAAGCTTACACCTACCTATTAATTAATCACCTTTGATTAATTAAAATACCCCCCAACTCCCATGACTTGCTAAACATGTATTAAACCCTTCTAAAGTAAGGTTACCTTTAATAAAGCAACCTTATCCATTCCTAATCATGTTTTACTTTTATCCCACATTCATGAGAATGTGTTGAATTCTTTATCCTTTGGGCTATATAAAGAGCCCTCCACCTACCTTTTTACTTACACCTAATCTCCTTAGAGAGAAAATGTAATGCATATAACAAAGAGACTAAGAGCTTGCACCTTTTTTTCTTGAGAGTTCATCATCTTGAAGAGTTAAGCCTCTTTCTTAAAGTGTTTGGGTCATATGGGAGGTGTCAAAAGGGTCTTGTAGCCCAACTTTGATTAGCCCCCATTCTTAGGTTCTTGGAACATTAAGGACAACTATTTTTGATAGCCATGGAATCTACCTAGGTTCCTTCATTTATATGTTGTTAGAGAATAGAGGATATTTAGGTGCTTAACATAGTTAATTTCATAGTTTTGTATTGATAAATGTTAGCATCTAATCCTTGATTAATTCTTATCATGATGGTGTTTATAATGTTGTTTAATTCTTGCTAATTAAGACTATTTAGGTGTTAGTCTTTGTTTACATTAGCATTAGTTTAAAAACAACACTTGCACACACAAATAAACCAAAAATTTATGTACATCTATTTAAACTTTGAATTCAATCATTAATAAATTCTTTACAATTTTCTAAAAACAATTGTGTGATAGTTATAATGATTATATGACATAATATATATTTGTGTGGGAGCCATTCACTTTCATCTCTCTCTATTCAAAATGATTTGTCTTTAACTTTAATATTGCATTTTAAGACAAGTGTATTTTATATCTGCCTTTGATTATAACAAATAATATTATTTATTTAATATTTATAAATTACATTTTAGTTGTAAATAAAGATAAAAATATAAATATAAACGACACTATCTGTAGATCATGTGAATCCTTAATGTAGTGGGTCCTTCCAACACCTTGGATATTATCAATCCACCAAATTTCCAATTTATATAATTCGAGCACCTTTCTTACCTCCCACTTTTTATCCAAACAACAAATGGTGGGTATAATAATAATTATGGTGAGGGTGTTGTTCCAGTTGGGTTGAGGCCTTTGCCCTTTGACAGTGGACAAGAAAGTAGGAGGCAAAGATAGCATCCATACATTATTGACATAATATAGTATAAGTTGATCTGATGGTTCATTTCTTTAATACTTTTTTTTTGCTTAGTGCTCAGTAACTACTCACCAAAACGAGTAATTATTTGGAGTCAGTGCAGTCAAGTACAAATCATGGTAGAGTGTTGTGCAATTATTTGTCATTTGTTTAATCAAGTGAACATGCGGCGTATCTATTTGTTATTTTGTTCACTTTCTACCTACTTCATCTACAGATTTGTGCGATTCAGACTATTTTAATTTTACGATGATAATTTATGTATAAATATATATAGAAAACATTGGTCAAATTTTAACTATGCAAGTTGCATGTGAAGGCTATTGCAATAATTTTCAGTATTTTACACTTAAAATCACAAAAAACGTATTGTGGAAGTATTATTTTTGCAAAGAGACATTTACGTAGTTTCTTCTAGATAAGTTTAATTTTTGGTTTGAGGATTGTCTATTTCTTCAATACAGAATAAAGAAATTCTCATTTTCATCACATTCACTAGGGATTGCATCCATACGGCTGGTGATTTGTGAATATCTCTATGAAATTTTGCGAAGGGTAAAGGCTTCTTGCAGGCCAAACTTGTCACAAAATATTTGAAGGACCGTTATTATTTTCTGAGAGCTTGTAGGGTGTTTAGCGAGTGAGACAAAATGTTGGGGTTGCTTTAGAATTTGGGAATTAACGACAGATAGAATGTGAGGGGCATCTGGGTTTTCCTAATTGTGTGTTACTTAAATGAACTGTTTACCATTCTTAGCATCTAGAAAGGAAAATAAATTGAATACGAGTAAGGTGGAGAGTTTCAAGGAGGCATGGTCAATTTCTTTGAATGGATGTCAAACGTCGCCATGACTACTAGGTAAGCGATGAGCTCTAATACAAATATAAATGCGTAGTATTTTAGGTACGTAGAATTTGCAAGATGTGGAACTCAAATGTTGCAAAGAAAATCAACTTTGCTTTCACTTGTCTACCACATATAAAACTATTTCTTTATATTTGGTCCTCTTAGTAAAAGGGTGCATGTCTTGAATAATGCAGTAGACACAATCGTTTGTTGAGTCTGGAAGATACACTTTCAGTTTCGGGTGCCCCCACATCTAGCTCTCTTTGCACATATGCACATATGAGGCATTTTTTAACAATATTAGGTTAACCTATTTGTTCCAAATGGTCCACTAGGCCAAGTAGTCATTACTTTACTTTTCTGGCCTTTTGTATATCATGGTAAAATGTTTATTTCAAATGTCTTAGCAATATTGCATTTTCATTGAAGTGGAGAACTCTTGACAACACAGACTATCCAGCTTGAGTTACTACTTCAATCTTAGTTATGAAATAATTTTTCTTTTCTTTTCATTTTTCTTTAAGAATAATGTTTACCTCCCTTAACAACTTCTACTGACTATCAAGTATTTTCGAGGGCTCAGCCACACTATTTTGGATATTACATGCATATTCAAATATAATCAAACTACAATACAATTCTTTTATATCATTTTTTCTATTTGTTTGTATTCTAACATCATTCTTAGCAGTGCAAATAACCCTAATAAATTTGTGAAGATTTATTTTTCTACGTGCTTGTTTATGTTATTTATATTTTGGTTTTGATGTTAACCTACTACATCCTATGGAATTTATGTGTGTCTAGCTACAAAATTTTTAATAATGGATTATGATTATCACAATCCAATCATGCAATATGAAAGATATCATGCAAGATCAAATTGCATTGATGTGATTATTGCAAACGAGATCTCTCTTTCGAATGGTTGATGACACCCACCTTTTGTTCTTATGGCCAATTTCTTATGTGGCTCATTTATCAATGGTTTTTCATGAGTCTCCTATTCCCGTATAAGAACTAAACTTGAAACTGAAAACAAACATTAATTGTGTTTTCTTCTTTTTTCATATTTTGGCTCCCTTAAAACATGAGTTGGGATCATGTGCATGCTATAAGTGAGATCGTGACAAAAAAATGAAGCGTGTAGTACATATAATTTGGGTGGTAGCAATCTACCTTCTCGAAAAAGCACGGGCACACATGTATTTATTTCTTACATTTTTATTTTTGACCTTACATTCATGTCTTCATCTTTCTTGAACATTCCTTAAGTATACATTCTCACATTTTTATTTATGACCTCCCATTCACGTCTTCGTCTTCCTTGATCATTCCTTTTATGTTTCCAACTACCTGATCCCTTTGGAGTAATTTTAGATGTCGGGTTGTCGTCTCTACATACCTCCCTCCCAAACATCTTACTCACCTAAATCGCATTGCATCATCTTTCACACTTCCAAAGTTTCACCTACATCATCTACACCTAGAAACACTATGTGCCTCATGAATAGAGACAATCCATTTTCGTTCCTTGATAGCTACCAAAAACTCATATTCACAATTGTGTATGAAACCACCAATCCCATTTTTGTATAAATCTCTGATCACAATAGTGTATAAAACAGAGCACATAGTAGATATTATTTGGGTATGAATAATCTAAGTTGGGCGATCAATGTGGGGCATGAAACATTTTAGTCGAACATGCATAGCAGATAATATTTGGTGCAGAACAATATGATCCGTAAGAAATGTGTTGGGCATGCAATCAAAATCCTTGATCGATCTTAGACTCACATGGCCATTCATTGGAAGGTGTCAATTGTCGACACATGTCCTTTCTTCTACTTCCTATAATTAATTTACCTCACGACTAAAAATGGATCCTACTAAGTTCTTCAACAATTGATCGTTGTGGTACACTTTCTGACATATATCCATTGACTATTTGATCTATGTCTTCCAGAACATGATCTACCCCCTTATTACAAATGACGAGCATGTCCCATAGTTCTTAGAGAATATATTCCAACATTGCCTCCATGATTCCTCTTTCCATACACTTCTCCAGCCTCAAATGCTTTTTTTGCAACCCTCTTCCCCTCCCATTGTTTCTCCTCATCCAATTTCACTTCTTCTCTAGATACCTTTCGGCATTCACATCGTACATTCCGTGCATCAACTATTCCTACAATCCCTCAAATGGCTCTTCGAAGGTATAGTTCTACATTTCCTCCCTCATTTTGCTTTCCCTTCCCTTACAATTCTCCTCCCTCAAAGGCCTTACTCTATGCCCCTCTTTCTCTCCCATTGTTTCTCTTGCTCCAATTTTCTTTCATCTAAAGATCCCTTTTGGCATTTCCATTGTTCATTTCACGCAATATTGTAATCTCGTAATAACAAGAAATCACACATACATTCTCTAAACCTTTTCCCACTCATAAACTACTTTGCATTTCCCTTCCCCACCCTTTTATACTACCATTTCCCTCTACTTTTCTAGATTATCAACCTACCCTCATCTTCGACTATCTACGAGTGACATTTGTATTCTCCATTACCTGTAAATGTCGTACTTAATATTTAATAAAAACATCATTTCTTTATTCCCTTTCTTCTTTTTGCACCATACTTTGTTCACATTTCCAAATCATTCGCATGTGGCATCCCCTTCGGTGTTAACATCGCACTGCTCATGTGCGATTGCTAGTAGATATATCTAGATATGAATAAAACTTATCCGAGAACCACATTCATCCCAATGCAACAAACATTCTTCACAGCATTTGTTTCCTCCAATGCTACATACGTTCTACAGTTTTACAACTTCAAGATTCCATTGTTCATGGCACACTCTATTCCCTCGTCAAAACTCTCTTCTAAACTATACTTGTAAGTGAAGCCCATATCCAGCAATTTCCTTGAAGATGTTGGGAGATATGCATGAGCTCGATCTTCCTCCTCATCTAACCTGTAACAAATATAAGAAGATAAAAGGAATTGGTATGATTCAAATTATTGTGGACGAAGATGACCTAATTTCAATATGGATGGGAGAATTGTTTGCTTACTTCACAGTCGCCTGGGATTGCACACGATGTTTAGCCAGATAATCTTTGAGACACTCAAGACTCCGAGAGCCACATGCACAAACATGGCGGTTTTGGGCATGTGGATGTTCCATCAACAATATGTGGGCATTGCACATGTCCTCAATATGAACAATTTGTATGGATCCCAACATAAATTCCATGAGCTTTAAATATTCATAAAACTCATCATTTCCTACCCAATAACGTGACATTAGAACAATGTAGAATTGCATGATTTAAGTATTGTATCAAATTTAAATAAACATACCTCCAATCAGGGCTAAAATTGTTTGGAGTGTTGATAAAGGAGGTGTGGCTGTAAACCAAGGGCCAAGTACCACAGCTGGTAGGACAGTCACAACCTCAAATTTGTTATCGCCACCGTATTTAAGGGCCTCTTTTTCTGATAATGTCTTGGCAGTCGCATACCAGGCCAGTTTAGATGTCTGAGATTCAAGAAAATTTAGAGGGCTCCAACACCTTTCATCAACGCATGTTTGTTCTACTTCCCCCTTGTCATTCATTGGACAAGCTGCTACGACAGAAGATGTGAAAACCACTCGGCTAACAGATTTGGCCCTTGTGCAAGCCTCCATAACATTCACTACTCCATTTACAGCAGTTTCAACAAAATCTTCCTTCAAACCAACATTTTTTTCAATATAAGTAAATTTAGCTTGGACTAAGTTACTTCATTCGCTAATAATCTATAATTTTATAATCTACTATTGAACAGACAATGCACCCAGGGTGAAAGGGTAAATAATTTTGAAAATGGTTTTTGAAATATATAAAATACTATATTCAATAAAAAATTAATTTCTCAAATAAAACAACTAGTACATATATCTTAAATAAATCTATCAAAAAATATGGAGGCATCAATCTCAAATATTTGTTTACACTCCATACAAGGCTCGAAATGGTGAACTCTGTCGGAAAATATCTGCAAATAAGATATGAAAATGGCAGAAACTTTGCTTACTTTAGATTTTTTTGCAAAATCCATGGGACCTGCAACATGAAAAACACCTTGACAACCCTGTATGGCAGAGTCAAAGCTTCCTTCATCACACAAATCTGCTTTAAAGAGCTTAAGACAATCTTTTGCCCCAGGCAGGTCCATTAAAGCTCCAGATTTTATCTCATTTCCTGCATTAATGCTCTTAACTTTTATGGATAAAAAGATACATCAAAAACTAGTGTATGTATATATGTTGAAGGAGTACCTGGATCTGTTAGGGTTGCATTAACTGCATAACCCCTCTGTAAGAGATTTTTGACAAGCCAGGATCCAATTTATCCCGAGGCACCTGTCACGCACACTCTCTTCTTTGTCTGTTCCGCCATTCCAGTCCTGTACTTAGAAAGAAAAATGAAAAGGGAAAACTGTGTGAATATGTCGAAGAGGGAATTCCCTTTATATTTGTTGAGGCCGTTCGTTCAACACGTGGTTGGTAGTTGAAATTTCAATTCTTGTTCTCGACGGGCGGGTGACGTGTCGATTAAGTATAATACAGTATGTAAATATGAGGAATTTTTTTGAAAATCATTAAGTTATTTATTGAAATTATAGTGAATATGAATAATTGTGAAATAATCATCGGAGCTCATTTATTTCTTATGTTTTTTATTTACTTCTGAAATATATATTTATGTTGATGTAACGTGGGTAATGATGTAGCTAGGAAAAAAGAGGGATGATTGGTTTGGCCCGACAAAAAATAAGGTTCCATACATGTTTGTAATTAAATGGTGTATGTAAATCAAATTAAAATGACTCAAAAGTTGGTGTGGGTTAGTGAAGCAAGTATTCGTTACACTTTAAATCTATTACCACTCTCGACTATAAATGTAATCAATAGTGTGTATATCATTTAATTAGGTAGTTGAAAACATAACTATTGTCTTAAATGTGTTATATCATATTCACTGAATTCACTCATTAATTGTATCTTAAGCATAAAAAAATAATATAAAAAAAAAAACACATCAAATTCTATATTTTGGTTGTTGGAAGAAGTGTAAGATTATTCTAATTCATGCCTTTTTTTAGTTTATCCATATTTAGAAGAGAAATTACAAATCACATGGAGAACATATTGAAAGAGTAGTTCATTTCAAATATTAAGAACATGATAAAATTTGAAATTAATGATAGTGATTTTGAGATGGACATGTGAAATAGAGAAAGTCATGTTGAACATGATAAAGATATTATTGTTGACGAATATGCAAAGCTAAAAAAATACATAAAAGACTAAAAAAAGATGTGAGAACTCCATTGATTAAGTTATGAGCATGTAAATCATCTTACAACTTTATTGCATGCTACTTCAATGTTATTGGGCTTGAAAGAAAAGTACAATTGAATAGAGACAAGTGTTACCCCATTGTTGAGGTACAATATTTAAACCAACTTATTGATTTAAGTTTAGTAGTTTATAATACAACATGAATTTGTAGATATATATATTAAATGTTACATATAACTTCCATGTGTAAATACCTAAATATAAACTTATTGGTTGTATACAAGGAAAACCGAAAGTGAACGAAGAAGTAACCAAATAACAAAATGCAAACCATCCTTTGAGTCTTCTTGCAACCTCAAGATTAGATAGGTGAAGTGTTAATACACTTGTTGGATCTCTTCGGATTGTTTGATTGTGGATGCTCCAATCTTGTGTCTAAATGAAGAAGAAATGCTACGAGAAAGAGTAAACACGAGGACAACCTTTCGGTATGCAAATTCAAATGGCAAATGAGTAGAGGTTTTGTTGCAAATGCTTAAAGCTTCCAATGATGAATAACAAAGGAAAGAGTCTCATATTTATAGTTGAAGGAGAGGCCATGGATTGTGAATCAAGGTTTGAATGAGTTGGATCGTGAATCCATTTTCCTGAAATAGCCATTTGATTTGGTCTGCGCAGTTGCATGGTTTGAATATCCATTAAGGGGAAATGAATATTTGGTTGGGAATAAGATTTTATTTGAGAAATCGGCTATACATTCAAATTATTTATGCTTCCACCTTTTTTGGGTGCTATAAATTGAGTGGAATGGAACTAAGTGGAGTGTGAGTGGGTAACTAACTATTTAATTAAATAAATAGTTAATTAAATTAGCCAATGGATATAAGTGTATGGTTTAAGCATGATTAGAACTAATTAAATTAATTCAATAGGGATGTGGGTGAATACTTAAAACATGATAGAATTAATTAAACTAATTATAAAGGGATTTTGATTGGCATATTATGCAAAGGATAGGAATAACTAAGAACAAGTATGTATTTTTAGGGTGTCTACATTTAGACCTCTTTAAAGTGTTATTACGAAGTAATAACATTTTAAAGATAGTAGACACGTGCAGATCAGTGAGCGGTTGATAGGGAAGCCTGTTAGACCTGCTTGATATGCCCCAATGAAGTATTTGGATGCCCCGATGAGTATGGATGCTAAGGGAATTCCCCCTCAAGCGGATGGGTGACACAACAAAGCGTTCAACAACCGCTTGATAGGAAGAAGGAAAAGGAGAATGATTCAAGGAATATAAGGATGATGGGAGGAATTTTTCTTGTAGCACGAGCTTCTGTTCAGATACTAAAATTTAGAGCAACCTTATTTTTTTGTTGCGCAATAGAGTTGTCACCATGGTTATTAAAGAATCATGATGTTTAACTTATTATGTCCATAGACAAAAACACAGACAATAAACAAAAGACAAAATGTAAAACAAACCCAATATACATAATAGATGTGTGCACCATGGCTATAAATGAACCAAGATGTTAACATAATACTTGTAATTGGTTCAAAGAAAAACAAAAGATAAAGATTAAAAAAATAAAATATACACAGTAAAAGTATACACCATTGATATAAATGAACCAAAATGATAACATCATATTGGTTTTTGGTCAAGAAATACTTGCAACAATGAAACACAACTTGAAATAAAGATAATTAATTATGCCCCTAATGTGTTCCATAGTGATAATTAAGAAGATTTAGATGCCCCCAAGTAAGGATACTGACATGCAAGGGGATTGGATTAGATTGAAAGAGTTGAGTTAAGAACTCCTCATGACACTCTTTGTTGGATCCACATTAAATATTGATCTGAGATCGAAAAAAATCATAGCCCCCAAGCATGGATAATAACATGCAATGGAATGGATTTATTTTACTTTCTGCAAGCAAGGATACATACAAGGGTTAAGATAAGATGTTGTGATATTCGTAAGTTGTTTGGAACAATCTCTAGGTTAGGAGTTAAAAGTTTGAATTTGTTGAGTTGTGTTGGGATTTTTGATGTTTTAACGATTTTGTGATTATTTGAATGCTTTTGAATTTTGATTATTTGATTTTCTTGATTGTTTTTTTTTTATGTTTTGAAAAAAAACTGTTTGGATTTCTGGGTTTTGTAAGTATTTTTTGATTTTTGATGTTTTATCATGTTTTTGGATTTTTTTTGAAATATACAAATGCTAATGAGAAAGACAAGGTTACCTTAAACCGTACCAAGTATTGTACAAATGAATAATCTCATTAATACCAAGGGATGAGAACGATGGAAGCAAGCAAAGATGGTTGGTGTAACGCAGGATACATGTCCTAACTATAAGTAACACAAGACAAAAATGGTTTGGAATTATGCAATAAGTGAAATAGATTCAAGGGATGAAATAAGTGGATGTGCTGGATATGCCCCTAGTACAAGGTATACTCATAAAGGATTCATGAATAGAAATTATTCAAATGAACCAAATTCATGGATTCTTTAAGCTCTTTACCATCTTCAGATGATAGCTTGCATGTACCAGACCCAAATTTAGTAGTGAAAATGTAAGGTCCCAACCGATTACGTTCCAATTTGCCTTATTTTTGAGGCTCCTTGGTTGTATTCTTCTTATTTTCCTTGAGTATAAGATCTCACTGATTTCAAATTCTCTAGACTTGATTTATTTGTTGTAGCTATGGCGAAGTCGGTTCTAATACACTTTTAGATGATCCAAGGCATGAACCTGCTTCTCTTCCAAGAGTTCTAGTTCTACAAGGCACGTTTATCGGTAATCATCTTCATGAACCATGTGTTGTAATGATATGTGAAGTGATGAGAGCTCAACTTATATGTGTAATACATCTTCAAAGCCATATACAATGGAGAAGGGAGTGGCTTTGGTGGGGGTAAGAAATGAGGTTAGATAAATTCAGAGATCAAAATATAGTTGTGTATGCCAATTTAGACTATGCTTATAAATGATCTTTTCCAATATTGATTTTATCATTTTATTGAACACTTCGACTTGGCCATTACACAGTGGATAGTAGGGATTTTCCCATTTGAGTTGGATATGAAACTTTTTGGATAACTCTGACATTTTAAATTTTTTTAAAGATGTGTCCTTGTCTTTTACAATGGAGGTAGGGATTCTAAAGCATCATATGATATGGTTAAAGATAAACTTGTATATATTTGACCCAGTGACATAGGTTGAAGGCATTGCAAGATGTAGGATTTATTTTACCTACTAGGTCAAACTGGTCAAAACTCTCTTCTAAACTATACTTGTAAGTGAAGCCCATATCTAGAAATTTCCTTGAAGATGTTGGGAGATATGAATGAACTCGATCAGCTTCCACCTCATCTAACCTGTAACAAATATAAGAAGATAAAAGGAATTGGTATGATTCAGATTATTGTTGACGAAGATGACCTAATTTCAATATGGATGGGAGAATTGTTTTCTTACTTCATAGTTACCTGGGATTGCACACGATGTTTAGCCAGATAATCTTTGAGACACTCGAGACTCCGAGAGCCACATGCACAAACATGGTGGTTTTGGGCATTTGGATGTTCTATCAACAATATGTGGGCATTGCACACATCCTCAATATGAAAAATTGGTATGGATCCCAACATAAATTTCAGGAATTTTAAATATTCATAAAACTCATCATTTCCTACCAAATAATGTAACATTAGAACCATGTAGAATTCCACAATTTAAGTATTGTATCAAATTTAAATAAACATACCTCCAATAAGGGATAAAATTGTTTGGAGTGATGATAAAGGAGGTGTGGCTGTAAACCAAGGGCCAAGTACCATAGCTGGTAGGATAGTCACCACCTCGAATTTGTTATCACCACTGTATTTAAGGGCTTCTTTTTTTGATAATGTCTTGGTAGTCACATACCAGGCCAGTTTAGATGTTTGAGATTCAAGAAAATTTTGAGGGCTCTAACACCTTTCATCAACGCATGTTTGTTCTACTTCCCCCTTGTCATTCATAGGACAAGCTGCTACGACAGAAGATGTGAAAACCACTCGACTAACAGATTTGGCCCTTGTGCAAGCCTCCATAACATTCACTACTCCATTTACAACAGTTTCAACAAAATCTTCCTTCAAACCAACATTTTTTACAATATAAGTAAATTTAGCTTGGACTAAGTTACTTCATTCGCTAATAATTTATAATTTAATATACTATTGAACAAACAATGCACCCAGGGTAAAAGGGTAAATAATTTTGAAAATGGTTTTTCAAATATATAAAATATTTTATTCAATAATAAATTATTTCTCAAATAAAACAACTAGTACATATATCTTAAATAAATCTATCAAAAAATATGGAGGCATCAATCTCAAATATTTGTTTACACTCCATACAAGGCTCCAAATGGTGAACTCTGGCAAATAAGATATGAAAATGGTAGAAACTTTGCTTACTTTAGGTTTTTTTTGCAAAATCCATGGGACCTACAACATGAAAAACACCTTGACAACCCTATATGGCAGAGTCAAAGCTTCCTTCCTCACAAAAATTTGCTTTAAAGAGCTTAAGACAATATTTTACCCCAGGTAGGTCCATTAAAGCTCCAGATTTTATCTCATTTCCTGCATTAATGCTCTTAACTTTTATGGATAAGAAGATATATCAAAAACTAGTGTATGTATATGTGTTGAAGGAGTACCTGGATTTGTTAGGGTTGCATTTACTACATAACCTCTCTGTAAGATATTTTTGACAAGCCAGGATCCAATGTATCCCGAGGCACCTATCACGCACACTCTCTTCTTTGTCTGTTTCGCCATTCCAGTCCTGTACTTAGAAAGAAAATTGAAAAGGGAAAAATGTGTGAATATGTTGAAGAGGGAATTCCTTTTATATTTGTTGATGTTGTTCGTTCAACACGTGGTTGGTAGTTGAAATTTCAATTCTTGTTCTCGATGGGTCTCTCAAACAACTCGGGTGACAGGTCGATTAAGTATAATACAATATGTAAATATGAGGAATTTTTTTGACAATCATGTAAGTTATTTATTGAAATTATAGTGAATATGAATAATTGTGAAATAATAATCGGAGCTCGTTTATTTCTTATGTTTTTTATTTACTTCTGAAATATATATTTATGTTGATGTGGGTAATGATGTAGCTAGGAAAAAAGAGGGATGATTGGTTTGGCTCGACAAAAAATAAGGTTCCATACATGTTTGTAATTAAATGGTGTATGTAAATCAAATCAAAATGACTCAAAAGTTGGTGTGGGTTAATGAAGCAAGTATTGGTTACACTTTAAATCTATTACCACTCTTGACTATAAATGTAACCAATAGTGTGTATGTCATTTAATTAGGTGGTTGAAAACACAACTACTGTCTTAAATGTGGTATATCATATTCACTGAATTCACTCATTGTATCTTAAGCATAAGAAAATAATATATAAAAAAAACACATCAAATTCTATATTTTGGTTTTTGGAAGAAGTGTAAGATTATTCTAATTTATGCCTTTTTTTAGTTTATCCATATTTAGAAGAGAAATTACAAATCACATGGAGAACATATTGAAAGAGTACTTCATTTCAAATATTAAGAACATGATAAATTTTGAAATTAATGATAGGGGAGAGGACACTCTATAGGCAACACGAGCTTCAGAGACCATATACAAGTTTGACATGGGGTGGCTCTTGTCAGGAGTACGGAAAGATGTACAATAGGCACCAATAGGGCACTTTTTGATATAATTATACTATTTAAGAGTCAATGAGAATGTGACCATGGGGTGCTCGGTCAATGGTCCCTATTCCATGATGGACTTTATATTGATTTTCTTCAGATTAGCTTCAGCTTGGCTATTACTCCTTGGGTATACCTCCATGGGGTGAACACAACGAAGGGGAAATGTTGAAGCATTTGGCGAAGGCTTTAATGGTTTTATTTTTGATATGACTTATTGTTATCGCGTAACCGACAGACCTAGGATGGATATGTCGAAGTGACAAAAAAGATGAGGTGAATATGAATTATAGAAATATTACTACCCTAGTAACATAGGTGAGATGGACATTGCCTCTACCCACTTGAGTAAAGTACTCTGTGAACAGTAATGAATGATACTTGTGGCCATCGGGGGAGGTGGGGTTGCATTTTTCCTATAAGGTCAAGCCTCCATCGGGAGAAAGGCCAAGGAAAGATAGTGATTGAACTGTAAGGCTTGATTAAGTTGTGTGAGCATGTAAATCATCTTCCATGCGTTTATTGCAAGCGACTTCACATTTTCTTGAAAGAAATTTGCAATTGCATCAGACTCCAGTGGTAGGCCAATAGTAACCGGCACGTACAGATCTTTGCTAACACCATTATCGCTTTAAGTATAGTGCTCCACAAATACAACATGCATATGTAGATATCTATCTAAGGTTGGAGTAACTTCATCATGTGTTGAGACATACCTAAGAGAGTAAACTTATCATAGCCTTGTATACAATAAAACCGAAAGTGAACGAAGAAGTAAGCAAATGAGAAAATGCAAACCTTCCTTTGAGTTTTCTTGCAACCTCAAGATGAGATAGTTGAAGTGTTACTACACTTGTTGGATTTATTGGAATTGTTTCATTGTGGATGCTCCAATCTTATCTCCAAATGAAGAAGAAATGCTACGAGAATGAGTGAATGCGAGGACAACCTTTTAGTATAAATATTCAAATGGAAAATGAGTAGAGGTTTTGTGTTGCAAATGCTTAAAGCTTCCAAGGATGAATTGTGAAGGAAAGAGTCTCATATTTATAGTTGAAGGAGAGGCCATGGATTGTGGATCAAGGTTTGAATGAGTTGCAGGGATCGTGAAAAAAATTTTCCTGAAATAGCCAAGTTGATTTGGTCTGTACAGTTGGATGGTTTGAATTCCATTAAGGGGCAATGAATATTTGGTTGGTAATAAGATCTTATTGAGGAAAGTGTTTGTACGTGAATTATTGCTTCTTCCATCTTTGTAGGGTTCTAGAACTTGAGTGGAGTGAGCTAGTTCAACTTGAGTGGAATGGAACTAAGTGGAGATGAGTGGAGGGTGAGTGAATAATTAACTATTTAATTAAATAAATAGTTAATTAAATTAGCCAATGGATATAAGTGTATGGTTTAAGCATGATTAGAACTAATTAAATTAATTCTAAAGGGATGTGGTAAATACATAAAACATGATAGAATTAATTAAACTAATTATAAAGGGATTTTGATTGGCATATTATGCAAATGATAGGAATAACTAAGAATAGGTATGTATTTTTAGGGTGTCTACATTTAGCCCTCTTTAAAGTGTTATTACGAAGTAATAAAATTTTAAAGATAGTAGACACATGTAGATCAGTGAGCGGGTGATAGGGAAGCATGTTAGACCTGCTTGATATGCCCCGGTGAAGTATTTGGATGCCCCGATGAGTATGGATGCTAAGGGAATTCCCTCTCAAGCGGATGGGTGACACAACAAAACATTGGACAACCACTTGATAGGAAGAAGGAAAAGGAGAATGATTCAAGGAATAGAAGGATGATGGGAGGAATTTTTCTTGTAGCATGAGCTTCCATTTAGATAGTAAAATTTAGACCAACCTTGTTTTGTTGTTGCACAATAGAGTTGTCACCATGGTTATTAAAGAATCATGATGTTTAACTTATTATGTCTGTAAACAAAAACACAGACAATAAACAAAAGACAAAAAGTAAAACAAACCCAATATACAGAATAGATGTGTGCACCATGGCTATAAATGAACCAAGATGTTAACATAATACTTGTAATTGGTTCAAAGAAAAACAAAAGATAAAGAGTAAAAAAAACAAAATATACACAGTAAAAGTATGCACCATTGATATAACTGAACCAAAATGATAACATTATATTGGTTTTTGGTAAAGAAATACTAGCAAAAATGAAACACAACTTGAAATAAAGATAATTAACTATGCCCCTAATGTGTTCCATAGTGATAATTAAGAATATTTAGATGCCCCAAAGCAAAGATACTGACATGCAAGGGGATTGGATTAGATTGAAAGAGTTTAGTTAAGAACTCCTCATGACACTCTTTGTTGGATCCACATTAAATATTGATCTGAGATAAAAAAAAATCATAGCCCCCAAGCACGGATACTAACATGCAAGGGAAAGAATTTATTTTACTTTTTGCATGCAAGGATACATACAAGGGTTAAGATAAGATGTTGTGATATTTGTAAGTTGTTTGGAACAATCTCTAGGATAGGAGTTAAAAGTTTGAATTTGTTGAGCTGTGTTGATGTGTTGGGATTTTTGATGTTTTAATGATTTTGTGATTATTTGAATGCTTTTGAATTTTGATTATTTGATTTTCTTGATTGTTTTTTTTGTGTTTTGAAAAAAAAATATTTGGATTTCTGGGTTTTGTAAGTATTTTTTGATTTTTGATGTTTTATCATGTTTTTGGATTTTTTTTGAAATATACAAATGCTAATGAGAAAGACAAGGTTACCTTAAACCGTACCAAGTATTGTACAAATGAATAATCTCATTAATACCAAGGGATGAGAACGATGGAAGCAAGCAAAGATGGTTGGTGTAACGCAGGATACATGTCCTAACTATAAGTAACACAAGACAAAAATGGTTTGGAATTATGCAATAAGTGAAATAGATTCAAGGGATGAAATAAGTGGATGTGTGGATATGCCCCTAGTACAAGGTATACTCATAAAGGATTCATGAATAGAAATTATTCAAATGAACCAAATTCATGGGTTCTTTAAGCTCTTTACCATCTTCAAATGATAGCTTGCATGTACCAGACCCAAATTTAGCAGTGAAAATGTAAGGTCCCAACCAATTACATTCCAATTTGCCTTATTTTTGAGGCTCCTTGGTTGTATTCTTCTTATTTTCCTTGAGTATAAGATCTCACTGATTTCAAATTCTCTAGACTTGATTTATTTGTTATAGCTATGGCGGAGTCGGTTCTAATACACTTTTAGATGATCCAAGGCACGAACCCGCTTCTCTTCCAAGAGTTCTAGTTCTACAAGGCACGTTTATCGGTAATCATCTTCATGAACCATGTGTTGTAATGATATGTGAAGTGATGAGAGCTCAACTTATATGTGTAATACATCTTCAAAGCCATATACAATGGAGAAGGGAGTGGCTTTGGTGGGGGTAAGAAATGAGGTTAGATAAATCCAGAGATCAAAATATAGTTGTGTATGCCAATTTAGACTATGCTTATAAATGATCTTTTCCAATATTGATTTTATCATTTTATTGAACACTTCGACTTGGCCATTACACTAGTGGATGGTAGGGATTTTCCCATTTGAGTTGGCTATGAAACTTTTTGGATAACTCTGACATTTTAAATTTTTTTAAAGATGTGTCGTTGTCTTTTACAATGGAGGTAGGGATTCTAAAGCATCATATGAATATGGTTAAAGATAAACTTGTATACATTTGACCCAGTGACATAGGTTGAAGGCATTGCAAGATGTACGATTTATTTTACCTACTAGGTCAAACCTAGTCAAAACTCTCTTCTAAACTATACTTGTAAGTGAAGCCCATATCTAGAAATTTCCTTGAAGACGTTGGGAGATATGAATGAACTCGATCAGCTTCCACCTCATCTAACCTGTAACAAATATAAGAAGATAAAAGGAATTGGTATGATTCAAATTATTGTGGACGAAGATGACCTAATTTCAATATGGATGGGAGAATTGTTTTCTTACTTCACAATCACCTAGGATTGCACATGATGTATAGCTAGATATTCTTTGAGACACTCAAGACTCCGAGAGCCACATGCACAAACATGGCGGTTTTGGGCATGTGGATGTTCCATCAACAATATGTGGGCATTGCACATGTCCTCAATATGAACAATTTGTATGGATCCCAACATAAATTCCATGAGCTTTAAATATTCATAAATCTCATCATATCCTGCCCAAAAATGCGACATTAGAACAGTGTAGAATTCCACGATTTAAGTATTGTATCAAATTTAAATAAACATAGCACCAATCATGGTTAAAATTGTTTGGAGTGTTGAATAAAGGAGGTGTGGCTATAAACCAAGGGCCAAGTACCATAGCTGGGTAGGACAGTCACAACCTCAAAATTTGTTATCGCCACCGTATATAAATGCTTCTTTTTCTAATAATGTCTTGGCAGTCACATACCAAGCCAGTTTAGATGTTCGAGATCCAAAAAAATTTAGAGGGCTCCAACACCTTTCATCAACGCATATTTGTTCTACTTTCCCCTTGTCATTCATTGGACAAGCTACTATGACAAAAGATGTGAAAACCACTCGACTAACAGATTTGGCCCTTGTGCAAGCCTCCATAACATTCACTACTCCATTTATAGTAGTTTCAACAAAATCTTCCTTCAAACCAACATTTTTATCAATATAATTAAATTTAGCTTGGACTCAGTTACTTCATTTGCTAATAATCTATAATTTAATCTACTATTGCACAGACAATGCACCCAGGGTGAAAGGGTAGGTAATTTTGAAAATGGTTTTTCAAATATATAAAATATTTTATTCAATAAAAAAATTATTTCTCAAATAAAAAAACTAGTACATATATCTTAAATAAATCTATCAAAAAATATGGAAGCATTAATCTAAGATATTGTTTTACACTCCATACAAGGCTCGAAATGGTGAACTCTGTCTTAAAATATCTGAAAATAAGATATGAAAATGGCATAAACTTTGCTTACTTTTGAATTTTTTGCTAAATCCATGGAACCTGTTACATGAAAAACACGTTGACAACCTTGTATGGCAGACTCAAATCTTCCTTCCTCACACAAATCTACTTTAAAGAGCTTAAGACAATCTTTTTCCCAGGCAGGTCCATTAGATCTCCTGATTTTATCTCATTTCCTGCATTAATGCTCTTAACTTTTATGGATAAGAAATTATATCAAAAACTAGTGTATGTATATATGTTGAAGGAGTACCTGGATCTGTTAGGGTTGCATTTACTGCATAACCCCTCTGTAAGAGATTTTTGACAAGCCAGGATCCAATGTATCCTGAGGCACCTGTCACACAAACTCTCTTCTTTGTCTGTTCCGCCATTCCAGTTATGTACGAAGAAAGAAAAATCAAAATGGAAAAATCTATGAATATGTCAAAGAGGGAATTCCATTTCTAGTTTTTGAGGTCGTTTGTTCAATACGTGGTTGGTAGTTGAAATTTCAATTCTTGTTCTCGACGGGTCTCTGAAACAACTCAGGTGACGAGTCGATTAAGTATGTTATAGTATGTAAATATGAGCAATTTTTTGAAAATCATATAAGTTATTTATTGAAATTATAGTGAATATGAATAATTGTGAAATAATAATCGAATCTCATTTATTTCAAATGTTTTTTATTTACTTCTTAAATATATTATGTTGATGTAACGTGGGTAATGATGTAGCTAGGAAAAAGGAGGGATGATTGGTTACACTTTAAATCTGTTACCACTCTTGACTATAGAGTGAAGCATAATATTCCATTAGTGTGTATGTCATTTAATCAGGTAGTTAAAAACACAACTACTGTATTAAATGTGGTATATCGGATTCACTCAATTCACCTATTGTGCTTTAAGCATAAGAAAATAATATATCAAAAGAAACATATCAAATTTTACAGTGTTGATTGGTTGAAGAAGTGTAAGGAAATTTGTTAAGATTACTGATTATTCTAATTTATGTCCTCTTTTAGTTTATCTATTAGTGGAGCATAATATTCCATTAGTGTGTATGTCATTTAATTAGGTAGTTGAAAACACAACTACTATATTAAATGTGGTATATCAGATTCACTCAATTCACCCATTGTGCTTTAAGCATAATAAAATATTATATCAAAAGAAACATATCAAATCTTACAGCGTTGGTTGGTGGAAGAAGTGTAAGGAAATTATAGTGAATATGAATAATTGTGAAATAATAATCAGATCTCATTTATTTCAAATGTTTTTTATTTACTTCTTAAATATATTATGTTGATGTAACGTGGGTAATGATGTAGCTAGGAAAAAGGAGGGATGATTGGTTGCACTTTAAATCTATTACCACTCTTGACTATAGAGTGAAGCATAATATTCCATTAGTGTGTATGTCATTTAATCAGGTAGTTGAAAACACAACTAATGTATTAAATGTGGTATATTAGATTCACTCAATTCACCTATTGTGCTTTAAGGATCAACCTAGATACTGGATACTGCAGTCAACATAAGTACTTCAAGGATCAACCTGTATCAATATTGAATTTGCATTCATGATCCTTGCTTGCCACACAAGACATGGACAATGTGGCATGCCTCCATTTAATTGGAGTTGAAAATCTTTTTCTATTTTTTGGCACCCAATTCATTTAAGTACTAACCACTAAGAAAAGGAAAGGAAAAATATTTATTGCAGATGCGTATACAAGTGTATTAAATATTATAAAAAGTAATATTGCCACTGACTTGGACTAGTTCAACATAGACTAGTACTTGTAGTCAATTAAATTGGAATGCTAGCAACTGCAAGTGACTTAGAATATGCAACTGTTGTTCACATAATAAAAATTAATGGGCTCGGCTGGAAGTGGTCGTTGGACGTAGGTGTTCGATAGGAGCCTAGCTGCCTAGTTGTATCTTGCTTCATTTAACATGGCCAGTGGCCCAAGTTCCCAACGCGCATGCTAAATGCAACCTTTTAGATTATCCGAAGTCACTGCTATTTCTATTATTATTGACGTAATATATGAACATTCGAAAACATGTAAATTTTAAACATAAACGTCAATATGACAGGTTCAAAACATAATCACCCATCACATGCTACGGGTGAAAATTTAATTTGACTGTATTTTACATCTAAAAACCTTAAAAACGTCTAAACGGGCATCAAATTTAACCCCTGTCTATAGTTAGAAGAGAAATTACAAATCACATGGAGAACATGTTGAAAGAGTACTTCATTTCAAATAATAAGAACATGATAAATTTTGAAATTAATGATAGTGATTTTGAGATGGACATGTGAAATAGAGAAATTCATGTTGAACATGATGAAGATATTATGGTTGATGAATATGCAAAGCTAACAATATACATAAAAGACCCTAAAAAAAGATGCCAAAACTCCATTAATTAAGTTATGAGCATGTAAATCATCTTTATTGCACGTTACTTCAATGTTATTGGGATTGAAAGAAAAGTACAATTGAATAGAGATAATTATTTTTTATTAAAGGAAAATAGTTTTTTGGGAGGGACTATACCCCAATACAAAAAAGGCTCAAAATCCAGATATTACAATGTAGTCGTCCAAAAGGAGATCAAGAAATCAGATGCTTACATAAAAGCCCAATTGCAGTAAAACCACTCCAAAGCCAGGAACCAAAATACAAACATAATTGCAAATTTACAATAGAAAAACAACAGCTAAACAACTGCTACAACCAACTGCACAACCGAGCTAGGTGGGAGAAATGGGCTTGCCATTGGATTTTTTATTTTTGTTCACTATCTTCCACCTATCAGAAACCTCTTTATAAGGAAGAATAACTTTAAGAGCAACAATCGATAGATATGTGCTATTTTCAATAGGAAGAAGAGGAATATTTTCCTTTTCCGCTTTATGCTCAGATAATGATGTTTTTGTAATCTCCATACTCCTACCAACAATTTCTTGAGTAGGATTTTCTGGGACTAATTTAGCCCTCACATCCAAATCTGCATTTGAAACCAGATCAACCTTGGTATCAAAAACTAAATGCTCGGGAAGGTAATTTTTCCACCAGTTTTTTTTATGATTTTACGCTTTTCCATCCTGCAAGCATCAACAGTGTGTCTTATAGCAAAGAACTTTCTACACCTAAAGGGCAAGCATTCATAATCTAATGGTTGTGTCCAAGTTTTGATTTGGACATTAAGATCTATATTAGCATGGAGATTGTTGGAAGTGTCAAGCTCAATAAGGATTCGAGCGAAGGTTGTGTCTGTGAAATCAGTGGTTTTGGGATCAATGAATGACATATGACCCAAATTATTTCCAATAGAGATTAGAAAAGTGTGGTGCTAGAATTGGAGCAGTAAATGTGGCTGTCTAATCTATACTGGCTTGCAGACAAAAGATTCAGTGAGTGGGTTAAAGGATGGAAACCATGGTTTTAAAACCAAGTGGTGGGATTGACAATCCTAGAGTTTTTAGCTATGATTTCCTTTTCCTTGATTGAGGAAAAATCAATAATGAACATGCCTTTAGCACAAGGGTAAAGATCTAAGAAATAGAGACAAGTGTTACCCCATTGTTGAGGTAAAATATTTAAAGGTCAACTTATTGATTTAAGCTTAGAAGTTTATAATACAACATGAATTTGTAGATATATATTAAATGTTACATAAAACTTCCATGTGTAAATACCTAAATACAAACTTATTAGTTATATACAAGGAAAACCGAAAGTGAGCGAAGAAATAAGCAAATAACAAAATGCAAACCTTCATTTGAGTCTTCTTACAACCTCAAGATGAGATAGGTTCAAAGTGTGAATAGACTTGTTGGATCTCTTGGGATTGTTTAATTGTGGATGCTCCAATCTTGTGTCTAAATGATGAATAAATGCTACGAGAAAGAGTAAACACGAGGAAAACCTTTGGTATGCAAATTCAAATGGAAAATGAGTATTGGTTTGTTGCAAATGTTTAAAGCTTCCAATGATGAACTACAAAGTGTAGTGCCCACATTTTTATAGCCTCATTTATCTGTTGAATTCTTTATTCATAGACATGATTTGATATATTTTGGGCATTATGTTATGATATTTTACCTTCTTGGAAATGTATGAAGATTTGGGCGCGTAGCGCCAATTTGACTTGATTAGTATGATTGACATCTTTTCATATGATGTTGCGGATACTAACTTATTGCGATGATTTTTGGACCTAATTTATATATGTTGGATACTTAGTTTAGTCGCATGTCTGGATTATATGGATGTATGTCATTTATATTTATCTCTATGGCTAACTCATGGTAAATTGTGTGTAATTGAGCATGTTTTCACATTTACGATTCCATGATGATGTTATGATATCATAGATTTCATTGATCTCTTATTGAGTAGTTGATTTACATTGTATCGAACATGTGCGTTTAATGTGTGCAATGAGTGTGCAGGTGACAGGTCACAGGAGAACATGGGTTTCAGGGAGGCTACACAAATTGTGCACAAGCAGCCCATGGGGCTAAGCCCTAACCATGTTAAGTTGTATGAGGCCTTAGTATTAGATTTCATTATTTTGGTTACCATGAGTGACTCTCATTTGTAATGTAGTATGTCATGTAAAATTAATCTTGTTTAGGATGTTTTATTTTGTTAAGTAAACTTGGTTTGGGGACTTAATGGTCCCCACTTGCATTAAGTTTTGTGTTTGGGTAATTGTGTATTAATTAGAGAGGATTAGGGTCACATGTGAACCCTTGGGTGGGCCCCACATCCTCTACACTTGTGCCCAAATGTGCCAAACCCAAAATTGGGTTATTTATGGCATTTTAAGTGACCCCTTTTAATTTTGGGAGTTCACTTAGCATGAAAATAAGCCCTTGGACCCTACCTAATAGGTAGGGGGCTTAATTTCAAGGCATAAAGGGAGTTTCCCTCCCATTTTTCCTCTCTTTGGTCACCATCCATGTAAGATGGATTGGTATGTGTGTTTTGTAGAAAGTTGCACAATCTTGTTTTATTTTCATTTTGGGCATTTTGGGAAGGGAGTGTTAAAAGTGAATTTATCTTTTCTTCTTTTTATTTTGGAATCTTTGACTTGGAGGGAAGAGAGGGGTGACACATGTCACCCCCTCATTGGTGAGGAAATTTATTGTCTTCTCTTAAAATTCTCCCTCATGGGGGAGAAAGAGAACTTTTTTTTTGGAGCTTTTGCTTGGTGCTTGGAGACTTTTGGGAGCTAGAGCTTGCTTGGATAAGGAAGTGGAAAAGCTTAGAGTGTTGGAGAGATTTTGGAGGTAGGATCTTTGAGCTCATTTTATGTTTTATGTTATGCTAGATCTTAGCCTTGTTTATGTTTGAAATGTGTGTTTTGTTTCATGTGTGTTTGTTGTTGAGTATGTTTTTATGTTTATTTTTCTCCATCCATCATATGGCTTGATGGATTTTGGAGTTTATGGGGGAAGAGAGAGGGATTTTCCCTCTCAAACCTCATGGCTTGATGGGCAAAGCCATGTAGGTTCTTTTTACTCCCCTCATATGGTTTGAGGTGGGGAAGGTGGTTCATATGGTTTGAACCCCCTTCCCCATTCTTGGAGAGGAAACCCAATGGGTTTGAAAATCCTCCCAAGAAGGATTTTGGTGAATGGGTGGAGCAATAAGGAGGGTTTGTTGATTTGGAGGAATAAGGAGGTTGTGAAGATTCTTGTTGTGTGCATCCTATGGTTGGACCACACTTTTGGCACCTTGGATATCTCATCTTCTCTTCCCCATTTTGGAGGATGAATATGGTTTTCTCCTCCTTTCCTTGTTTGCAAAATTTGGTGTTTTTCTTAGTGTTTGGATTGTCTTGAATGTGAAAATATAATGTTGTTATGTCTCCCTATATCTTGTGCACAATTTTGGAAGCTAGCTCTCTCTCCCATGGGCTTGGGGGAGGCTAGCATGTCTTCCAACCTTTGAAAGGCATGTAATGATGCCTATAGGTTGGGTGGTAAAACAAGCCCTTCTCTTGGTTTTGGTCTCTTGGAAAAAATTCAAAGTTGGAGCTCAAGTGGAAGATAGTTGGAGTTTCTTGTATATCATGGTTCTTCATTGTTTTCTCCCATTTTTGGTGAACATTACTCTCATTGTAATCTCATGAATGTGGCTATTTGGAAAGTTCATTTTCTTGTAAAGTATCCTCTTTGTGATTTGGAATCACTTGTAAATTAGTGTCACATTTGTAGGTGTAACCTTCCTTCAATCTTGGAAGGAAGACTTGTTATGTTGATTTCTTATGTATTTTAAGTATTTTGAAATCATGATGTAATTGTGAACTTAAGCTCCTTGTAAAGGAAATATTGTAAAATAGATGTTTCCATTAAAATGAAATTGATTTGAAGCTCCATTTTGAAAGGGAAGTCTACAGATTGGGAATATGTTTTTCAAAAACAAAATATATATATTTCTTGTTGGATATCCCTTTTGTTTAAAAATCTGAAATATTTATTTAGCATTGCATTTGAAGAGAATATTAACCCAACACGGAGCTTAGGATTATCATTGTATGGAAAAACATTATCCTTCTTGTTAATGTATCTCTCCTTGTAAATTTTGTAATAGTATTGAAATGGAATGGGAATAGTCTTGATTCTTTCCCATGTGAAACTTAATGAAATGTTCATTTTATTAGGAAATCCAAATTTGTATATTGTGCTTTCCTTGCAAGTTGTAAACATACTTTAAGCTTCTTCTCCTTTGAACTATTTCACTACACACTCTCATTTTATTACATAAATGAGTAGATCATTTAACAATAGATATATTGACAAGACTAAATATACTCCATCTTTTAACAATAATTAAACTAATTATTTTACCTTGTAATAAATATAAATATATTAAAAATAAATAATTGATGATAATAATAGATATAATATAGTTATAATATAACTATATTATTTCCTACAAAATTTTTAACATATTAATATTATATTTATAATTATGATTTTTATTATACATAATATATTATTTATACATTATTATATATATTAATATATATGCATTATAATATATTATATATATATATATATAAATATATATAATTTAAAAAAAAATTAAAATAAAATTTTGGGAGTAATAATTAAAGTAAGAAGAAAATAAATAAAAGAATGGGGAGGGGCCGAGCCCTCCCCAACCCACGCAGCCACCACCAAAAGATCCACCTCCCACCTCAGTTCTCACATCCCTCACCACCATACCTGCCAATCATAGCACATTCCCACCGTTCCCCATCTCCACATGCACCCACTCCCTCTACCCACAAACTCCAAACCCCCATTTCCATCCTTCCACCATGCCCCACTACTCTACCCTTTTTTTCCACAATCCTCGTTGTCTCCCAAACTGTGGCCTTACACTAAAACTTCACGATGTAAAATATTTAACTGCGATTTTGTATTACGAAGCTTCAATGTTATGTACACATTGGTTTTAGATTTCACATAAATATATAAATAGGTATAACACATTACCTTGAGATTCTCAACAAAAAAGATCAAATAATTGGTATTTTGAAACTTTGGATACCCAAATCAAACCAAGAGGAACAATATGGTAGAAAACTCCATCAAGAAAAAAATAAGTTCCATAAGATAGATAATAAGGGCAATATCAAAAAAATCCATGAGATCAAGCTCCATAGCTCTCTCAACAACACTACAAATGACAAAATGAAATGAAAAATGAGGAGGAAAGAAAGAAAAGAAAAGAACATAAAGATGTTTAGGGAAACTTTAGGGCAAGATTAGATCAAGGGCCAAGATTAGTTTGATCCTAGGGTCCACATTTAACCCTACACACTTTTAAGTCATGTGAATTTTAATGGGGATGGGAAATAAAATAAAGGAGGGTGTGTGGGCAAATAAAATAAAAGGGGGAAATCTAATTAATTTAAAAGGGGTGTAGACTCTTTTTAGTGGCCCTAGTAAACTTAATAGAATTAAATAACTTAAGTTGATTTTGAGCTAGCGATTATTTTTTAGTAAATTAAATTAATATAAAATAATTATTAACGGGAAACGGTTAAGCAAACATTAGTATTATTTTAATTCACAAAAAAAAATTACCCAAATTTTTTAGTGACATTTTGGTATGGTTCCCGGTGTCACGAGGTGGGAAATTACATTTGGTATCAGAGCATGAGGTTCACACATGTGGACACTCTGGGTAAAACATTTAATAGTTAATTAATATTTTAATAACATTAAAACAAAAAAATTAAAACATTTTCGCAACCATATATAATTTAATAAGACTTTTTCTTACCTCATACACAGGATGGCACCCATGAGATGATGATCAATTAGGGATTTGGGACATAGTTCACCTACACCTGAGCCACAGGAACCCAAGTTTGGACCTCAGATCTTAGAGGCACTTCAATAGTTGATAGGTGTTGTGCAACAATGCCTTCCACCACCGCAGGAGGTGAGAGAGGAGGACATCCAGTCAGGAGATGAGGAGCCGATAGGTGAGGATGCACACTTGGAGCCACTAGAGCATGATACCCCTAGGTGGGAGAGGTCACGTAGCCCTTCCATTCACCATGAGAGGGTGGCCTCATACCATCGTAGTTGTTCACATAGCTTTGAGGGACCATTTGGAGATAGACAACCCCATTCACCTGTTGGACCGCAGTGCCAGGATCGTGACACAGGTAAAGTGTGATTAGGGATCTTCTTCACTTGCAGCCACCTACATACACCGGCTCTACAGATGGCTTTGGGGCCGAGTCATGGCTCCTTAGCCTTGATAGCTGCTTTGGATTGCACTCTTACAAGAGAAATGTTAAAGCCAGGTTTGCCATACACCTCCTCCGAGACATACCAGACATTTGGTGGAGGAATGAGGAGTGAAATCTCCATTTGAATCGAGATACAATGACCTGGGAGTTGTTCGAGGAGCGTTTCAGGGCTCGCTATATGTCAGAGCATTTTGTGTAGAAGAGGATTGATGAGTTTCATGACTTACAAAAGGGCTCTGGCATAGTGGCACAATATGAGAGCAGGTTCCTAGATCTTCTGCAGTATGTGGACTACCTGCAAGACAAAAAATTATAGGTTAATAGGTTTATTCAGGGCCTAAATACAGACATAGTAGGAGTAGTTAGGATGTTATCTCCTCCCACACTTGAGAAGGCCATTGAGAAGGCCTACTTAGCTGAGGAGAACATGACCAGGGCATAGGAGCACCGAGATAGGAACAAGAGAAAGTTTCAGGATAGGATACATGCCTTTCAGAGTCAGAGGTCATGGGTACAACACCACCCCCTAGAGGAGGATTCTGGCCTCCACCAGTAGTATCGAGGGCTCCACCACATCCATAACAAGTAGACACAACATCAGGGCCACCAACAACAGAGGGCTAGACAGACTCAGAGCTTACAGAGAGGTGGTACTAGAGGAGGTTTTGGTGGAGCCAGGGATAGGAGACAGGGTACTCAGCAGGTACAGCCAGCCCACACGCAACATTCTGCTAGGGTTGGGCCGACAGGATCAGTTCACCAGAGTACATGAGGGACCCCATCTCAGAGGGGTACAAGAGGATGTTTTATTTGTGGGTCCCCTGATCACTATGTGCGTATGTGTCCACACAAACCCACTACCATGGATATGCAGAGAGCTCCTAGATCCGAGTAGACAGTGGGTGATGTAGGGCATGTCCATCGTGTATATGTAGCGGTTGACAACCGCCAGGGTGAGCATCAAGCCACAGTCATTGAGATGACATGTACTATCAGGGGTATTTCTGTCTTAGTACTTTTTGATTCAGGTGCTTCAGATTCTTTTATATCTCCTTCTGTAGTGGACCAGTGTGGGCTAGTGGTGGCTAGGCAACCAGATAGTTGGCAGGTTGAGTTGGCCTATGGGGCCAAAATCATCGTGGACTCATATGTGGAGAGTCGTGAACTTGATTTAGGAGTCTTCTCCACTACACTTGACCTCTGAGTTATACCTCTAGGATCCTATCAGGTTGTTTTAGGTATGGATTGGCTCGAGGCTCATCAGGCTAAGGTGGATTGTAAAAATAAGGTCATTGAGTGTCAGGATGATCTTGGGAGTGCAGTTGTGATTTCAGGGATGCAGAGGCCTATCTCTTTACACATGATCTCGGCTAAGAAACTCAAGCAGAGCATGTGTAAAGGTTGTCAGTTATTTACTATCACCATTAGTGATCGATCAGAGAGCACTCCAGAGCATTCACCCTTAGATGATCATGTAGTTTTGAGGGAGTATGCAGATGTGTTTCCAGGTGAGCTTCCAGGGTTACCACCCCATAGAGAGGTGGATTTCACCATTGATTTAGTGTCAGGATCTGCACCAGTTTCTAGGGAACCCTATCAGATGATGACTCCAGAGCTTCATGAGCTCAAGATATAGTTAGAGGAGTTGTTGGAGAAGGGTCTCATTCACCCTAGTGTATCTCCTTGGGGAGCACCAGTCATATTTGTGAAGAAGAAGGATGGTTCTCTTAGACTTTGTGTAGACTTCAGACAAGCTCAACAAAGTCACAATAAAGAACCATTATCCACTCCCTAGGATTGATGACTTATTTGATCAGATGCGGGGAGTGAGAGTGTTCTCCAAAATTGATCTCAAGTCAGGTTATCATCAGTTGCACATATCATATGCAGAAATTCATAAGACAACTTTCCACACACATTATGGGCATTATGAGTTCACCATTGTCCCATTTGGTTTGACCAATGCCCCAGCTATCTTCATGAGTCTCATGAATGGAGTATTCAGGACCTTTCTGGATCACTTTGTCTTAGTGTTCCTAGATGATATATTGATATATTCTCATTCCGAGGAGGAACACAAGGAACATTTGAGATAGGTACTACAGGTTTTGAGAGAGCAAAAAGTTGTTTGGGAACTTGGAAAAATGTAGCTTCTTTCAGACAAAGATTCAGTACTTGGGACACATCTTATCAGGAGAGGGTATCTCAGTAGATCCCTCTAAGATACATGCTATTATGGATTGGCCAGTGCCCACATCAGTCACCGAGGTGAGGAGTTTTATGGGTTTAGCAGGTTATTACCATAGGTTTGTACAAGAATTTTCCAGGATTTCTCACCCTATTACTTCCCTTCAGAGAAAAGGGAAGAAGTTTGATTGGTTAGAGAAGTGTGAGCAGGCCTTTCAGTTGCTTAAGGAAAGGTTAACCATGACGCCCATCTTAGCAGTTCCGGACCCGACAGAGGATTTTTTTGTTTGTACTGATGCATCACTAGAGGGTTTGGGAGTAGTTCTTATGTAGGAGCATCAGGTTATTGCCTTTGAGTCACGTAAGCTCAAATATTATGAGCTTAACTATCCTACCCATGATTTAGATCTTGCAGCAGTTGTTCATGCTCTTGTGCATTGGCATCATTTCCTTTTGGGTAGACCTTTCACTTTGAGGATAGATCATCGTAGCTTGCAGCATATCTTCTCACAGCCAAACCTCAACACTCACCAGTGGCATTGGATGGAGTTCCTATGTGAGTACGACATGGAGGTGCAATATATCAAAGGAAAGGAAAATGTCATTGTAGATGCACTTAGTAGACGATGACAAGTGCTTGCATCATTGACACTGCAGTCAGATTTGAGAGGCAGGATTCTTCAACATCTTTAAGAGGACAAGTTTTATGAGGGTGCTAGATAGATATTGGATTTATAGGGTTATTTAGAGGGCAGATATTTGGGGTGAATTTTAGAGGCAGATGGTTTACTTCAGTTCCATAGGCACATCTATGTGCCTAAGTCAGGTGATCTGCGTAGCTTCATCCTTACAGAGGCTCATCGAGCTCCATATGCAGCACATCCAGGAGTGAAGAAAATGCACGCTGATCTAAGAGAGTTATATTATTGGCCTGGTCTTCGACGGGACATAGCATATTTTGTTACATGTTTCCTTGAGTGTTAGAGGGTCAAGGAAGAGCATTCTCATCCCATAGGACTCTTACATCCTCATGATATTCCCGAGTGGAAATGGGATGTGATCTCCATGGATTTCATAGTAGGACTCCCTATGTCTTCTTATCATCATGATGCCATTATGGTCACTGTGGATAAGTTGACCAAGGTTGCACATTTCTCTCCAACCAAGGTCACCTATAATGCACATGCCATCACCAAAGTATTTATGGAGGACATTGTTAGGTTGCATGGGATTCCGAAGACCATCATCAATGACAGGGATACCATTTACACTTCAGTTTTCTAGACTTCCTTTCAGGCCGCTCTAGGTACACAAATTAATTTCAGCTCAGCATATCATCCAGAGACAGATGGACAGACAGAGAGGGTTAATCAGGTACTGGAGGACATGTTGAGGATGTATGTGATGGACCAGCAGAAAGAAGTGGGAAGATTATCTACATTTGGTTGAGTTTTCCTACAACAACAACTATCATAGTTCCATTGGTATGGCTCCCTACCAGGATTTATATGGTCGACCTTGTAGGACACCTCTGAGTTGGGACAGACTAGATGACAAGATTATTCTTAGCCCAACTTACCTACATGACTTAGAGCAGTAGGTTGTTTTGCTTAGATAGCGTCTTGAGCAAGCTAGAGCATGCCAGAAGGCGTATGCAGACACCAAGAGGACTGATCATCACTTCGGAGTGGGTGACAAAGTCTTCTTGAGAGTTCATCCACATAAGATCCCAATCCGCTATGGAAAGGGTTCTAAGCTATCACCTCATTTTGTGGGGCCTTTTGATATTTTAGAGGTCATCAGTCTAGTTTCCTATCGCCTAGCTTTTCCACCACACCTTGTATGGGCCCATGATGTATTTCATGTTTTTGTACTACGTAGATATGTACCTGATGTCTCTCATGTTTTGGATTGGTCAGAATTACAGGTAGAGGATGGAGGACAGTGGAGGCTGGAGCCCGTACGTATACTGGAGCACTGAAGGTTGGCCCTTTGGGGTCGAGACTTGGACCAGGTTAGAGTGCAGTGGGACAAATATGATGAGACAAAAACTACCTGGGAGGATGCTACACCATTGAGGGCTAGATATCCCTATCTCTTTCAGTGACTTCCAGGAGGAAGTCTAATTTTAGGAGAGGGGGATGTAGTGCCCACATTTTTATAGCCTCAGTTATCTGTTGACTTCTTTATTCATAGACATGATTTGACAGGGATTTGATATATTTTGGACATTATGTTATGATATTTGACCTTCTTGGACATGTATGGTGATTTGGGTGCATAGCGCCAATTTGACTTGATTAGTATGTTGACACCTTTTCATTTGATGTTGTGGATACTAACTTATTGTATGTTGTTTGGACCTAATTGATATATGTTGGATACTTAGTTTAGTCACATGTCTGGATTATATGGATGTATGTCATTTATATTTATCTCTATGGCTAACTCATGGTAAATTGTGTGTAATTGAGCATGTTTTCACATTTACGATTCCATGATGATGTTATGATATCATAGATTTCATTGATCATTATTGATTAGTTGATTTACATTGTATCAGGACATGTGCATTTAATGTGTGCATTGAGTGTGCAGGTGACAGGTCACAGGAGAACATGTGGGTTTCAGGGTGGCTACACAAATTGTGCACAAGTGGCCCACGGGGCTAAGCCCTAACCATGTTAGTTGTATGAGGCCTTAGTATTAGATTTCATTATTTTGGGCACCATGAGTGACCCTCATTTGTAATGTAGTATGTCATGTAAAATTAATCTTGTTTAGGATGTTTTATTTTGTTAAGTAAACTTGGTTTGGGGACTTAATGGTCCCCACTTGCATTAAGTTTTGTGTTTGGGTAATTGTGTATTAATTAGAGGGGATTAGGGTCACATGTGAACCCTTGGGTGGGCCCCACATCCTCTACACTTGTGCCCAAATGTGCCAAACCCGAAATTGGGTTATTTATGGCATTTTAAGTGACCCCTTTTTATTTTGGGAGTTCACTTAGCATGAAAATAAGCCCTTGGACCCTACCTAATAGGTAGGGGGCTTAATTTCAAGGCATAAAGGGAGTTTCCCTCCCATTTTTCCTCTCTTTGGTCACCATCCATGTAAGATGGATTGGTATGTGTGTTTTGTAGAAAGTTGCACAATCTTGTTTTATTTTCATTTTGGGCATTTTGGGAAGGGAGTGTTAAAAGTGAATTTATCTTTTCTTCTTTTTATTTTGGAATCTTTGACTTGGAGGGAAGAGAGGGGTGACACATGTCACCCCCTCATTGGTGAGGAAATTTATTGGCTTCTCTTCAAATTCTCCCTCATGGGGGAGAAAGAGGACTTTTTTTTAGTTTTTGCTTGGTGCTTGGAGATTTTGGGAGCTAGAGCTTGCTTGGATAAGGAAGTGGAAAAGCTTAGAGTGTTGGAGAGATTTTGGAGGTAGGCTCCTTTGTGCTCATTTTATGTTTTAAGTTATGTTAGATCTTAGCCTTGTTTTGTTTGAAATATGTGCTTGTTTGTTGTGTGTTTGTTGTTTAGTATGCTTTTTATGTTTATTTTTCTCCATCCATCATATGGCTTGATGGATTTTGGAGTTTATGGGGGAAGAGAGAGGGATTTTCCCTCTCAAACCTCATGGCTTGATGGGCAAGCCATGTAGGTTCTTTTTACTCCTCCTCATATGGTTTGAGGTGGGGAAGGTGGTTCATATAGTTTGAACCCCCTTCCCCATTCTTGGAGAGGAAACCCAATGGGTTTGAAAATCCTCCCAAGAAGGATTTTGGTGAATGGGTGGAGCAATAAGGAGGGTTTGATGATTTGGAGGAATAAGGAGGTTGTGAAGATTCTTGTTTGTGTGCATCCTATGGTTGGACCACACTTTTGACATCTTGGATATCTCATCTTCTCTTCCCCATTTTGGAGGGAGAATATGGTTTTCTCCTCCTTTCCTTGTTTGCAAAATTTGGTGTTTTTCTTAGTGTTTGGATTGTCTTGAATGTGAAAGTAAAATGTTGTTATGTCTCCCTATATCTTGTGCACATTTGTGGAAGCTAGCTCTCTCTCCCATGGGCTTGGGGGAGGCTAGCATGTCTTCCAACCTTTGGAAAGGCATGTAATGATGCCTATAGGTTGGGTGGATATTTTATTTGTCTTTGGATTTTTCCTATTTTCATGTGCCAATCTCAAATTGTTTTTGCTAAATTTTATCATCAAATATGGCATTTTTTTATCATCTGGTATCAAAGCAGGTTTCCTTCTACAAGTGTACAAGAAGAAGAAGAAGAAGATGGAGGATAGAGGCATAGCAGGATGAAGGAAAATTGACATCTCTTGTTAGTCACCAACAAAGAGATTGATTCATAGTATTGGTGACCTTTTATTTTTGTTGTGTGATGTGTTTACTTTATGTTGTAATAAATAACAGATGGATAATTCTTGTTCATACTAAGGAACATATTTTCCTATATTTTTTTCTCTTTTGTAAATTGTGGATGAGGAAACGTGTACGCTGCTATGAAAGTGGTTGGTGGTCCACTAGAAAACCAATTTGAGAGTTTTTGAATCTCTTAGAAAATCACATACATAGTGGTTAATGGTTCCACTAGAAAACCTATTGGAGTTGATGGTACTCTTTGAAAACAATCGTATTGTAGAACATGAGCAGGAACTAGACATAATTCACCCATGTTCTCATTAAGGGGGTGAATGTTAGGAAATAAGTGTTCGTAGCATGAAAATATGGTTCAAATAATTGTATTATTTAATATTTAAATAAATCATAAGTGTGCACAAATAGTTGTCATGCACAACTCATAGATAGGGGTGTGGGAGTAAGACTAGGGAATAGAGGGGAGATTTGGGGATAAAAATATAAGACTTTTCTCCATGATTATAGGAGCAAGCAATTGTATAAAATGCCCTTCCTATTCAATAGAAATTGCTCAATTATTTTCAATATTTTATTTGTCTCCAGATTTTTTCTATTTTTATGTGCTAATCTCAAATTGTTGCTAAATTTTATCATCAAATATGAAGATTTGTTATTAGTAAAACAAGGCATTCTCTTGGTTTTGTTCTCTTGGAAAAACATTCAAGGTTGAAGCTAAAATGTGGAAGATGTTTAGAGGTTCTTGTCATCATGGTTCTTCATTGTTTTCTCCCATTTTTGGTGAACATCACTCTCATTGTAATCTCATTAATGTGGCTATTTGGAAATTCCTTTGTCTTGTAAAGTATCCTATTCGTGATTCGGAATCACTTGTAAATTAGTGGCACATTTGTAGGTGTAACCTTCCTTAAATCTTGGATAGAAGACTTGTTATGTTGATTTCTTATGTATTTTAATTATTCTGGAATCATGATATAATTGTGAACTTAATCTCCTTGTAAAGGAAGTATTGTAAAATAAATGTTTCCCTTAAAATGAAATTGATTTGAAACTCCATTTTGAAAGGGAAGTCTACAGATTGGGAATATGTTTTTCAAAAACAAAGTATATATATTTTGTGTTGGATATCATTTTTTTAAAAAAATCTGAAATTTTTATTTAGCATTGCATTTGAAGAGAAAATTAACCCAACATGGAGCTTAGGATTAACATTGTATGGAAAAACATCATCCTTCTTTCCATGTATCTCTCCTTTTAAATTTTGTAATAGTATTGAAAAGGAATGGGACCAGTCTTGATTTTTTCCCATGTCAAATTTAATGATTTGTTCTTTTTATTAGGAAATCAAATTTGTATGTGTGCTTTCTTGCAAGTTGTAAACATACTTTAAGCTTCTTCTCTTTTGAACTATTTCACTACACACTCTCATTTTATTATATAAATGAGTAGATCATTTAACAATGATATATGAAAAGTGATAAGTATACTCCATCTTTTACCTTTGAACTAGTGCTTTTACCTTGTAAGAAATATAAATATATTGAAAAATAAATAAATAAATAATTGATGATGATAACAGATATAATATAGCTATATTATATAATTATATTATATTCCTACAAATTTTTCATATTAATCCTTATATTTACTACTCTATGATTTGTTAGTATACATAATATCTTATATACTACATTCTATATCTTGTAAAATAATGTATTATCCTTTATATATGATAATATAAAAAATAATATACTATATAAATAAGTTATATATATATATATATATAAAAAATTTTAAATAAAACCATACCAAAAGAAAATATTAATAAACTAAAAACTATGGGAGGTTTTGGAGTAATAATTAAAGTAGGAAGAAAATAAATAAAATAATGGGGAGGGGCCGAGCCCTCCCCAACCCACGTAGCGACCACCAAAAGATCCATCGCCCACCTCCTTTCCCACTCCCATGCATCCTTCCCACCATTCCCCTATCCACACCTCTTTCCACGCACCACTCCATCCAGCCAACTCCAAACCCCCATCCATCCTTCCTCCATGCGGGACCACTATCTTCCCTTCCATCGTCATCCCAAACCGAGGCCACACTAGATCCACCACCCTGTAAAATACTGAATTGAGATTTTGTATTCGGTTTGCTTAATGTTATTTTGGTTTTGGATTTCATAAATATATAAATAGGTAGAGCTGCATTCTCAACAAAATAAGATCAATTAATTGATATTGGGTGTTCACAAATCAAACAAGAGGATGCATCTAATAGAAATACCCAAGAAAAAAAATAACAATAAGGAGACAATAATGATAATATCCTTTTACTCCATGAGATCAAGATCCATAGCTCTCCCAACAACCTACAAATGACAAAGAAAAACAAAATGAGGAAAATAAAAAAAAGAAAATTTAATAAGGATGCTTAGGGAAACTTTATGGAAAAATTAGATCAAGGGCCAAGATCTGTTAGATCCTAGGATCCACATTTAACCCTACTTACTTTTAGGTCATGGGTAATTTTAATGGGGATGGGAAATAAAATAAAGGAGGGTGTGTGGGAAAATAAAATAAAAGGGGGAAATATAATTAATTTAAAAGGGGTGTAGACTCTTATTAGTGACCCTAGTAAACTTAATAGAAATAAATAACTTAAGTTGCTTTTTAGATAGCGATTATTTTTTGAGTAAATTAAATTAATGTAAAATAATTATTAACGGAAATGGTTAAGAAAACATTAGTACTATTTTAGTTCACAATTTTTTTTATCCAAATTGTTTTGTGACATTTTGGTATGGTTCCCGGTGTCCCAGGGCGGGGCACTACACAAAGGAAAGAGTCACATATTTATAGTTGAAGGAGAGGCCATGGATTGTGAATCAAGGTTTGAATAAGTTGGATCATGAATCCATTTCCATGAAATAACCATTTGATTTGGTCTGCGTAGTTGGATGGTTTAAATATCCATTAAGGGGAAATGAATATTTGGTTAGCAATAAGATTTTATTTGAGAAATTGGTTGTACGTGAATTATTTATGATTCCACCTTTTTCGGGTGCTATAAATCGAGTGGAATGGATCTAAGTGGAGTGTGAGTGGGTAATTAACTATTTAATTAAATACCTAGTTAATTAAATTAGACAATGGATATAAGTGTATCGTTTAAGCATGATTAGAACTAATTAAATTAATTCTAAAGGGATGTGGGTGAATACTTAAAGCATGATAGAATTAATTAAACTAATTATAAAGGGATTTTGATTGGCATATTATGCAAAGGATAGGAATAATTAAGAATAGGTATGTATTTTTAGGGTGTCCACATTTACCCCTCTTTAAAGTGTTATTACGAAGTAATAACATTTTAAAGATAGTAGACACATGTAGATCAGTGAGCGGTTGATAGGGAAGCATGTTAGATCTACTTGATATGCCTCGGTGAAGTATTTGGATGCCCGACGAGTATGAATGCTAAGGGAGTTTCCCCTTAAGTGGATGGGTGAGACAACATAACGATGGACTGCCTCTTAATAGGAAGAAGGAAAATGAGAATGATTCAAGGAATAGAAGGGTGATTGGAGGAATTTTTCTCATAGCACGAGCTTCCATTCAAATAGTAAAAGTTAGAGAAACCTTATTTTGTTGTTGCACAATAGAGTTGTCACCATGGTTATTAAAGAATTGTGATGTTTAACTGATTATGTGCGTAAACAAAAACACACAAAAACAAAAGAAAAAACATAAAACAAACCCAATATACACAATAGATGTGTTCACCATGGCTATAAATTAACCAAGATTTTAACACAATACTTGTAATTGGTTCAAAGAAAAACAAAAGATAAAGAGGAAAAAAAACACAACATACACAGTAGAAGTATGCACCATAGATATAAATGAACCAAAATGATAACAAAATGCTTGTTTTTGGTCAAGAAATACTAGCAAAAATGTAACACAACTTGAAATAAAGACAATTAACTATGGCCCTAATGTGTTCCATAGTGATAATTAAGAAGATTTAGATGCCCCCAAGCAAGGATACTGACATACAAGGGGATTGGATCAGACTGAAAGAGATGAATTAAAAATTCCTCATGGCACTCTTTGTTGGATCCACATTAAGTATTGATCTGAGATTGAAAAATGTCATTACCCCCAAACATGGATAGTGACATGCAAGGGAGAGGATTTATTTGACTTTCTGCAAGCAAGGATACATACAAGGGTTAAGATACGATGTTTGGAACAATCTCTAGGATAGGAGTTAAAAGTTTGATTTTGTTTAGTTGTGTTGATGTTTTGGGATTTTTGATTTTTTAATGATTTTGTGATTATTTAAATGATTTTGCATTTTAATTATTTGATTTTCTTGATTGTTTTTTTATGTTTTGATAAAAAAATGTTTGGATTTTTGGGTTTTGTAAGTGTTTTTAGATTTTTGATGTTTTATTATGTTTTTGGATTTTTTTGAAATATAAAAAATGCTAATGAGAAAGACAAGGTGACCTTAAACCGTACCAAGTATTGTACAAATGAATAATCTCATTAAGACCAAGGGATGGACACGATGGATACAAACAAAGATGGTTGGTATAACGCAGGATACATGTCCTAACTATAAGTAACACATGACAAAAATGGTTTGGAATGATGCAAAAAATGAAATAGATTGAAGAAATGAAATAAGTGGGTGTGTTAATATGCCCTCAACACAAGGTATACTCATAAAGGATTCATGAATAGAAATTTTTCAGATGAACCACATTCATGGATTCTTTAAGATCTTTTTCATCTTCAAATGACAGACTCTATGTACCAGACCCAAATTTAGCAGTGACAATGTAAGGTCCCAACCAATTAGGTTCAAATTTTCCTTATTTTTCAGGTTCATTAGTTGTATTCTTCTTATTATCCTTGAGTACAAGATCACTGATTTCAAATTCTTTGGGCTTGATTAATTTGTTGTAGCTATGGCGGAATTGATTCTAATACACTTTTAGATGATCCAAGGTATGAACCTGCTTCTCTTCCAAGAGTTCTAGTTCTTCAAGACATGATTTTCAGTAATCATATTCATGAACCATGTGTTGTAATGATATGTGAAGTGATGTTAGTTAAAATTATATGAGTAATACATCTTCATATCCATATACAATGGAGAAGGGAGTGGATTTGGCAGGGGTAAGAAATGAGGTTTGATAAGCCTAGAGATCAAAATATAGCTGTGTATGCCAATTTAGATTGTGCTTATCAATGATCTTTTCCAATATTGATTTTATCATTTTATTGGACACTTTAGCTTGGATATGAAACTTTCAGGATAGCTCTTACATTTTTTTCAGTTGGATATGAAAATTTATGGATAACTCTGACATTTTTTTATTTTTGAAAAGTGTGTCATTATCTTTAACAAGGTACATATGAATTATAAAGCGTCATATGATATGGTTAGAGATAAAATTGTATATATTTGACCCAGCAACATAGGGTAAAGGCACGACCTCTATCAAATTGGTAAAATATTTGGCTGCAGTGATTATGAAGGTATGACCATCGGAAGATGTAGGATTTATTTTACCTATTAGGTCAAACCGCCATCAGGAAAAAGGCCATGGTGAGGTGATTGGTTGGAAGGATTTTGACGGTGCATGAATAAGATTATCGTGCCATTGACATTCATGGAACTTCGTGACGAATTTTCATGCATTAGACTCCATAGTGGGCCAATAATAACCTACTTGTAAGATATTTTTGGCTAATATCATGCCACTTGTGTCTGCACCATAAATACCTACATGTACTTTGACTAGTGTTTGGTTAGCTTCATCTTGATTGAGACATCTTAAGAGAGTCCCATCATAGCCTCTTATGTATATAGTATCGATAAGGATAATGTAACACAAAGGAAATTATACTAAGGATATTTTTTTGATAGGAGTTAATGTTTAGAGGATAGGTTTTATCTTGGATAACGGTGTATATGTCATGGTACCAGGGATTTTTAGGACCAACTATTTCACATACCATGGTTGGCTCCAAAAAATTATACGTGGGCACCAAACGATGTTCAATGAGAAACTCGTTATGCATTTGATTAATATCAAATCCAAGAAGGGATGCAATAGTATAAATTATATTTGTTGATTTGTTATATAGATGAGGAACCTACTTGAAGGTGGTAAGTCTAAAGTAGCCTTTGTGTAGACAATAAATCACATACTTTGGGTAATTATTTATTCCCAGTTTCATACCACTATTCATATAGTTCTTAAGTGAAAACGAGTACTAATTAAACCATGTCTTTGGCCATCTTGCATTATTTTTCTTTTGCTACTCTCGATCTTGCACTTGTGCTTACCCAATCTATACTTTTATATTACATTTTTCTTATTTCTGACTGGGGTGCCCTAGGTGGCCTGGTCCTCTTTGGGCATCACAATCCTCTTTGAACTTTCCTCTCACTTTTTGGGCACTTCCTAGCTGTTTGAGCTTCTTATATTATTGGTGGTCAGCATTTTCAAGGTTAATTACAAAATTAAACCAAGAGAACCATATAAATATAAAGTTATGAGACCATAATGAGGGACCAAGCACTAAGAACTTACTATCGCCACCTAGGGTTGCATCCATTAAAGGAATCTAGAGTTTTATTTGCATCTGTCTAGCTCCATCAAAAGGGACAAAGGATGGTTCATTCACATCACGCTTCATAGGAGGGGATTTTATTCTATTCCATGTACACATTATTTACATTCTATATCTAGTTATTTCTCGTTACTCACAAGGTGCGACACGCACAAGAGAACATAAGGAAAAATTCCACACACACATACACATTCACTGAGAACTAAATTGGATCTGAGACATAGTGTAGTGCTCAGTTAGTAATTCCACCATTGTGGATGCTGAGGACAATTTAACCCCCTCATTTTGCATCTTTATGTTTTATGGTTTTAATGCTCAGCTTGGGGTTTTGCAAGTGATTCCTTTATTGCAGGTCTACAACGAAATTAGAGATCATACAACGACATACACATGATAGGAAGTGAACATAGGATAACATTCAATGAAACCTCATAGGAGGTTCCCTAGTCATTTCCGTAGACTAGGGTGCCCCAGTCTACCCAGACTGTCTAGATTTTTATTTTCTCAAGCTCTTGTGCAATAGTTTCCTCCTACTGTTCAACCAGTCTCCACTGCAACACAACCATACAACATTTTTGAATTGGCTAAGGCCTTTTTAACCCTTTTTCACATTAAGGTTTCATATTTTCATAGCTTAGTTTTCTTAGGTATTATTTCAGTATTTCATTTTTGTATTTATTTATTTATTTCTTCTATAACATCATATTAGGCTTACAATATACTACATTTTAGCTTAATCATTTTGGTGAACCCAAACTCAATCTTCATGTTTAGGATCCTCATTTTTACTCTTCTCAAAATTCCTCAAATTTCATTGTCTTATTTTCTTTAGATGCATCCTAATTGCCAAGTTGTTATTAAGAAAGGCCTAAATATAATGCATCTCCTTAGTGATACCCCACTGCATCAAGTGAGTGTTATTTTGATCGTCTATTTGACAACCCTATTTTTCGTGATCCTCCATTTAATCAACCCATGTTGGAGTTAATTCAAGAGTTGTATTCTTTATTTCAACAAAAATTTAAGGCTATGGAATTCATGATTACATATCTCAAATATGAAATCCAACATCTTAAGGATTCTTCTTAGGCTCATGTTTTTTGTCCCTCTCCATCTCATCCTCATTCCATGTCCACTACATGTGCTCATATCAATGAACCTCAAGTCATACCATTACCAGATCCTCTCATATTTGATCGCAATACTAAGGAACATGACCTTCTTACTAAACTCCTTAGTTGTCACTTGATCACTTTACCTCCTACTCATTACTATCCTCTATATCAGCTTACAAAATATCAAGGTTGTCTATATTGAAATTATCGTAGAATCAATGGCCATAACAACATTAATTTTTACTCTTTACAATGATGAATCAAACATCTTAAGAAATCAGGGATTTATCTCATTCATTGCACAACATTATGTTGTATTCCCACCTATAAATATTTTACCCAAATGGGATCCTAAGTCTACTCCTTCTACGTCTAATGATCATCCCACTACCACTTCTCATGTGCCTTCTTCGTTCAGTCAAGAAAAGTCTATTCAATCCACTCAAATTACGCAATAACCTCTCAATGTTTGTTTTCCATCACCTCTGTTAGAAACTAGAACACTGAGAGGGGGTGAACCAGTGTTCAATTAAACCTTAAATCAAAACCAATCAGAATTTTCACTTAAGCAACAATACACATCAAAAGAAAATGGAAATCACACACACAAGAAACATGAATTTTTAAGTGGGAAACCCAAATTGGGAGAAAACCCACTGAACCAAAGCACTATAGGCCAAAGGTTACAAAAGTGTTGAGCTACAACTCAACTAATGAAGCTATAACTTCAAGTCAAGAAACTACTTGACAATATGCAAGCCAAAACTTTCCAAAAAGCAACCACTTCCTAATTAGACTGAGCTGCAACTCAGTAAGTACATAAAAGGATGACCACACTTCAATTTGGATGTCAAAACACCTCATAGTGATCCTAAATTAGTCATCTTCCTTCATAATTCACCTGAAATTTCATCCAAAATTAAACCTCTAGTTCACCTTGATCTTTTGTGACCAATGTTATACTTTGCACTATGGACTATCTTTTCATTTGACTTCTTCTAGCTCACTATGTACCCCTGAATTCAATTTTTCATTTCACACCTATTCTTAGTATTTTTATCCATCTATTTATCACCTTAATCAAAGTATTCTTCTAATTGTTCACATTCTCTTAATATCACAACCTAGCTATTTATCTTCAGTAGCACTTCTAACATATTAGTCTCAAAAGCATTACCTATTTTGTTCTACCTATTCACCAATTTCTTTGATTTCCACAAGACTTTTTCACACATTATTCACCAAAAAAATCTTTTTAACTTCATACATCTTCAGAAAATTTCATTTTTTACAACTCTCCAATTTCCTTAGACTTTTGGCTGTTATCACCATTTAGTTTCTTATCTCATTTGAACTACTCAAAGACTCTTTACTCTTCAATTTTGTCCTTTGACTTCTTGATCAATTGAAGATTGAAAAAATAATTTTGTAGATTCAGTTTATATCTCCTTCAACTTCTATCCTAGGTTCAAACACTCAACCATGAACAGTACATATTCAACCCTATCTAACTCACTTCATCCTGTCAACTAAGAATTAGGCTAAAAACTAGTTAACTTCAAGAACTTCCATCACTATCATGATCATTTCCAATTCTTAAATCATTTCCATATGTTGCAAAGCGTGCCTTGAATATTTGAATGATCAACCCTTTTCTCTTGAAATTGCATTCTACAAGACAAACTAGATTGTTTGTACTATAATTTTAGGATTTGACACTTCATGGTTGATCATATGTTATCAATTTTTATAAATATTGACTTTCAAAGTAGTGAAAAGACACTTTTAGACCTATAGAGGACCATTGACAAGCTAATTAATGAATATTTCAAGAAGCTTCAAGTTACACCATTGCCAATAAATTTAATTTCAAAAACTTCAAATATAGACCCTACACACTTTTAAGTTGCATAAATATTTGAAGACTGCCATAGAATTCTCTTTGATTCTTGACCAAATAAAAATTTTTTTTGAAATGATTCAAGTGACACTAACGTAGATATATCTACAAAAAAACTGATTTTTGGTTGGTTTAACAATGAGATTCGATCAAAAACATTTTGTAAACCCTATAATTAGGGTTAGATCTATTGTTCAAGTCTGAGAGCACATAAAAATTTATTTCTTAAATAAATTTGAATGAATTTAAGAACTTGAAACTTCTAATGATTTTCTCAACCAATCTCCACCTTTCTCCAAACAATTTCTAGACACTTCAAAATTGCTCCATTTTCTCACAACAATCAAGAATTACATTACATAGTAGTTTGAATGCCTTAGTCATAGTAAAAATAATACAGTAAATCTGTAGCCATAAATAATAGTCTTTTGAGATGAAACATGCTTCTTTAAAAACTGAGTAATCCTTGATATCTTCAAATGCATTAATACCATATGTTAAGACTAACCATTTTGCTCCTTTCTCGTAGAAGCACCAAAGTCTTGTAACCCGTTGTAATTGACAATCCTCACAGATTCTGAATGAATGCTTCTTTACATATCACCTTATTGATAGAAAATAAAAACTTATTAAATAACTGTAGGCTTCAAATCATTTTTTACATCATAAACCAATGACCTTGATAAGCTCAGAGAAAGCTATAATGACCTAAAACTAATCAATCATACTATTTTGCTCAAGATAGATTAAGAGAACACAAAGACCTGAATCCACTTTCATGGTTAATATTCTACAAGAGACAACTATGTAAATGTACCAGGGATCATTTAACTTAAACTAAAAAAACTAAATACATCTTGTACCAATGCATAGGAATGATTATTAATTCTTCAACTGTATCAAGAATGAAGCAAATATTCCAACCATACCATTTTGAGTACACTCCATTTGATGACATGAAACAAGACAGTTCAGGAGTGTTGGGATTTAATATTCTTAAGTCCGTTTAAAGTGTATACAAATAGATTTATAAAAAAAATTCAAAATGATTATGATCATCTTCCATTGAAGAAACACAAACCAGAAGTGTTTGGAGAATGACTGCCCATATCTATCTTTACACAACACATACATGCCTACATAGCACAGTTCACCTTGAGAGAAAAAAAATCATAATTTTGAATTATATAAGGTATATTATTATTATGATAAGTATATTTATCTTTCACAATGACTTATAATTATAAACTTCACATTAGGCCAATCAACTCAAGAAGCAGCTCTGGACAGAGAACAAACACTGGTAGAAGAATGCTCATAACTTTCTTAAATATTGCCCATTTCACCTGATTTTTTTTGAAATATCTCAATCTTGGAATCCTGTACAAAAATTAATTCTATGATTTATCTAAAGTAGGAACTATAATTTATTTTGAGTGTTAAGAAGCCAGACAACTTATTATGCATTTTTCAAAAATATTGTTTTAGAAAAACTAACATAATTTCCACATACCTTCTCAAAACTGATGAAATTTATCATAAATCACAAAAATCACCCCTATACATGATCCATAAGACAATTTTCCATATCTATTCCTATAATATTCTATCCTATCTCATTTACATCATCTTACACTGCTAGTTCTCAAAGCCAATTTTTGAGAACTTTTGAATTTTACATCCAGGAGCTAAACTAAGCATGGTTATCACTCACACATTCCTTAGAAAACATTCCTAGGATTCTACCATACTTATTTCTCAACCTCATTAGGCTCTAGAAACAAGCTGTACCAATTTCACCTCTCTTGACACCTTTCATGCTTGAAACATCATTACTGAGCTTGAAACTAGCACCTTTAAGACAACCACCTGGAAATTTCTTGAAGCACCTTGAAACCAACTTGAAACCACTAGCACCATTGAAAACCACCATGTGACCTGTATACCCTTTCACTCTTCCTTTTCCATCAATTCCATGTGACATCAATGAAAACAACCACCAATGCAATAGGTGCAACAATCTCCCCCTTTGTCATTGATGGCAACAAGCTGAAACTTTGATGGAAAACTGATATGCTGACATTTTCAGACCATGAATTCAAGTTTCTGGCACACTCTCTCCCCCTTTGACATCTATGACAAAAGGTATATAAACACAAAAAATGTGATTATCTTGAAAAATAAAAAAAAATGATCATACCTTAAGGCTCTCCCCCTGGAAAGATGTTGCTCTCTTTCCTGAAAAAGACTCAATTTGTTGCAACTCTTCTTCCATTTAACACCTAAAAATCCTCCTAAGATGAAATCGTGAATATTCAGCCTTCACCTTCTTCTACCATCTTTGCTAGACCTCTTGATTTTTGCCTGGGATTAGAGAACAAACTTCCCCTTTCTTGACTCAAATTGAGCCCTCTTGGAGCAACTTTGGCACCTCAGCTGCCCCCCTATCATTCTGAGATATTTAGTGACTTTTAGGGGATGATGTTACCCCCAATTTATACCTTAACTTCTCAAAACTGGCTCTAGGAAAAGGTTTTATCATTATATCAACCACCTATTCTTTTGTGGATACATGCATCAAGCCTAATTCTCTTCTCATTGACTTGTTCTCTCAGAAAATGATATTTGATGGGTATATGTTTTGTCTTTGAGTGTAGCACTGGATTCTTTGAAACACTTATAACACTTGTGCTATCACAGTACAAAGGAATGGGCCCTTCACTTTCCACTTTGTAGTCTTCAAGAGTTTGTTTCATCCACATAGCTTGGGTACAAAAAATAGTTGCTGCAACATAATCAGCTTCACGAGTAGAAAGAGCTACAAGAGAATTTTTTTTACTCAACCATGAAATAAGGATCTTACCTAAAAATAAATCTCCACCAATTGTGTTTTTTCTATCATCTAGGTTGCCTTCCCAATTTGCATCTGTGAAGGATTTAATATGAAATTCATTGCATCTTGGATACCAAAGACCATAATCTAATGTCCCCATGAGGTACCTGAATATTCTTTTCACTACTAGAAGATGAACTTCCCTTGGATCTTCTTGAAATATTCCTACCAAGCCAACTACTTGCATAATATCAGGTCTTGATGCTATGGAATACAAAAGGATACCTATCATGGACCTGTATAAAGTCTGATTTACCTTTGGTGTACTATCTTCTTTGTTGAATTTACACCCTACACTCATAGGAGTTATTATTGGCTTGCAGTCATGCATCTGGAATCTCTTAATCATTTCCTTAATGTACTTTGTTTATGAAATGAAAATTCCTTCCTTATTCTGAATAATTTGCACACCTAAGAAAAATGAAATCTCTCCTAACATTGACATTTCAAATTCCTTTTTCATTACCTCAGAGAAGCCATGTGAAATTCTTTCATTGTTACTTCCAAAAAATATGTCATCCACATAAACAACAACAATCAACAGGTGTTCTTTTTCTTCCTTTATGTACAAGTTGTTATCAGTTACACCTTTCCTGAATCCTTGCTCAATCAAATATTTGTCTAACCAATTATACCAGGCTCTAGGTGCTTGTTTGAGCCCATAAAGTTCCTTTTTCAGCCTGCACACATAATCCAAATCATCAGTAAGAGTAAAACCATCTGGTTTCTCAATATAAACCTCCTCATTCAAGTTCCCATTGAGAAAAGTTGACTTCACATCCATTTCATATAGTTTGAAGCCTTTATGAGTTGCATATGCTAAGAAGAGCCTAATGGATTCCATCCTAGCCACAGGAGAAAATGTTTCATCAAAATCTACTCCTTCTACGTGTGCATAGCCTTTATAAATCAGCTTTGCTTTGTTCCTAGTTACTTCACCTTTTTCATTCAATTTCTTCCTGAAATCCCACTTGGTTCCAATGATATTATTGTCCTTTGGCCTAGGTACCAGCTCCCATGTTTCATTTTTCTCAATTTGGTCCAGCTCTTCATTCATTTATTTTATCCAATTCTGATCCTTACTTGCCTCCATTACATTCTTTGGTTCTATTTTGGATAGAAGAGCCATATCTTCTTGATTTTGAACACGTACTTATTATTTGAACACATACTTCTTTGTTTCCTATGATTTTTCTTAAAGGATGACCTATTTTAACTTGCATTGATGGTGCTTTGGGATCATGTCTTTCTTCTTCTTCACTTTCTTCTTCATGTTCAACTTCTGAAATTTCTTCATCATCCTGATTTGTAGCAGCTTGTGGAGTTTCTTTAGGCTGACTTTTCACCTTCTTTGAACACAATTCATCAAATATAACATTTGTACTTTCTATTATATTATTTTGAATTTTATTGTAGCACCTATAGGCTGAAATAATAGATGAGTATCCTAAAAAGATGCCTTCATCACACCTTGAGTCAAACTTACCTTGATTTTCATCATCCCTCTTGATGTAGCACTTGTTCCAAATACTCTGAGATGTTTTACATTTGCAGGCCTTCCTTTCCATAGCTCATATGGTGTCTTCTTTTTGTTTATTTTGATTTGAGATCTATTCAAAATGTATACTGTTGTTCCTACTACTTCTCTCCAATATCCATAAGGTAATTTTACTTCATTTAGCATAGTTCTAGCCATTTCTTATACCGTTATGTTCTTTCTTTCCACTACCCCATTTTGTTGAGGTGCCCTTACAACTGAGAATTTTCCTTATCCCACGAGTCTCAAAAAATATATCAAATTCAGCTGACCAAAATTCTCCTCCTCTGTCAGACCTTAAGCTCTTTATTTTTCCATTCTTCTCATTTTCAACCAGTTATTTGAAAGGTTTGAATATTTCTAGTGCCTTTGAATTTTCTTTGAGAAAAGAAACCCATGTCATCCTACTAAAATAATCAATCAACAACATGAAATAGTCATCTCCCTATATTCTTTCAGTTCTAGTTGGTCCTACAAGACCTGCATGAATCAACTCTAAAGGTTGTGTGGTAGAATTTTTTTTTTTTGAATCTTCTCTTTGTTTGTTTCCCATGGAGGCATGCTTTACAAAATTTTATCAGCTGGTTTTCTGATCTTGGGCATGTTTTTAACACACCCCATAGAGCTAATTTTGACAAGATTGTCAAAATTTAGATGTCCCAATATTTTGTGCCAAATCCAACTCTCATCCACTTTACTTGTGAAACATTTTTCTTTGTTTACTTCTTTGAGAACATACATGTTATTTTTAGTTCTCTTTGCTTTTCCAACCACCTTGCTTGTTTTCTATTTCCTTATGTCACAACCTTTATCACAAAACACTACAGTATATTCGTGTTTGTACATTTCACTAACACTCAGGAGATTGTGATTTAATCTTTCAACATACAATATATTTTTAATTATGGTTTTTCCATTATCAAGACTTAGATTACCTTTTCAAAAAATGTTTTTTGATGTATTGTCCCCAAATCTCACTTTTCCAAATGCATTTTCCTCTAAGTATATGAATTTTCTCTTGATTCCTATCACGTGGATAGAAAACCCATTGTTAATGTACCACTACATGTCTTCAATCTAAGAGTCAAAGGCTATTTTTGCTATCAATCATTTCTCTTTTGTACTTGTAGGATCTGATTTATTGTGGAGGTCTTTGATAACAAAACTTGGCTATATGCCCATACTTTTGGAAATTGTAACAAATCAGTTCATCTTTGTTTCTTGCATGATAAAATTTCACATTACTACCATGACCTTTGGCATACATCCTACATTTTGTAGCTTTGTGACCAAATTCATTACATGCAAAATAATATCCATAAAATGAGTGCACATACCTCATGGCATAGTGTCTTCTTGGATGATGTTTCTTCTTGAAATCAACTTTCTTAACTTTAGGGGGCTCTTGAATTGTCTTGGTCACATTCTTGCTTAATAATTTGTCATCTTCCTTCTTCTCTTCAAATCCTAACCAATTTTTTCATTTACATCTCTTTGCTTGCTTAAGAGATCACCTAAATCAGTTGTGATGTTTTCAATCTTGTGGTAGAATTTTGATTTTTTAGAGGTGTGATCCTTTTGAGTTTACAGCTGATCCATTTCATTTTTGAGATTCAAATGTTATTCTTCCTTGATCTTGAAAGATTATTCAATTTTCTTGACTTGTGCTTCAAATTCCTTAACCATTTCTTCATGTTCTTGAGCTTCCTTTTTTTTATTTTCTTCAAGAAGGCTGATCTTCCCTTCATAATCTTTCACCATGAGTTTAATTTTTTGGTTTCTCTTCCTTTGATGCTTTATCTCTTCTAGAGCACTTATTAGTTCATCCTGAACATTGAATTATGCTTCTTCTTCATCTAAGATTTCATATTGGGTCTGAAATTTTCCTTTTTAATTTCTTGCAACAGACACTTCTATAGCCATAAATAAGGTTTCAGCTTGCATACCTTCATCACCAATTTTAGAGATGCTAGAATCACTTGACTGTGAAGAGCTTGAACCTTCTTGTGTGTATACTTTTTTTTCTTTTTTTGAAGTATTTCTTTTTCCCACCTTGCTTCTTAAATTTATTCTTCTATATTTGAGAAGATTTCATATCATCTTGGTTTCCCTTGTGTTTATTAGGAAAATTAGAAGCAAAATGACCAACTTGGCCACAACTGAAACACTTAAATGGAATTTTACCTTTGTATTTACCTGAACATATCTTCAACTTACTTACAAACATGGCCTCCACCTTCTCTTCATTAATATCCATCTTAGAATAACTTTTTTTCTTATTTCCCTATGATTATTTATCAAATTTGAAGGTTGTCTCTTTCTTGACTGATTTTTTGTCACTGATTCTCATCTCATATGTAGTCAATATTCTGTGAATAGCATCCATAGTCAGTGTGGTTAAGTCTTTAACTTCCTCTACTACTGAAACTTTGGGATCAAATTTTGAAGACAAGGATCTAAGCACCTTCTAAAAAACTACACTCTCTTTAATCTTCTCACCTAATCCTCTGATCAAATTTATGATCTCATCCATTCTCTGCAAGTATGAAGCAATGTTCTCACCTTCCTTCATTCTCATGTTCTCAAATTGTGCTCTGTAATTTTGTAGTTTTCCTAACTTTACTTTATTGTCTCCTTCATAAATTGTCTTCAGTTTATCCCACATTTCTTTAGCTATTATGCACTGCATAAAATTTATGAATTCAGACTCAGCCAACCCACAGAGAATTGCATTCATAGCCTTATAATTATTCTCACTTTATTTCTTTCCTAATGCATCAGTAGGAGGTGTTGTTGGAATAGTATAACAATTGCTAACTAATTTCAAGATATCAAATACAAGTGGCATTAGATATGTTTTCATTAGATGTGACATTAGAAAACACTGGCAGAAGAATGCTCATAACTTTCTTAAATCTTGCCCATTTCACCTGAAACATTTTGCAATATATCAAGCTTGGAATCCTCTCAAAAATTCTTTCTATGATTTATATGAAGGAGGCACTATAAGTTTTATTGGTCATTAAGAATCCAGATAATTTATTATGGATTTTTCAAAAATATTGTTTTAGAAAAACTACCATAAATTCTAGAAACCTTCTCAGAACTTGATGAAATTTGGCCTGAAGCACCACTGTTGGACATTGTGTGGTTGTGTTTTCATTAATTTCAACCATCGTTAATGGAAAAGGGTGTCATGGTGTCATGTGATTCTCCTGAAAGAGGGTTTAAAACCAAAACCCGCAAGTGAGGATCATGAGGGACAACGTGCACATCAATGGATGTGTGAATGGTAGCGTGAAGAGATCTCGGGAGGAGCGAGCATCAACCGAATGTGCATGCAAAGATTTGAAACATGGGTAGAACCTGGTTAAGCCATAAAACTCTCCTCTATCTCATAGATCAAATGGGGTGTACATATAGGAGGTGTTGAGTAACCCCCAGTGCTGCAATCATGACAACTCGAGTAGAGAGGGGGAGTTACATTCCCAGAATAGAAGTGTAACTCCCAATGACGCATATGATGCACTGACGCACTAAGTGCTGACACACTGACGCATAAGGGAATCTCATAATGACCCCTAAATGACACATGGACCTACGATCTCACCTAAGTGAGATGACTCACCTAATGATGTGGAAAATACACACACCAACACCCCCCCTTCATCGTAACTTAGGATGAGGTGGCAAGTCAGAAATGAGAAATGGGTCCTAGCACAAAGCCTGATGAGGTACCCATGTACAAGAAAAAGATCCCAAGTAGTGAAGGAAAACCCAGTGGGAAAAACATCCACCACAAGAGAAAAAACACTCTCTAATCTAAGAAAGATGCCAAATATGGGTCCTGGCCATAGACGAGCCTGAAAAGGTACCCATGTACAAAGAGGAAATCTCTCAGAAAGAAGAAGAAGAGAGAAGAAGAGGGAGACGAGAGGAATGCAGAAGATGCCATGGATGGATCTGAACTCTGCAGCTCTAGGAGGTCTCCCAGAAGAATGTTGATGACGAGATCCTCTACCTCTGGACTGAAGAAGAGCCACCCACAACGAACTATGTGCCTGCCCTTAGGAAGGACAGAAATGACGTGCTGGAAGTCTGCCCACTCCACAAAGGAAACTGAAGGCAGCAACACGAAGAACTCTGAGTCTGGTGCACTGAAGTGTGACATAGGTCTAGCGAGTGAGTGCCAAGGAACTGAAGGTAATGCCACATGCGTAGAACTATCAGAGTGAAAAAGAGGAACACCCATAGAAAGGATGTCCAAGTGATGTGAAGGGAACAAAACATCCTCCACAACAGAAAAGGGATCCACAAGCAAGGGTGGATCAATGAAGGTCTCTGGAAAAGTGGAAGTGAAGAGTCCCAGAAGGGGCACTCCCAACAACAGAGATGATGAACTCCTCTGAAACACCTGTAGATGGATGAGGGACCTGTAGTGCATCACAAGTGGACTCTGTGAAAAGATGACTAAGGTCAGGAAGATACTCATCCCAATGAGGGGGCTCAACAAATAGAAGAGCGATGTCAGATAGGTATGAGTCATCCAATGAAGGTAGAGGAGTGAAAGGGGCCTCACACACTAGAAGTGGAAAGGAGGTGGGTGTAATGATGGTATGAGGCTGAGTAGGAGACTGCTCGATATCTGATGAGATGTGGGATGTGACAACACTCTCTGGAATAGTGAGAGAAAGAGGAGAAGAGTCCTCTATAGTACTCTCGACATCAGAACTGGGTGCACAATCCTCATCATCAGAAGTAGAATCAAGTGAGTCTGTGTCAGTGGAACTACCATCACATAAAGAATAAGAGGATACCACTGGATCAGCAATAACAACAATGGTGGAAGTATGTGAAGGGTCTCCATAGAGGGACTGAAGAATGCTCCAGACATGGTGGGGTGGATTTGAGTCTGCCACGTGAAACCAGAGAGATCGAGAGACATGCATCATCATGTGACCAAAGACATGGTCACAAGTGTCAAGGAAGTCCTCTAGATGACGATGATCAGTGGGTGCAGGAACTGGCCCAAGCAAGAAGGGTAAAAGACCCTCGTGGGTGAAGTAACATTCCATGGAAGCACGCCAAGCTGAATAGTTCCCTCTCCCAGTGAAAAGTGGCAATTCTTCACCGGGAACTGATCCTATGATGCTAATGCAAGTCTTTAGTTTGGTGGATGAAAGCTCCATGATGTAAAATGCAAACATAACACAAGAATACCATCGACTATGATAAGACGTGAATGATGTGAAAATCCCAAATAGTCAAAGTCAACCCCCCAATATTAACATGAAATTGTTACAATCTCACCCATGAGGTACATTTCCCATAAGTGTTATTGACATCACTTGTAAGTGTGAAAAAATGGGAGAAACTTTGAATTACAAAAGGTAATGGCTGCTTCAAAAATGAAGTGAGGCTTCCTTTAATTTTCATACAATATTTCTCACTACAACCTTCTAAATGCTAATATGAGGGGGGTGGCCTCTTATTTATAGAACATGAGATTATCCATCTTACTCTAAGATAGGATAAGTACTCTGACGAATCATATTCCATACCTTAACTCTTATCTGTACATGTAAGCTTAGCCTTTTAAGATAAGATAAACCTATCATTTCACAACGTTCCACAGGGTTAATTTAGACTTTTTACAAAAAAATACACAAAATATTTATGAATGCCATTACCAATATAATATTTCTAATTCCTAATCATGTAGACCCTACTTCTCTTTATCCCAGACTTTGACATTTTAACATTACCGGAAGCCACTTACAACAAATATTTACTTTTTACCAAACATTCCTATTGTACTTTTCAAGGACCATACTATACATTATTGGAGTCCCAGTAAAATGATAGTCCTTATTTTATATTCTAGGGACGCTAACTAATTATACTTAAAAGCATGGTTGAAAATACATAACATTAATGAAATGGAAATTAATGAGCCAAATTTTAAATAGAATTCTCTCTCCCAGTGAGAAGTTTCTGAAGGTGATCCTACATATGCTTAAAAGTCTGGAAAGAGCACTCTCTATGATGTGGAAAAAAGTGCACAAAATCAAGACGTCAAAAATGGCCGATAATGGTCTACGTGTGAAAATCCCAAGAATACAGAACCCCCCAGAAAATGCGGCACTTTATAAAGTAGTTTGTGCTTTTACAAAATGGAAATGCCATCATGAGAAGTGTGGAAAAATGCAACTTTGACTAAAGAAGTGCTCAAAACATGAGGTAGCGAGGAAAAAGTTATAACATTAAAACATTCCTCCAACTAATAGAAAATGGGATGCTGCAAACGGTAAAAAAGAGGCATGAGATGGGTGCAAAGATAAACAGTGTGGGTACTCGTTGGAAATGGATCAAAATTTGCATAGGGTTTATTTTTGACTGTGAGGGGGGATTAGCTTCCTGCCAACCCCGGACCTTGCCCTCCTTCTTCGACGTTCAAAGGAAGGACATAAAACAAGCCAAAAACAACCTAGAAAAAATAATTTATAATGCCATGATAAATGTTTTGCCTTTTAAAACAATTAAAACATGGGATTTTTGGAGGGGGGCAGTAAATGTACTGTAGATGGGAGAGTTGAATGGGGCCCACAGTTTTGGAGGGCTGGAGAACAATGCAAGAGAGCCCAAGTTATTGAGAGGTAATGCCACGTGGAACACTTAGAGGGACATGCAAGGAGGTGTAGCTGTAGAAGAGTCTGGGTGGTTTGAACATTCTGGGAGGTCTACGTAGAAAAATGTAGAAGGCAGTGGAGTAGTAGTTATCTAACTGTGAAGCAAGGAGCTGTGGATTTGCAGTGAAAGAAACAGAAGCCCCAATATGGAGACAAGCAAGGCATAAAACTGGGATCAACAGGAGGAGAAATGGTTGGACAGAAGGATAGAAAATATATGTCCAGGTTGCAAAAAACTGATAAAACGATAGAATAGAGTTGGAAGGACTGCAGATCAACAGGTTTGTAGCAGCGACCGAAGGATGAGGGAGAGGAACAAAGAATGAGTAGAATAAAGAACTGATACAACGGCAAGAAAAAGCCAACATGCGATAAATAATGCCAGGTGAGGAACCTACAACCAATACGTTAAGTCAAAATTCCTGAGGCAAGGAAATGACAAGTAACAACATGGTAACAAGACAAGAAGACAATGCAAAGCAGTGAGGAGAAGCCGAAACCAATGCAAAACCATTAAGGATTTGATAAAACATGAGATGCTAGGGCAAATGAGGCAAAAGCCAAATAAAAATCCAAGTGAACAAACACAAGAGTGAGGATAACAAGGGAAGATCGAGCTAGCCAACGAATGATCAAGATGGGTTCAAAAAACTGAAAATTCAATAAACTTCAGGAAAAAAAACTCAAAACTTTCAAACTGCAACCTGCAAACCTCCAAAATCAAGTGGTAAAGGACACTAAATTGAAAAATGCCAGGAAAACTTGAACACCCACCTCAAACAACCCACGAACAAAGGAGGTATAAACACCCAAAATCAATGCAAGTAAGAGCACAATGGAATAACCATTATGACACACACAAAGAAATCTGAATATCACACCGGAAGCTGGAAAACACACACAGAAACGCCGAAGAGTGCATGGATCCACAAGATCCGCTCTGATACCATGAAAGAGGGTTTAAAACCCAAAAATAAGGATCACGAGGGATGACATGCACATCAACGGACATGTGAACGGCAGCGTGAAGAGATCTCAGGAGGAGCGAGCATCAACCGAATGTGCATGCAAAGATTTGAAACATGGGTAGAACCTGGTTAAGCCATAAAACTCTCCTCTATCTCATAGATCAAATGGGGTGTACATATAGGAGGTGTTGAGTAACCCCCAGTGCTGTAATCATGACAACTCGAGTAGAGAGGGGGAGTTACATTCCCAGAATAGAAGTGTAACTCCCAATGACGCATATGACGCACTGATGCATGACGTGTGACACTGACTGCAAAGGGAATCTCATAATGACCCCTAAATGACACATGGACCTATGATCTCACCTAAGTGAGATGACTCACCTAATGATGTGGAAAATAGTTTTTTTCAAGAATTGTTGAAGAATTTTTATGGCATACAGTGCATGTATGGTGATTTTCATATATGAATTCATTGGTTTTATGTTTCTATGAGGTCCTTGGGAAGTAAATAGTGAGAAATGGGCAGGTAAACAAAGGTAAGTCATTGTGGCTGGAGAGTTTGAGGAATATTTGGGATATGCAGTGATCATAGAAAGCTATAGGTTGTTGGAATGGTGATTTAGGCCAATTTTTAGGTCAAAGTACTAAATAAATTTGAAGTTATGCAAGTTTTGGTGAAACCGGTAAGTTTGAGTGTGTTTTTATAACAAAATTGGACCTTCTAATGCTCATTGTGGACTGTATGATTTGCATGGGGACCTAACATATTTTTGGTATCTTATTAGTCCAATTATTCATATTTCACAAAAATAATGAGGTGGTTTGATTTTTATGTTTTTTTATGAATGACTGTTAAGAAGCTAAAGTGGTTTGGAACCCTAGCTAAATCCTAGCTAGGAGTAACTTGTAGAAAAGTGAGTATATCAGCCTAGTTTCTATTGCTAGTTAAAAATTTATAATTTCATGTTGTATAATAATCTTAAATATTTCCAGAAAGGTATGTTTTAGCATGTGGCCATATGTGGGCCCCACCTAAAAATTCATTTTTCTGAAGAGTTCCAGTTAGAGGCAAAGTTCTCTGAAGAAGGTAATGGCTAAATTGGCATTGTGGAATTTATGTGAGCTTATATTTATTTAAAAAGAGGTTTCATGAAAATTTTATGTAGGTACATGGTGGTTTGAGCTCCATTTGATGTTGACTGGTCAAATGGCAAGTTTTGAGGCCATAAAAAGTAGTGTTCAGTAAAATGGCCATATCTTGAGTTACAAGAGGAGTTTGGAGATGATTCAAGTTGACCTAGGAAAAGGATTTAGAGTGATTTAAATTTATATAATGTTTTCCTCATTATTATGTTATTTTATATGGGTTTTTTTTCATCCTTTGGATAAGAACATTTTTGCCAGTGCAAGACAGAACTGCAATTGTTGAAAGGTTTGAGTTGGTTAAAGAATGAGATGGATTAGTAAATTATTTATATAACTTGTAATGTTAATAAGGATGAATTAAGAATCCAATGAATCCATTTATATGTATTTATTGTTCATAGAATTTTTTTTATGATCTAATCTTTGGAAACAACATTTTGGGCAAGTTGATTTGGTGAAGACAAAAGTGGTTGTGGTTTGAACAATCTGATGTTTCAATGAGATATAACTTTCTTATAAGTTTTATAAAGGATATGGAGCTTCCATTTAGTGGTCAAAAGACATGGTTTTTTTAGTATAATTTATTTGGTGGCATAATAATTTTTCCAAGCTATTGAAGGGTGTAGGAAATGGTTGTTTTGAGAAATACAAAGAAAATTGGGCCCATTAAATGAAATAATTTGATTGGTTGAGATATATTGATATAATGATTGATATTTAAATGATATATTAATCATGTTTGATGAATATGGAAGCTTTAATAATCATTATTTTGGAATGAGGAGAATTTTGGCATCCCAATGCATGTGTTTTAGTGATTTTTGGTGCTCGAAAAGTGTGTTTCTGCTAGGCCGACCCATATGGGTCACTTATAGCTGTTTTGAAAAATCTATGGGATATTTATAGTGATGAATTGGTTGAATTAAAGGTTTATAACTGACCTCCATTGGGTTAGAAAGAAGAAATGGATATAAAAGGGAAGTTTGAGCTCATTTGGTGAGCTTGTTTTGTAGGGGTGAGAAGTGTGACCCATAGGTGAGTGAATTGAAGGTATGAGGGAAGGTTTTGAGAGATTATCAGATGTGTTACATATTGAAAAAAAAATTATGACATTTTTTGCAAGAGCTTAGAGGAAAAACAATTCCATGAAGACCTAAAGATAACAAGTTGAAGAAGGTGTCCTTGAGAGAGAGTTTGAAGGTGTTTGGAGCTGAAATTTGGGATCACTATCAGTTGTGGTATCAACATATTTTCAATGGTAAATATTCATAAAAATAGGGTGTGATGTTTCATATTAATGTAAGTCTCTTGTTTTGTTTAATATTAAGAAGGGTTTAGGTGTTGGTTCTCCTTGTGGGGTTGGTGCCTCACTAAAGAAATATCTTGTGATGCATAATATTCACTTGAGTCCTTTTTTGTGCATAATATCATAAAAGGTTTAGGGTTTGGTGCTCCTTATGGGGTTGGTTCCTAACTAAATAAATCTTTTAGGATGTGTAATATTCTTGCAAGTCCTTGCTTTGAGTAATATAAGCAATGGTTTCAGTGGGTTTTCTTCCCCTTGAGGTTTTCCCACTTATATCTGGTGTTTTTTGTTATCTCTCTTGATTATTGCACATGTGATTGTTTATTGCACACATAATAAGTTTACATGGTTTATGGATATTGAATGGTTAAGTTGAATGATGAATCTAAGCAATGGAAAATGAAGTTGTAATTGTTGTATGACTGATTCACCCCCCCTCTCAGTCATTGTGCTTCCAACAATTGGTATCAGAGAAGGTCCTTGAGAAGAAAGTTTCACCACTTGAAGGAGATCCTACTGAAGTACATGAATAGTTGATTAGAACTCTCATGGATGATAATTTGAATTAGGAATCCATTGTGATTTAGATTTGTTAAGAAACCCTTAATTCAACATATGGATCCATATATGAAGACCCCTCTCCAGTAGGTATAGATAATGAGAAGTTTTATCTAGAAGGAAAAACAAGTTCTTGATTTTTATGAAGGAGGTTATATGAAAGATGAAGAGAAGTAATTGATGGTGAAGTATATTTATGATTCCCTAGTAGTTGAACTTGGGTTTATACCTCAATCTCTTAGTAAAAAGGATAATGCAGATGTGTTTGGGTCTTTGCAGGAAGAAGAAGGATGTCATGATGACAATCAATGAAGCGATCCTTGTGAACCCTATGAAAGAGAGGAAAAATTATGAAGTGCAAAGTAGTACAGTTGGATATGTGTATTTGATAATTCATGGAGGATTTGAGGCCAAAAAGGATTTTATTCTTGCAATAGAACATCATGGTTCATCAATTATTCAAATAAGGTATGGGCTATGTTTTGATTACTCCTTTTCATTCAAGGTAAGGGGTCATAGGACAATTGACAAGTGGAATAAGTATGAGTATTTAAGATCTGAGATTGAGTTATGTACTTTGTAATCTGTGACATTGAGTCTTATTTTATGAGCACAAGTCTTTAGTGTCTCATCATGTGTATTGTCCATATCTTGAGTATGTATGTTTTTTCAAAAGAATATGTGTGTGTTGTTGGTCTCATAAGAAATCATGAAGTGAGTCCAAGTCTAGAAATGAGCTCTCAAGGTTTGTTTGTGCATGTCATACTAAGAAAAGAGTTTGAAGAATGTCACTATCATGATATGAGGTCTGTCAAATGGTCAAAATTTATAGTCTAATGTTTCCATGAGAGGTTTGAGTCTTGTCAAAGGTGGACTTGTGATTCATGTGTGAGTATGTGTCACCAAGTGAGTCATGTGTAATGAGATCCTTGTCTCAGGGGGAGTCACACCCGTTGAAGTCCAAATATCATTCATCATGTTCATCCACAAGGTCTATTAGTTGATATTAGAGTTTGAAATATCATTAAAGGATTCCAAGTCCATTTTTTGTATCTTTAAGTAGGCACAATGCTTATAAGAGTGTGTCATCAAGTCAAAGAATCTGTTATAAAAAGAAAGGTTGAGGACTTGAATTCACTATGCTAAGTTGTTGTTGATCATGGATTCACTTTTTTGTCTTATTACTTTTGAGGTTCTCAAAGATAGGGACATGTCTATGATGTTAGTTTGAAATGTCATTTCATATTGCTACAATACTCTCTGTCTGATTCATTGTATACGAAATATGAGTATGATCATTGGATGTTAAGAAAAATCTTCATGTCCTTGCAAAAAGTTAAAAGGTGCTAGAGTGAAAGGAGGTTACATATATGGAAGACAAGGTATGATCATGTCATTCATGAAGGATTTACTATGAACTATGGGTCACTTGATGTGGATTTTGATCAAGGAAAATTTTCGGGGTGAATTTTTGTAAACTCACAAATATTAGGGATTTTTGAAATTTGAAATGGAGAATTTTCAGTAGTCGGCTACCACCTAATTCACCTAAAATTTCCACTGACATGTCATTTTTATGGGTCAGTTCACCAACTATTTATATGTAAATATTAACTTATGCATGTATTTTCTAAGGTATAATACATAGCCTAGGGGGTTGCAGGGGGTGCCTGTTTAATATAGACATCCAACAAAGAGCATTTTTCTATCCAACTTAGGTTGGATGAAAAACCATTATCTACCATCCAACAAGGGTTGGATAACAGATGATGCATGGCCATCTAGCCTGGGTTGGATGGTCATACATTGTCTTTCATCCAACCTATCCATCCAACCTAGGTTGGATGGTAGATAATGGATGACCATCCAACCTGGGTTGGATGAAAGAGAATGGATGGTCATCATAACCAAGTTGAATGGATGGGTTGAATGGAAGACAATGGACGGCCATCTAATATAGGTTGGACAACTAGAAATCATCTATTGTACAACCTAGATTGGATGTCATACAACCCAGGTTGTATGGAAGATGATGGACGACCATATAACAAGATGGCCCTCCAACCTAGGTTGGATGGCTGGGTTAGACGACCATCCATCATCTTCAGTAAAATTTGAGTTGGATGACATCCAACCCAAGTTGTAAGGAGGATGATGGATGACCATCCAACCTAGCCGTCGAACCTAGGTTGGAGGGTCGTCCATCATCTTCCGCACAACCTAGGTTGGATGTCGTCCAACCTTGGTTGTACGGAAGATGATGGATGACCATCAAACCCAGTCGAATTTACCATGAAATGTTTTTTTAGAAATTATCCATTGATGCAAAAGTTTATTTTGGAGATTCACCACCCATTCTAAACTAATTTTTCGGAGGGGGGGTTTAAAATGAACCTTCATTTTTATATGAGAATAATGTTGTCATCACATCCTAAATGAGTGCATCATGGAGAATTCAATCAGTCTATGAGTCTTTGTTAGTAAATGTTTGTTGTAGAAGTCAAAAATGTTAGTTGGCACAAGGTTATTGTCTTAAATTGTGTCATTTTCAAGTTGGTTCATCAATGGTCTTTTTTTTTTTATTTGAGTCAAGTTGAAAAATTGAGTATCATTGCAATCTCTTTAAGTTCAAATATGTATTCCATGATTAAGATGTGTGCTCTTAGATGTCATAGGAGCTTAAAACCTATGAAAAGCATGAGTTTGCACCATGAAGGAGGTCAAGAGATGTTTTCCATAAGGTTTAAGTCATAATTCATGATTTCATGCATAATATAGGCAGTGATGCTTTTGGATCTATAGGAAGACTCATGGAAATACTTATAGGTGAGACTATAGGTATGGTTCTAAAAGATGATTTATCAGAGAACAAGAGATAAATTATGATCTCTTAAGTGTCATGGGCTTATATCCATGAATGGTTTATATTAACTTAAATTAGGACTTGGAAAGGATAAATTCTATGACATTAATTCAAACAAGTATGGAAAGTTGTTCTTTATGGTTTGAAATAGCTATGACTATGTCCAACAAGGTATTTTCAATAGAATAGTATGTATTCTCTTATCAAGATAGTAATCTCTATTGTCATTGATCAAAGGATGTTTATAAGATATAAAAATAAGCTACAATAGACTATGTTGAAAGAGAAATGAAGACTGTAGTTGTATTCTGAGTCTATATCAAGATGGCAGTTTTCTTTGAATTTTTCTAAGAAAGAAGAAAGAGAGGTTTGAGGACCAATAAAGGTTTGTGAATCAGTTGAGTAATTAAAATTGAATGCTAAAGAAGTACGTGATTGATAGTGCAAAGTAAGCATCTACAAGTGATCTACAATATGCAATAGGCACAAAATGAAGGTCTACAGGTTAAGAATGTCTTGCAAATCTATGTCAAGGTATTGTAACTATATGAAGACCAAAACATCATGCCACATGTATAAATAAGAGAATTACATTATGTGATAGCCTATAATCTTTTACAAAGGCCTGTGAATGAAAATTTCACTGTACATGATTGAGCTTGCACTATGGAGGGAGTGGGATGATTCTCCCATGTCTAGAGTGGTCATGGTTGAAGTGTATCTTCAAGGTTTGAGATGAAAAGGTTTGAATCCAAAAGTTTTGAGTCCTCCATATCTTCAAGAGCATCAATTGAAATAATTTGAAGAATCTACAGGTGTTGCCATGGGTGTAAATATAGGTCAAACTTTAAGGAAAATATGGTATGTGTGTAACAGAGGATGGGTATCATCAAATAGAGGTCTGAACCATTTTAATAATCTAGTAAAATGAGTTCCTACGCCATTTGAGGATGTTTCATAAAGTTGATAATATAGTATGAATTCTTTAAAACCATAAGGTTGTCTGGAACAGTGCATACACATTATAGGGTCTATGATGATGTTCTATAAGTCTGTATGGCATCCTAAGATGAAGAGTATGTACTCGTTGATGTTGCATAAAATGGATGTAGGTCTAAAGAGAGTCACTTAAGGTTATCACAGTCTAATCTGTGTCAAGATATCAATTTTTTCAATCCATAAATGAATATATATTCATGCATCTAAAGTTCTAAGTGGACAATGAATTGGTACAGTTGGAACTAAGATCAAATGTCATCCTACAGGGTGTGAGTATATTGTGACCTGATAAAGAACAAAAAGGGTGTATGTAGAAGCTCAAGGTTATGCCTACTTCAAATCTTGAAAATACGTGTAAGATGAAATTCTCATCTATGATAAGTGAAATCCCATGGCTATAAATGAAATGGATCCTTTTGATTTAAGAACTGAAAGTGTAAAGAAGAATCTCTAGAATGTCATAAAAAGTGTAAATATGAGAAAATCATGGTCTGAGTGTGTCATTGAGGTCTGTTTAGATGAGTGCTTTGTTATGAAGTAAAATATATTAAGGTATTTATTAAGTTTGTACATTCACAGAGGGGTTTGAAGGTATGCTCTTTATTTTGAAGGTTGAGTCTAACTATTAATTTAAGTATCTTGGAAGGTATTCAAAATATTCTCTTAGATAATGGAGGTATTAAAGAGACTCCTAAGGGATATTAGCCAAATAGATGATTATTGAGAAAAATAACTTTCCAAAGCTATTATAAAAGTTATAACATGAAAAGTAGGCACTAAAGTTTGTAAAAAGGTACAAAAAGAGGTACAAAACTATGTCATGACATAGTGTAGGCCGGATTAAAATTCTTAAAGGTAGGGGAGCCAAATATGCTCCTAGAAGGTACAAATTTCCATCGACAAGCTCAAAGAAGGATACCAAAGCAAAGTGAGTTCTTCTAGTCCTTAAAGTCAAGTATGAAGAATGTAAGGTGCTAAAGAAGGCTAGAGATTCTATAAAGACTAAAATTTTTATTTAGGGACTGTGAAAAGTGTTCTAAGCATCTACAAGGTAGCTAGGTTCAAGTATGTTTCCTCATTTTGAGTATTCGGTTAGAGATGGTTGATATGTGCCCAGGGGGAGTCTTTGAAGGTTGTTTTGAATCAATGGGACAATCTTAGAACCTTGAGAATGTTGTCATTTTTTCACTGAAGTTTGTGTTTAGGGACAAGTTGTCCTTAGGAAAATCATGATAGTATTTAAGGTAGAATTTTGATCTTGAGCATGAAATTAGACACAGAAGGTGATGTAATACAAGAATGAAGGACATGATAAGGTGTATCAGATGAGGGGGAGGATTTTTCCAGGTCCATGGGATCATTACATGCTACTAAAGGATTCAAAAATGAGAGATTTTAGTCCCAAGGGGAGATACTTGAGTCATATAAGTCAATTTATGTATCGTTTCCATATGGTGTTGTAATTTTTTATGTTGTAGAGTTAGTGTATCCTTTTTCATAGATGTTAAAGGGGGGGAGAGACATTAGAAACATGGAAATAAGGTCTGTGTGAATTTGTCTTGTTGGTTGCCATTAATGACAAAGGGGGAGATTTTTTGCCATTGTGTGGTTGTGTCTTCTTTGATGTCAACCCACATTGATGGAAAATGGTGTCATGGTGTTATGTGAATCTCCTCATGAAGTTATTCAGGTGTCAGGTATGAATGTTGTGTAGTTTGGTGAGTTTAGTAGTGTCTTAGTGCTTGGTTGAGTGAGATAAGTCATGATTTATGTCTTCCCAAGTGTTTTGTTGAGATTCATGAAGTCATACATGTTCGATGAGGTGTGTTTCAGATGTCTATGATTTTGCATAAGGTCATAAAGGTCAAGTCATGAGTTTTCATGCTTGAGTCAAGGCATTACAGGTTTGTTTCTAGCCTTGGAGCATGTAGAATGGTAAGGAGGTGTGTGATTTGGACCTAATAATTTTTTTTCCCACATGGTGATGGTATAAAGGGCATGCATGGTGAGTTTTAGGTCTTCATCAAGTGGTTTTGTGCTTCTATGAGGTCTTTGGGAAGAAAATAGTGAGAAACATGTAGATAAACAAAGATAAGTCATTGTGACTAGAGATTTTGAGGCATATCTTGGCTATGTGGTGATTATGGAAAGTTATAGGATGCTTTCATGGTCCTTCATGCCATTTTTTAGGTCAAAATATTGAATAAATTTGAAGTTATGTATGTTTTGGTGAAACTGGGCAAGTTTGAGTGTGTTTTTATAGCAAAGTTGGACCTTCTGATGCTTGTTGTGGACTATGTGATTTTCATGGGGAATAGATATCATCGAGCTAGCTTCTTAGGTTGTTTATGAATATTTCAAAAAAATAATGAGGTGGTTTGATCTTCACATTTTTATGAACAAGCGTTAAAAAGATAAAGTGGTTTGAAACCCTAGCTAAAGCCTAGCTAGGAGAAACTTGCAGAAAATTCAGTATATCCTCCAAGTATTTATTTCTAGTGAAAAAATTATGATTGAATGTTGTAGAGGACTCTTCCAAGTTTCTGGAATGGCATGTTTGAGCATGTGGACATAGTTGGGCCCCACCTAATTTTTTTTTTTTTGAAAAGTTTTAGTTTGTAGAAAAGTTCTCGAAAGAAGGTAATGGATAAATTGGAATTTTGGAATGCATGTGAGTGAATATTATTTCCAAATTTGTTTGAAGAAAATTTTATGCAGGTACATGGTCAAATGAGCTCCATCCAGGTTGATGAGTCAAAGGGCAGTTTTGAGGCCATAAAAAGTAGTGTTCAGTAAAATGGCTATATCTTGAGCTATAGGAGAATTTTGAAGATTATTCAAGTTGTCATGGAAATAAGATTTAGATATATTTCCATTTACATGAATTTTTCCTTTTGATGAGGTTATTTTCTAGGGTTTCCAGGTCATTCTTTAGACAAGAACTTTTTTGTTAGTGCAATACAAAACAGTAATTGTTGGAAGTTTTGAGTTGGTTAAAGTATGAGATGGATTAGTCAATGCTTTATATCACCTATAATGTGAATAAGGATTAATTTGGAATCCAATTAATCTATTTATAGGTATTTATTTTCATAGAAATGTTTTTTATGAGATAATATGTGGAAATAACCTTTTGGGCAGGCTGAGTTAGTGAAGACAAAAGTGACTATGGTTTGAGCAAGTGAGTATTTCAAGGATTAAAACTTTATTAAAAGCATTTTACAAGTTCTGGAATTTACATTTAGTGCTCACATGACATGTTTTGGTTGAGTAGAAATGATTTTGTGATGTAATGAAGTTTCCAGTTTGTTGAAGGGTGTAGGAAACAACTGTTTTGAGATGTACAAACAACATTGCACCCATTAAATGAAATAATTTTATTTGTTGAGATAAATTTCAAATATGGTTTATATTTAAATGCTATATTATTAATTTTTTATGAATATGGAAGCTTTACTAATCATGTTTTTGGAATGAGGAGAATTTTGACATCCAAATGCATGTGTTTTAGTGATTTTTGGTGCATGAAAAGTGTGTTTTTGCTAGGCCAACTCATATGGGTCACTTGTATCTATTTTGAAAAATTTATGGAATGTTTTTAGTGATTAATTTTTATAAATAAAGGTATATGACTGACCTCCTTTTGGTTAGAAAGAAGAAATGGCTATAAAAGTGAAGTTTGAGCTCATTTGGTGAGCTAATCTTGCAAGGGTGAGAAGTGTGACCCAAAGATGAGTGAAGTGCAGGTATGAGGGAAGGATTTTAGAGAAGATCATATGTTTTACAGGTTGAATAAGGTTTTAAGACATTTTTACAAGAGCTTAGAGGAAAAACAAGTCCATGAAGATCTTGAGAGAGCAAGTTAAAGAAGGTGTGCTTGAGAGAGAGTTTGAAGGTGTTTGGAGCTGAACTTTGGGATCACTATCAGTTGTGGTATCAAAATATTTTCAGTTTTCAATCTTCATTAAAATCTTGTGTGATGTGTCAAATTTATGTAATTCTCTTATTATGTGTAATATCAACAAGGTTTTAGGTTTTGGTGCTCCTTGTAGGGTTAGTGCCTCACTAAAGAAATATCTTGTGATGTGTAATATTCACTTGAGTCCTTTGTTGTGTAATATCATAAAAATTTTAGTGGTTGGTTCTTCTTGTGGGGTTTGTTCCTCACTAAAAAAATCTTGTATGATGTGTAATATTCTTACAAGTCCTTGCTTTGAGCAATATAAGAAATGGGTTCAATGGGGTTTCTTCCCCTTGAGGGGTTCCCACATATATCTCGCGTTTTGTGTTATATCTCTTGATTATTGTACACATAATAATTTTACATGGTTTATGGATATTGAATGGTTAATTTGAATGATGAATCTAATAATTTGAAAATGAAGTTGTAATTGTTGTATGACTGATTCATCCCCCCTTTGAGTCATTGTGTTTCCAACAACCACAACTAACCCCTATACGTGATCCATAATCTCATTTTACATAGATATGCATGTAATATTCTATCTTATCTAATTTACATCAGCTTACACTGTCATTTCTCAAAGCCAATTTCCATAAACTATTGACGATTGCATCTAGGAGATAAAATAAGCTTGGTTGTTTGTCAAGCATTCCCTAGACAACATTCCTAGGCTACTACCATGCTTATTTGACCTTTCCATGACCTATACCAACCTCTCACACATCAATGTTTGAGCTTGAAGCACCTTGAAACTAACTTGAAACTTGCCTGAACCTTCTTTAAACCAACTTGAAACACTGAAAAACCATTGAAAACCACATGAATTGTATGCCCTTTCACTCTTCCTTTTCCATCAATGCCATGTGACATCAATGAAAAAAACCACCAATTCAATGGGGTTCAACAAACTCCTTCTCCTAATTCATCTACAGAGCTAACAACTCAAATTAAGTAAACTCATATTAAGGATGAGCTCACTCCTCCATTAAAGATATATGTGACATCACCAGGACATGCTCAATAACCACCTCATATTGTTAAAATTGTAATTTTGTTATCTGTTATAAACAATACATATGTCAATGATTAGGACTTGAATGAAGCTTATGATGATGATGAACCATTTGATGGTCACACACCATTACTACCTCCACATCCCATCACTTTTGGTAAGGAAAAGGCTCCTTACATTGATCTACTTAAATTTTGACTAGACCTCCATCGCTTAGATACTTTAGGGGGATCATAGCTCCCCCCCCGCTTGCATTGCTATCAAATGTCAATATCATCTCATGCACTTGACACTTCATGCTAAATGACTAATATTCTCTAATCATTATTACAAACATCTTGATACATTTTTATCCTCATTACTCGATGATTCACTCTTGTGCTCCGGTTCACACTTGACTATTCAGGGCATCTTATACACATAAACCTCACCCACTACATGCTAGACACTACACATTACACATTACACATCCTCACACATCCTATATATTTTTCTATATGAATCACCTTACATCTTACATCTTACATCTTACATCTATCATGCATCATTCACAATTTGTGTTTCATACATCATACAAATTCTACACCTATATCCTTTACACATCTTGTATTACATCTTATACATCACTCATTACACACTTTTTACATATATACACATGTTTTTACACATTACACATATACATGCATATTTGACTACTTGATCGTCGTCTCTTTTGAAGGTCCATCCATATGGGAAGCAAGTGGTTAACACCAAAAAAAACATCACTCGACATCACACACATCATACTAATATGCGGGTACATCACACACATTGGCATCTACATGTGTGCTTCCACCCTAGGTTCACTGTCATCACTTTTTACACTTTTTACATCTTTAGTCTCCATGTTCCATGTTTTTACCACTCCACACTTTGTCTAGTCCTTCAGAACACATTCTACTTCACTCTACATGGCTATTAGGTATGCATCTCTATCTACTTTATGTTATCGATCTTTCCACTCACCAACATAAATTGGGGGCAATAAACACTAAATCACACACTTTGGTTAGTTATTTAGTCATGGTTTCATACCACTATTCATATGGTTCCTAATTGAAAAATTGTACAAATTAACTCATGTATTTTTCCATCTTGCATTGTTTGTCTGTTTCTACTTTCGATCTTGCACTTGTATTTTCCAAGTCTGTACTTTTATACCACATTTTTTCCTTATTTATGAATTAAACACCTAGCCAGGACTGGGGTATCCTGGTCCCTTTTGGGAGACCCGATCCTCTTTGCACTTTCCTCTCACTTTTTTGGCACTTTTTAGCCATTTGAACTTCTTATATTTTTGGTGGTTATCCTTTTCAGGGTTAATTATGAACTTAAAGTAAGAGAAACATATAAATATAAATTTATGATACCATAATGAATGACCAAGCACTAAGAACTTACTATCACCACCTAAGGTTACATCATCAAAGGCATTTATATCTCCATTTGTATCCATCTAGCTCCATCACAAAGTACAAAGGTTGGTTCATCTACATCACACTTTATAGGAGGGGAGTTTATTATATTCCATACACACATTATTTACATTCTACATCTAGTTATTTCTCTCTACTCACAAAGTATGACACACACAAGAGAACCTAGGGAAAAAACTCCACACACACACACCTAGAACTACATTGGGTTTTAGATTTAGTGCAATGCTCAGTTGGTAAGTCCACAATTATGCCCGTCAAGGATATTCTAACTACCTCATTATACATATTTCATTTTTAGGGTTTTGATGTTCTACTTGGGGTTTTGTAGGTGATTCCTTTATCGCAGGTCTACAACGACATTAGCGATCACACAGTGAAATACACGCGATAGGAAGAGAACATAGGCGAACATTTAGAAATTCCTTAGAGGAGATTTGTTGGTCATTTCCGTAGACCAGGGTGCCCAGATTGTAAAATAGGCTACCTCAAGTGCTCCCATCCCTTTTCTAGGTGACCCAGTCTGCCCAGATAGTTTAGATCTAAATTTTCTCAAGCTCATGAGTGATGGTTTCATCCTAATGTTTAGCTGATCTCCACAAGAACACAGTCCCGTGACATCTACAAATCATCTAAGGTATTTATAACCCTCTTTACACATTAGGGTTTCATAATTTTATAGCTTACTTTGCTTGGGTATTATTTCAGTACTTCATTGTTGTATTTTTTTATTTCTTCTATAGCATCATATTAGGCTTACAATATATTACATTTTAGCTTAATCAATTTAAAACTTGTAACCATTCGTTTGTAAGGAATCAATTTTTCATCCTTAACCTGGTATTCACCATTGACTAGATTTATAATTAAGAGAGAATCCCCATAAACTGTTAGTTCTTTGAGTTGCCAAGAGATTAAAAAATTTAGGCCAGTTATAAGGGCTTCATACTTAGAAATGTTGTTAGAGCAAGGGAAATCAATGAGGTAAGAATTAGGGATAACATCGTTATATGGTGTGTGTAATAAAGTACCAGATCTTGACCCATGAATGTTACAAGATCCATTAAAAAAATAAGTCCATGAAGGAACTGCATCCAGATACAATAGATATTCATCTGGGAATTCAAAATGAAGTGGTTTTGAGCTTGGAAAATGGGTGGCAACAAGTTAATATGGGAGATCTTACCCTTTGATCACTTTCTTATTAACAAATTTGAAATCAAAATCACTAAGGAGAATGACCCAACTAGACATTTGGCCAGTCAAATAAGGTCTTGATAGTAGATACTTAAGAGGATCTACATTAGAAATGATTTTAATTGTATGATTGAGAAATTAGTGACAAAACTTATGAAATGTATTCATGCTACTGCCAAACATATTTTTCAACTTGTGAATATTGGATTTTATGAGCTATAAGATTTGTACTAAGGTAGTAAATTGCTTGTTCCTGCCCTTTTTTAGTGTTGTGCAAGTGATGTTCCTATGACATGTTCTGTATCAGAAGTATAAAGAAGCATAAGATTATTCTGAATAGGTGACATTAGTATCAGCGGAGTTGATAGATATTATTTCAACTTTCTGAAGGAATATTGACATTCTTAGGTCCATTTGAACTAGAAATATTTATTGAGTAGCTTATTAAAATGATGAAATTTATCCACTAGCTGAGATATGAAATTCTGAATGGACTAGATTTTTCCTTGGATTCCTTGTAGTTAACAAATATTCTGTGGGGGAGGCATCTCCATGATTGATTTAAATTTAGCAGGTTCAGCTTCAATTCCCCTATGTGAAACTATGAATCCCAAGAGCTTTCTAAAAGTGACTCTGAAGACACATTTCTTATCGTTAAGGCATATCTTATACTCCCAAAATCATTCAAAGATGTGTCGTAAGATGAATGGATGATCTATTATGGTTTTTTATTTAGCAAGGATTTCATCGACATAGTATTCCATAATTTCATGAAGAAAATAATGGAAAATGAAATTCATTGTGCATTGATAGGTTGTTCATGTGTTCTTAACGTGAAAAGGAATGACGTTATAACAAAATATGTCCCAAGGTGTTGTAAATTTTAATTTATGCTAGTCTACTTTTGTAATTTGAATATGATTATAAGCTAAAAATCCATCCATTAGAGACAACATTTCATGGCCAGTTGTGGAATCTATGATCATGTTGATATTGGGAAAAGGTAAATCATCCTTTGGACAAGCCTTGTTGATATCATGAAAATATATAAAGATATGGATTCTCGATGTCATTTTGGAAATTGGTATCATATTAAATATCCATTCTAAGTAATCTATTGATTTTATGAAACCGAATTCTAAAATTTTATAAAGTTATGCTTTGACCAACAATGCCACTTTAGGATGCATTTTCCTAAGTTTTTGTTTAACTAGTTTTGTGTCAGGTTGAATCACAAGATTTTGTACCAAAAGTGAAGGATCTAAACCTCGCATGCCTTTGTATGACCATGCAAAAATATCTTGAAACTCAATGAGTAGTGATTTGAATGCTTCTATCTTTGATTTTGATAAGCTTTTACCAAGTTGTAAATTTAGGATTCTCATATGTGCCAATATTAATTTTGATAGTCTCTTTTACTAGCATTTTGGATGTATTCATTTCCTAAAAGGATGGTGTAGGTTGATGTAGGTCACTTGTTTGATCCAAAAGTGAGTCTCCTCTCTCTATTGCCTTGGAAAGGTTTTCACTAGGAGATGTGTCCTTTTCCTTTTTCTTATTATTTTCCTTTTTAACTTTTTACTTCTGAAATAGTGCCTCAGTGAGGTTTTCACTATGAGAGATTGTATTTTTTGTTTTCATGTTTTTAATTTTTTTCATTAGTGGATTGGAGCACTCAATTTCCTCTAATAAATAAGGTATACCATCAAGGTTTATATCAAATTCCTTCTTATGATCTAATAAGAAATAAGGTCTTGAGTCTTGAGAAATTCTTCGATGGCCTCATCATTCTAAAAGAGTTCCATAAATATGTGATTTTGATGGTCCTAATGGATAAGGATGGGATATATGATGTCAAAGTAAAGGGTATGAATTGAAATATTTTCAATGAACATATTGGTTTCAGCTAGGTCTTCGAAGAGGCTATATGTGGAACCGGTCTTAACATCAGAGTCAAAATCCTCCTCACTAGTCGTTATATCAAATAATAACATCTTTTTTTCAAAAATTTCAAAACCTAGACCATGACGATATATATTTTCTTCATATAACATGGGTTTGAGATGACCTTGTTCTTGTGCACCACGTTACCTACCTTTCCATTGCATATTCTACATCACTTTATGAGCTTTATTGTAGTTAGAATATTTGTAACAAATAGCCATCTAATAATCGTATAACTAGGAGCTTGAAGAGAAATGAAATTGTTCATCCTCTAGATATCTATATCATTTCCATAGAGTATTGTCAAGGTGGTAGACATGAGATTATTATAGATGGGGAGTGTTAGGTCTTCCATATCTGCACAGAGATATTGATAGCTTACCAACATAAAAATCATTTTCAAAATAATATTCACTAATACCTCTATGAGATATTTTTAGTTTGGGTGGTGAATTGTATGTAGAAGGTTGAGATTGAAAGAGTGTGTCAGGATTTATACAGTTATCAATGATGATGGGGATGACACAAGGTTAGGCATATATGTCAACGAAAGGACAATAGTTTTCATGATTATACTTTACATCCAAGAGCTTGCAATATTTGAATGGTTTGGCATCTGCCAACAAGGTAAACTATTTTTAATTGTGAGGGAATTTGATAAATTGGTGAAATATGGAAGATACTTCCTGCATAGAACGTATCCATGGCCAACCTAGAAGAATAGTATATGAGGTCTCAACATCGACAACATGAAAATAACATGTTTTTTGCTCAATATGGAATTGTGACATTCAAACCATTCATTTCCTTAAAGATATGGGCTGTCAAAATTTATCAGGTAAAAGCAAGGGGACACATAGTGGTCACTTATTAATTTCTCACTAAAATACCAGTCACATATTCTCTAGGGAATGACCTCGATCAGGTTTTTAAATAGAGTGGTCACCTTTATTAAGGGAATGATGGATCTAGGGATTAAACCTTTTGTCCAAAACCGAAATTAACTAAGACATGGAAGGGGGTGAAGTGAAGGTGCCTAAGGGACATGTGACACAAACTCAAGAATCTGAATGAAAAGTGACTGATCCACATACACCAATCACAAGTCACTTGGGATATTGAGAATATGAGATCCAAAATAACTAATATGAAATTCCAAAGGACCCAAGGCTCCAAAATCCCTAATAAAATGCCAAAGGTTATGGTTGGTTGTAGAGTTGAAAACTTAGAGCTTGGGAGGTGTGACCAACCCAAGAACATGGACAAAAGTTATTGGTCCACATAGAGAACATGTTTCATCAAATTTAAGTATAAAGCATCAATCGTGCCACCAATTAGGATGTGATGCATGGGAAAAGTGTCTCTAAGGTAAAATTTGACATCCTTGTGGCTATCAACTTTCTTAAATGGATTGGGGATCTTCATATAGCCATATCTTTTTGTCTGGGTCACCAAATCTAGAAAAATTGGTATCATTGGAAAGATCCTAAGAATAACTAATTGTTGGGAGAAGTTTTAGGTCACTTTCATCCACAATTTATGACCAAATGAAGATCATTAATGCTAACTTCTGTTTCTTTAATGTAGCATGGTGACATGAGCTAGAGTTCAGTTTTTTGAATCATATCTTTTCATTCAAATATCACTTTTACCTGCATGTGGTCTCATTGGAAAGGTCTTAAAAAAATATTCATTTTAAGAAAAAATTTGGGTGAACTTCATCATTTTAATCATCTTTGAGCTTCCAAATTATTCTCCAAATGGATAGACATGGAATGGTAACTTCTATGGTATCTTCAGATCCTTTCTTCTCTCTTCTTCTCCTATAAATGCAACTTGAATTTTTATTATAAACATATCTTTGTTTGGTATTTTTAATGCATCCCACACCTTGGGTACGTTTCCATATTGGGGATATTTCACGGGAGCACATTTTTAGTAAAAGAAGAGGGGAAAACCCACATGTTTTGAATAAACCTATGAGAATGGTAGGATGTTTGCATGGTAAATGTCATGTGCATTACTGGGTTTACATGGGTTGGAAGGGGATTTGAAAATACCTTATAGTGGTCTGCAACTAAATCTCAAACTAACTCAGAAGACACTACCATTTCAACCCACATCACCCTTGGAAAATAATAAGCACAAATCAAGGAACCTCCTATAATCAAGAAATAACAAAGTGTTGTGGAAAGCTCATTAATTCTCTACATGATAAGATTCTAATATGACAAAGAAAAACCATTTGAGTTATATGATGTACAAAATTATTTCACTTTTCACACTAATTAAATATTGTCATTATGGAAGCTATGATGTACTATTTTATATATATTAAAACCTTATAATCAAATCAAAAGTATTTTATAATTTCAATCTCATTAGTCTTATTTTTATTTTTTGCATGCTTTATTGATATTAGAGATGACACAGAGTTATGGGTAATTTGATTGACACATTTGTCTATGGAGACTCTAGTGTTCGTGATTCACCACAAAATGAAATGAAGGAGGATTTGGATGACCGAAAACAATGACCTCCCATATTTTCATATCTATTAACCTCCAAGCACCCACGATGAAGGTATTAGTTTACATTTTCTTTTGTAATTAAAAATTATTTTTTCATATTTACATGTGTTAATCACAAAAATTTATAATGAACAGACTACTAGTATTTAGGAACATCTTTGTAGCAGTGGTCATGCCTCAACATCTAGGGACTAACCACATAGGTATAATTTACAGTTTTTTAAATACAATTTTATTTCATTTGATTGATTAGATTTAAAATATTTTTAATTATTTTTTGTCATTCAATAATAATAACATATCACTATGATAGGTCTAATTCTCTTATAAACTTGGAGAAGGATGAGGGTGATAAGAGTACATTCCTTTTTGTTGTAGAGAGGGAGTCACTACCTCAGAGGTATATATTTTTTTATGAAATTAGATTTATTCAATTCAATAATTTCAACCTATAATTTTACTATATAAAATTACTTGTATAAATATGATTATCAGCAATAATAAAACACCAAATAACACAATATTGTAGATAAATGATCTCAATATGCAAGTTAGATAGCTTAGCCACTTTGAGGGGGAAACCTCCAAACCATACAATAAGACTCAAATGCTCAATATGATGATTAACTACTCCTCACTACCACCTATATATACCAATCCTATGCTATGGCCAACACCAAGGCCAACCTACTAAACATATGAAAGCATAAATGAATAACATATGACAAGAAGAGAGATTATGTAAGCCACAAGTCGGCACTACATATCCAATATAAGCTATAGGACTAAGGGTGTAACATGCCCCTCCCCTTCAAAGAAACATTGTCCCCAATGTTGGGAAGCCTTAGATGTTGCTGCACAAAATGCTTCATCCTCCCATGATGCATCCTCAATATTCATATTCTTCCACTTGATCAGGTACTTGGTAATGAATCTTGTCCTCAATATTTTGGTGTGTGTCTGAATAATACCTTCAGGTTCCAATATGATTCTTCCTTCCTCATCCAGTTTAGGAAGCACTAACTAGGTGGAAATGTGCTGCCTAATAAATTTCTTCAAGAAAGAAACATGGAAGAATTGATGTATTTTACTTCCTAGAGGGATCTCCAGCTTATATGCCACACTACCAATTTTCTGCAACACTTGGTAAGGACCATAGTATTTAGGAGCAAGCTTATTATCCTTCTTTTGTTTTTTTAATGATAATTACTTATATGGCTACAACCGTACAAAAAAAAATTCACCCTCTTCAAAGTGTCTCTCACTACGATGTTGATCATCCTATTGCTTCATGACAATTTTGTTCCCTTGTAAAATTCTCTCTAAGACTAGAGAGTACCTCGTGTTGGTGTTGAATGTGATCTTCGATTTCTCTCACCTTTGGTTTGACCTTCAAGCTAGAGATGAGTGATGGAGGATGGTACCGTAAAGTGTCCAAAAATGGAGACATTTTGGAGGAGGTATGAAATGAAGTATTATACCACCATTCTGCAAGTGGCAACCATTGCACCCAACATTTTTGTTTATCTGAAGTAAAACATCGAAGATATCCCTCTAAAAATTTATTTACCACCTCAATTTTCCCATCTGATTGAGGATGATAAGATGAACTATGGGCCAGTTGGGTACCCAAACAAGAGAAAAAAATCAGTCCAAAAATTGCTTGTAAATATTGGATCATGATCACTTACTATAATTTTGGGCATGCCATGGAGCTTTTGAATTGTGTCCATAAATGAGATGGAAACTGTACTAGCTGTGAAAGGATGAGCCATGGCACAAAAATGAGCATACTTGGTAAGTATATCCACCATGACCATGATGAATCTTTTCCCTTCTGATTTAGGAAATCATGTGATGAAATCCATCGATACCTCTTCCCATCTCTCGCTAGGAATAGACAAAGGTTGGAGGAGACCTGGTGTCTTAATGGTCTTGCCCTTATTACATTGACACACCAAACATTCTGCCACAAATTTTTGAACATCTCCTTTCAACCCCTCCCAAAATAAATCCTTCTTAACTCTATGATAAGTTTTCAAGAACCTAGAATGACCACCTAGTGGAGAAGAATGGAGCTCTGAAAGAACATGGTGTTTAAGTGTAGATTTATTACAAAAATATAACCTATCTTTGTACCACAATGTATCCCCCTTCCATATAAATTATTCTGATATGGTTGGATCTGTCTAGAGATTCTGAATGAGAGTATGGGTTGTTGCATCTTTCTACCATTTTTCCCTTGCTTGATCTACCCAATCTACCTTTAGTATAGAGATGGCACATAACAATGCTTATGTGGACTCATCCCTCCTAGATAGAGCATTAAAGACCACATTATCCTTCCCTTTCTTATAAATAATCTCATATTCATACCCCAACATCTTAATGACCCATTTTTGTTGCTCTTTCTAAGATAGTCATTTCTCCAAGAAGTATTTCAAACTATCATGATCAGTTTTTACCTTGAAGTGTCTACCCATCAAGTATGGTCTCCATTGTTTGACTGCATGTAATATTGCCATCATTTCCTTCTCATAGGTGGGCTTCAAAAAATTATTTCCTTTTAGTTTCCATCTCTCAAATGCTATGGGATGTCCTTCTTACATGAGTACTACTCCGATCCCATTTCTTGAAGCATCACATTCAACTATGAAGGTATTGGAGAAATATGGAGTTGCCAATACTGGAGTGGTGCACATTTCCACCTTCAATTTTTCAAATTCCCTAGAAGCTTCCTCATTCCAATGAAAGGAGTATTTTTTCAATAATTTTTTGAGTGGTGTTGCTATACTGCCATAGTTTTTTTACAAATCTGCGATAGTACCCTATGAGACCTAAGAAACCTCATAAATGCTTGAGGGTTCTTGGGACTTCCCATTCCACCATGGCCTAGATCTTGTGAGGGTCCACCTTAACACCTTCATGAGAGACAATATGGCCCAAGTATTCCACTTCTTGTACCCCAAAAGAACACTTTGAAGGCTTGGCATATAGTTGATGTTTCTCTAGGGATTCCAATACTGTATTGACATGATGTAAATGTTTCTCCCAAGATTTGTTGTAGATGAGGATATCATCAAAAATACCAAGACAAACTTTCGTAGGAATGGTCTAAATACTGAATTCATCAAACTCTTAAATGTGGATGGTGCATTAGTAAGACCAAAATGCATCACTAGGAATTCATAATTCCCTTGATGAGTTCTGAAGGTTGTCTTATGAATATATTCTTTCTTTACTCTAATTTGGTGATACCCAGAACACAGATCTAGTTTTGTAAAATAAATTGCACCATGAAAACTCATCTAATAAATCATCAATGACAGGAATAGGAAACTTATCTTTGATAGTGTACTTGTTAAGTTCTCTGTAGTCTGGAAATATGTGCCACCTTCCATCCTTGTGGAGCACCATCACCACTGGAGCAAAATAAGCACTATGATTATGACGAATAATACCCATTTCCAACATTTCCTCCACCATCTTCTCGATCTCACTCTTTTGCACATATGGGTATCTATAAGGCCTGATGTTGGGGGGTTAGCTTCCTAGAATTAACTGAATGGCATGATCATGATCTCTTTTAGGAGGTAATCCTCTAGGATCCTTGAAGACAACTGCATGTTGATCAATAACCTTCTGAAGATCAGGATGCACTACCATCATTGGTGGTTGAAATTCCATGGAGAAAAATCATGCTACAAATCCTTCAACCCCCTTTTTAAGAATCTTCTGCATTTGGTGAGAACTAACCACCTGAGGAGTTTTTTCCTGTAGTCCTCAAAGTTCAAATTGTTTACCCTCAAAATGAAAGCACATGAACAATTCCTTGAAATTTAGCTCTATGGTGCCCAAAGTTGTGAGCCACTGAACACCTAAGACAATATCAACTCCACCCATGGGAATAGAAAACATCATAGATTCCAATGTGTAGTCACCCATCATAAGTATGATTTTATGGCATTTACCTGAACATTGGACTGTGCCACCATCTGCAATCATTACTTGAAATTCAGGTGTTGGGTAGATGAAACAATTTAGCCTTGTTGTTCATCTTATGATTGATGAAATTATGTGTGCTCCCTGAATCAATCAATATTGTCACCTTCTGATTCTTAAGATAACCCACAACCTAAAGGGTTTGTGGAGTGCTAATACCTGATAGAGCATGACATGAGATAGTGGGTTGGGGATCTTCAAATTCTTCCTCTAATTTTTCCACTTCCTCACTTGATGTTTCCTCATATTCTTCCTCATCACTGGTCCCTTCAATGTAAAACATTTTTTTCTCAGCACATTTATGACCTGGTCCATATTTGTTGTCACAGTTAAAACATAACCCTTTTTCTCTTTTTTCTTCAATTTTTTGAGGTGTCAGTCGAACTAGCCAAGGGTACGATGGAGGCAAGGTGCTACGATATTTTATGTTAGTGAAGGTCTTCCTTTTGCTGGAAAGAAATTTTTCCTCTACCCTACATGCCATGATAATAGAATTAGAAACCTTGAGTGGATTAAACATGCACACCTCATGCTCAATGTGGTCCTTAAGACCCCCAAGAAATAGGTCATTCAGATACTCTTCTGTAATATCCTCCACATGTAAGGAAATATTTTGGAATTGATGGACATACTCCTTTACTGAACCTATTTGTCATAACTTTGCTAATTGGCTGAAGTAATTCTCTGACACACTAGAACTATAGTGTAATTGAAGCTCTTCAGTGAAAACTATCCATGTGACACTTAGACCATTCTTCTTCCTTTGAGCACATAACCAATGATACCAGATGAATTGGTCAGGTTCTAGATATAAGGATGCCATGGTCACCTTTTGTCCTGATGGGATATGATGGAGATCAAAGAAATTATCCATTTGGGTAATCCAATTGAGTGGATCCTTTTCATCAAATTTACACATTTCCAATTTTAGAATAATGCCAACCATTGGTGAGGAGATCCACCTGAATGTGTAAAGGATCCTCCTTGATTGGAGTGAATTGTACCTATGTGAGTATTGCTAAAGGAACCGATATAAATGGAATGGGGATTCTTTTTTGAAAGAGTGAGAAATAGATCTTGCTTTATTGATTGAAAATCGGTATGAAGTTCACCCCTAAGGCTATCTTTTAGATGAAGAAGCTCATTATTGAGGTCATCCTTACTCACCATATTATTTACCCTTTCCTGAAGTTAGATGACTACCTCAGATACTCCCAAACCAGAAGATTCTAAATCCATATCTTCTTTATTTTGGGTCATTCTTGGAGTTTCTTGACCTTTCCCTTGGCCTTGAGTTGATCTACTAGTCATGATGTAGGGTTTGGGACTCAGGGTAGATAGAATAAGGAAAAAATTTAGGGTTTGGGGTTTCGTAAATTTATTGGCATAATATAGGAAATCATAGAAAGAAACCCTAGCTAAGTTTTGGAAAGATTTCCAAAAATATAAGAAACTTAAGAAAAATTCCCAAAATTTCAACCTCGGTACCGAAATTATGAAAAAACCTAAAACCACTATAAATTTTGTAAAACGAATAAAAATGCTTGAAATTTGGAGGGGAGCTTACTTGATTGATTTCACTATAACATAAAAAACATTGAAAAAATCACTACCAATTTTGAGATATAGTTGAACCTTCACAATTAGGGTTTGACACAGCATTGGCCGAGATCAAGCTCTGATACCACTTGTAATGAAATTACTTGTATAAATCTGAATATCAACAACAATAGAACACCAAAGAACACAATATTGTAGATAAATGATCACAATATGCAAGTAGAATAGCTTAGCCACTTCGAGGGGGCAACCTCCAAACCATACAATAAGACTCAAATGCTCAATATGATGATTAACTACTCCTCACTACCACCTATATATACCAATCCTATGCTATGTCCAATACCAAGGCTGAGCTACTAAACATATGAAAGCATGAATGAATAACATATGATAAGAAGAGAGATTATGTAGGCCATTATTCAGAATTACATATCCAATATAAGTACCTCCTCTGAGAGCTCGCGAGGTATTTTTTGTTGTTCACCTTTTTTCGTTATGAGGTTGCACAATGATCTCTAGAATCACTGGAAACTTGTAATGAAATAATGACCTAAAAAACCCTTAAAGATACAAAAATTCTTAAAAAGAAAGATGCAAAATGAGGGGTCCAACTATCCTCAGTTGTCACAATGGTGATCTTACAACTTAGAATTGCACTACATCTTAGACCCAATATAGTTATGTGTGTGGATTGTTTCCCTAGGTTTCTCTTGTGTGTGTTGTACTTGATAGTGAGAAAATAAGATAGATGTAAAGAAATGTAATAGATGTGTGTGTGGTATAAATTGAACTTCCCTTCTATGAAGTGTGTATGCATAGTAACCAGCCCTTGTGTACCTTGGATGGTGCTAGATGGATACAATGAATCTCTTAGATGCTTCATGGATGCAACCTTAGGTGGTGATAGCTATTGCTCAGTGCTTGGTCCTTTATTATGATCACATAACTTTATATTTATATGATTCCTTTGCTTGAATTTTGTAATTAACCCTAAAAAGGCCGACTACCAAAAAGATAAGATGCTCAAATGACTATAAAGGACCCAAAAGATGTGAACAAAGTATACTGAGGTCAAGGGTACCCAGAGGGGACGAGGGCACCTGGCACTGGCGTCCTGGTTGGGTGTTGGTGTCTAGGATGATAAATATCAAGGTATAAAAAGGAAAACTGAGCAAGCAAGGGTGTAAGACCAAAAGTGGCAACATAAAGCAAAGAAAGGTGGTCAAAGACATGGGTTAATTATTAATATTCTTAATTATGAATCATATTAATAGTAGTATGCAATCAAGACTAGATAATTACCCAAAGTGTGTGATTTTGTGTCTATATTTTCCCCCACTTTATGTTGTTGAGTGAAAGCTTGATAACATAAAGTAGATAGATATGTGTACCTGATAACCATGTAGATTGATGCCAAAAGTGTGCCGAGGAACAAAGACAAAGTGTGGAGGGATAAAAATATGGAGTGTGGATGCTAAGGAAGGAGAAAGTGTAAAAAGTGACGATGAAAATGAACCTAGGGAGAAAATGCATATGTAGATGTCGTGATGTGCTTGTTGTTGATGTTGATGGTTGATTGGTGTTGTGATGTTGACTACCACTTCCCATATAGGATGAAACATGCAAAAGAGAAGAACAAACAAGTAGTAAAATACACTTGTATATGTGTAAAAAGCATGTGTAAAGAACTATGTAAAATGAAAAATGTGAAAGGAACACATGCACCTGATCCATGATGAGGGAAAGAGTGTAGAAAGGATCTTGTAGATGTTGTTGAAGAATGATTTTTTTGGGTGATCTCAGGCAAGTTGTGTCAGCAGCGAGTTTTTGGGGCAATCTCACGTCAATGATCATGGAAGAAGTGTAGGGATAAAAGTTTGTTGTTATCCTCTAACCTTTAACTGTTTTCTGTCAATGTAGAACACCGCTACAAATGGTGTGTAAAAATTTGAACAATTCGATCCAACGTGAAAGTAAAAGTGTTGTGTAGTGCATGCATGACAAGTGCTAAGGATTGTGTACCCTGTAAAATCCGTTGTGAAGATTTTTGTAGACTGTGTTAAACTGCCAAATGTTGTATAACTACCCCCTAGTCACAAGCGTCTAGGAAGGGTCAGGGTCACCCAGGCACTATTGTCCTAGTCTGGGTGATAGTGTTTGTGTTGTGCTAAGGACCCAAGTATGATGTTGAGCCATGTCTGATATTGATGACTTGTGTTGTACTGGTACCTGTGTTGTGTTGAATGTGATGACTGCATGATGTTGTATGGCGTGACTGATTCACCCAAATGATGCCCCCCTCATTTGGGGTGCATGCAACGTCGCTAAAGGAGTATGCGGCCCAAAGGAGGACTGACCATTATGCTAAAATTATGCCATACAAGGGGGAGGGAATGTGCTTGGTAGAAACTAAGGCACACATAAATATAGTGGTTAGGATAAAAGTGTTAGTACAAGTAAATACAAACACACATGTAGAAGACAAAGTGTAAGCTACACAGACAATGTGTAATCTAAGACACAAGAAGATAATGTAAACACTCAAGAAGACAATGTAACCGCTATGAAAAGTAGGCTATAAAACATGGGACACCACTCACGATGTCACAAGACATTTGAGGCTGATGAATAGGCCAAAAGCAAGACAGTGTGCACACAAGACAAAGGGAAAATCCCACAAGAAATAACATACAAAGAGAAAAACATTACAAGTAATGTAACAGACAACCATGGCGGTGAATAAACCTGCAATAAAAATGTTGCACATGAAGCACCCATTAGCATGTTAAAGAGATATAAAAGTATGTCAAGGCATGTATAATCTGATAAAGTAATATGGTATGAAACAAAATGAAACAATAACACCTGTGGTGTATGAAAGTGTATGCCCTTAGGAGCCTCTATGGGTCTAGTAATAAATACTACGCCAAACATCCATGTTGCATGTATAGAGTCTGTAGAATCTGTGATCATAACTAGAAAGCAAAGTGAACATGAATGTGTGTATGGTAAATATAATGACATACAATATATCTATCTAGCATGTGTAATAAAGTGAACATGTAAAAACATAAGTAAGTAAGAGTAAATACAACCAACATATGCAGTATGTTGCGGATGAGAAAAAATGGAATGTAGTGTGAATGATAGGAGCAACATGCCCTCCCCCCCCCCCCCCCGAGTAGATGTGTATGTATGCAATGAGTTTCATTTGTATATGCCCCCTCAGCATTCAAGAATGAACCATAAATGAGAGTACATCATTGGGAAATGGTGATGAAATGTGTGTACTACAAAGATGTGTTTTTCAAAGTGCAAGCATGTAGGGTGTAAGCGTGTAACTAAATGAGTGATGTGAGTAAATGAACGTGAGTGTGGTGAGGTCCATTTGGAGATGTAGACCCTCAAAAGTTGAGTATGGATCATGGAACTAAAGTTCATCATAGTGTAATGACCGCCATCATGTGTAGAAGTAGATATCATTAAGAGATATTCATGAATGTGTAATAGTATGTGTTGCATAGAAGGAGATGAATATGTAAGATGTAAAGGAGTGTATAATGTGATGCTTAGTGTGTTGTGTGTTAATGTGTTGTTGTACGTGGTGTTGATTTTCATGTGTACATGAATGCCCTCAACATTCAAGTGTGAACCAAAGCACAAGAATGTTGTTGTCATCGAGGAAATGATGATACTAATGTATGTTGTTTTTGTGAAGTGAGTCATGAATAAGACATGTGTCGATGTTAGAAGGAGGGGAAGATGAAGTGCGATGTCCCCCCAAAGTGTGTGATGATGAATGAGCTATCTGATAAAAGTGAAAGATAAGGGTCCTCCACCCGATGGTTGTGGAGATAAATGTTGTGATCATGCTCTAAGAGTGGTGGTATATGAGATAGACACTATGCAGGTGAATAAATCCTATACACATATGACTGATGAGTATATGGTGGGAACCAATGTGTATACAAAGTGTGGAGGTGATGGAGACCTATGTGAAGCAAAAAACATTGTATTGTAAGATGGACACCTATGTTGAAGCAGGGTTGGAGGTGATGGACACATATGTGGTGTGATGTGTACGAGGTGGTGAATTATGCCGAGATGAAGGAGTTGTCCTAAATGGTGGATCTAGACTGATGTCATGGAATGTGATGGACAAGTATGTTCGATGATACCGTGTAGGCTATGTGTGAAAAAGGTTCATGAGCTAGGTAGTGAGTTTTAGTGATGTTATTTTCGAGATATATACGGATTCACCTAGATGCTCTAGTTGATGTAATGATTAGCCTCAAGAGGAGGATGTGGCCATAGATTAGATGGAAGAACAACCATTAATAAAGATGACTTGGTTGTTGTGAATGGATTTCAAGCATAAGTGATTCATGGAAATGATATCTTAAGTTTTACGGAGCTAGGCAAGACCTAAGAACATGTCACACCTGTCAAGTGATGGTGCCACAAGAAAAGTGCACAAACATGATGAGAGGACCGACAGGTGACTGGGAGCTGAACAGACACCATATGAGTTGGGAATAGATGGATGATGAAATGTATGTAATAGAATGGATAGCTAATAGACAACAAATAATGCAATGGAACATGTTCTTATAGGTCAGATATGGATCAACTTTAGTCTTATTTATAAAGATGGGATCCGATAGATGCGCTAATGTGCAAGTGATCATCAAGAGAATGATAGCATGATGATCGTGATCAAGAGAAAGAAATAATGTGGTGGAGAAATGTCAATATGAGAAACTAGGAAATTAAAAGACCTGCAATGTAGAAGGAGGCCACTGCACGATATGATATGCATTTACCGAGGAGTCAGTCATTTTCTATGTAATGCTTTGGAAGAGGATTGTCGAATATTTTGAGCTTATGATTTTCATTGACTAGTGTAGAGGTCGTAGGTTATGGAATCTCGAGTTTGTTCTCATCGATAAGATTTTGTATGATAGTGTGAAGTTTGAAACACCTATCTATATAATTTTTGACACATTGATGATAATCAGTTTGAAATTTCTCATTGTGTTGTCGTGCAAATGTGCAACAGGGAATTGACAATTTCTAAGCATGAAAACTATACCCCTGTACAAAAAATTTCATGTTTTATCATTCTGAGGCACCTCGGGTCTACCTAGTCAGTCCAGTAACCTCCCAATTGGTTTTAATTCATTCCCCTAAGTGATTTAAGAAATTCAAATCAACCCCCTAGGTGATTTTACGAGTTCATTAAAAATTGCAAGCTTCATGCAGTTATGGGAAGAGTTATCACTGGCCTTCCTAGGACTAGAGAAACCCCATGGAGTGGAACATAAAAGACAAATATGACATAGATATGATTCAAAGGCCTTGGGACATCATGGAAGTGATTCAAGAAGTTTCAGGAAATATTTGGAGATTTTGGTGCAGTTTCACCAAAATTAGGGTTCACATGCCTAGGCAGTGCACAGGCCAAAACAACCACTGAGCTTCCGAAGGTGATTCTAGGAGCTTTAGATAGAGTTAGGAGAAAAACAAAACATAACTGGAAAGTTAATTCCAAGCCATACAAGATGGTGAAATTATTTTTTTCTCAACACTTTGGAGAAATGGGTTTGAAAACAGTTTTTCTCATGCACAAGTGGAGAACCAATTCAAAAATCTGATTTTTTAGCGATCAAATGGAATAATAAATACATGATACCCCCACCATTTGATTCATAAGGATATTTCCAGTCAATATCAGATAACATTTCATCAAAAAATTCCATCAAGAGCTCAAGTTATCACCATTTCAAGTTGCCCTCTTGGAGCGAGTTTGGGAGTTAGTCAAATTTTTGGAGGACACGTGTCAGCTCTAGGAACTTGGTGGAATTTTATGTCCCTCACATCCCTCAAGTTCAGGTAAATAAACCATTGAAAATTTTTCCTAGCCCCCATATGACCTCTAGATCCTCATGCGACCTCCAGGATCGTCATTTCAGCCCCTAAGTGCTTGCGGGAGCTCAAAGCCTCAACCGTCTGATCGCTGTCACGTGTCATCACCGGGAGCGCCATAGAATTTTATTTCCCTCATTTCCATCATAGGACAGGGATATAAAATGTGGCAAATGTTCCTAGCCCCTAAGGGAGACTTCTGGTCACCCATATGACCAGCTTCCAGCCCCTTAATGCTTTAAAGCTAATTTTTTAGCCTTCATTCCTTGGCGTCAAATCTTCACCATGTGTCATCGCCTTGCTCGCCATGGAATTTGATGTCCCTCACATCCCTTTGAGGATAGGGACATCAAGGACGTGAAAATTCTCCCAACTCAAACTAATAAATTTGAAAAAAAAATCTAACTGTTTGTCGCTTCTTGTTGTTTCTCATTGTTAGAAGAAAAGTTGCAAAGAACACCTCAGTCCACCATTATTGCTCCAAACCAGCTCCGTCATAGCAACCAATCCTTCCACTCCATGAATATTCATAGGTTTCAAATAAAATATTGATCGAAATAGCTAGAGGAACAAAGAATGAAAGAGAAGAGCGAAGGAATTCTTCATAAACCTCTATTGTCGTGAGACGAAGATTCGAACATATCTTGCAAGCTAGTGCACGAAACGAAGAACCATTTGTTGATGAGTTCTTCACTCTTAAAGGCCATTAAAAAATCACCTTCAAACCTCCCATTCTCTGTAAGGAATGCTCATAGTGAAGAAATTTCACTTTCGGCTCCATGAAGAACAAAGCTCAATTTCCCGTCAAACCGACAACCAGATCGAAGAGAAATTTCATCAGTGAGACAAGAAGCAAAAACCTATCGCAATGGAGTTGATTTCATCACAAACGGAGACAAAAACCATACCTATAAATTTCAAACTTCATTAATGGCCTCCATGACACAGTAGTGGAAAAAATCAGTGAACTACCTCTCCACTTCTCAGGGTTCTAGTTAGTGAAATCGCGCAAAAATTAGAGGGAATGATCATTGAAAAATCTAGTTTCACGTGAAATAGTTTTTACGCCATGAAGTCCCTATTTTTTAAAGATATGGAGGAATGAGTTTTCATAAGATTTCTGCCCTATCACATGAAGAACATCTGTGAAAAATGTAGTGAACTACCTCTGCACTTCTCAAGGTTCCAGTGGGCGAAATCACGCAAAAATTGGAGGGAATGATCGTTGAAAAATCTAGTTTCACGTAAACTGGTTTTCATGCCATGAAGTCCCTATTTTTTAGATATATTTAGGGCTGTATTTTTTTCATTATTATTCCCCCGCCGATGAAAATATCATTTTCCCACTTGTTCAGATGAAGGAATTACTCAAAATACGGAACATAGAATCCCGGAATAAGACCTAGATTTTCAAAACTTGTTTTGTCGCAATTTGACATTCGTGGTGCACTTACTAAAAATGGCATGCCTTCCTACATAGGGTTCTATTGCTTCAGTTAAGCCACCATTTGAAGAGGCTATGAAGAAGGCAGTGAACACAGAGGGAGTATCACAGGCAAAGTCATCAAAAAGGTCATCTCAGCTCGCAATTGACACTTACTAATAATAGTAAGTGGTTCCACAAGCCCCTGCTATAAATAGCCAATTGGTCAAAAAAGTGAGAGGAACACAATAAGAAGAAATAATTCAACCTATCATACCCGTTTGAGGTTGGGAAAAGCTAACTATGACACTTACTAAAAATAGTAAGTTTCCCCATCTGTACTTACTAAAAATAGCATGTTGTTCTCAAAGGGAAAGTTTGGCACAATGGGACATAAAGGGATGATCATTCAGGTCAACACCATCATTATGGATCATCCATAGGCATTGATCAGAGGGAATTCGAGACTCATCTTAGGGAATTCAATAGTGTCTCTGGACACTCACTTCGTGGCTCAAGTTGTAGGAGTATCTTATGCAGGGTAGAAGTTACAGTCATCGACAAAACCATTCAGCAATGTTTTTAAACACTCATTCCAAAGCATCTGTGAGCCAATTGAAAGGAGTTTCACACAAGTTTGAAGATTTAGAGTTCCATCGCATTGAGCTTTCCATCAATGAGGATCAATGGACTTCATCGAGAATGGCATCTCCTCTTCTTCTTCTCTCACTCTTCTTCTTCTCTCACTCTTTCTCTCTCCTCTTCCCCCAACCTTCTCTCTCTTCTCAATATTCTAATTTTGCATTGGAGTTGCACTTTTTCATATATATTAATGTTCTTAATGTAATAAGTCACCTTTATGTTATAAAAAGGGACTTAAAAGTTTCCTAGGAAGTTGAAAAGTTTTAAGTTGTGCGAGGAAATATGAAAAGGCATTGGGGGTAGATGAAGAGTGATATCTCATTCTATAAATTGTAAAGCCATTCCCATTTCAAAGGGATGGTGATTGATTTTGTAAACTAAGAGTGCATTGAGATAACAAAGGAGATAGTCAAATTCTTCCATTCCCCTCATTCTCAAATTTCTTCCATTTCCATGTTATGTACAATTTCTGCTCAAACATCAATACAAGAAGGAGTTTCATGCCTTTTTTGATGAGGAGATTTTAGAAACTTTGAGTTCTCAATCTTAACTCATCTTGTTTCTTCTTAACTTTAATGTGTGTGTGAAATTTCTGGTTAATGGGTATGGGACTATGATTTTCTACCCATGACATTAATCCCCTCTTCTCTTTTCTCACTCCCTTTCCTACTCTCTTGGAAAATTCCTCTCTAGAAAATAATTTATAGCTTTTCCACAGGGTCAGTGGAGTGCCCCTGTTGGATCCCCTACCACAATGCCACAAATAAAATCCACCTTTACTCATGCATGCATATACAACAGCTGTGTCGGTTAAGTAGAGGGACTTAGATTCCCATAGCATTGGCAAGAAATCCACAAGTTTGTCCACTCGACAAATTTTTTTGCCAACATGTAGCGAGTGGTTGCTTGTTTGGTAACATTGTAGATGACTGATAGGAGAAGGCAAACTGATTTTTAGAGGTATTTGATTAATTTGACTTGATGATGTGGAAGATGAATTGAGATGAGAGGGTGGTGGATTGATTTTGAGAGGGGGTTTCCTGGGTGGCGCTTGATTTTTTACAGAACAAACATGAGAGGTGATGGCATGATGTTCATTAGACATAGATGAATCATATTTAGGAACCCATTAGCATGTAACAATTGAAGATGTTGCAGGATGTCGTGTAATGAATGAGATAAAACCTTGATGCTCAAGATTCTTGATTCTTCATTATAAAGCATAGAAATCATTGTCATTATGTCCATTTATTCGATGATAGTTGCAATATGGGTGCGCTTGATATTTTGTAAGTCGGTAAGGAGGATAGGATTGAGTAGATGACAAAGTGATCAATTGATGAGTAAGGAGCTCAGTAAGAATGTCACATGGCTTAGCATTGGGATCAAATGTGTGAGGATCTGGTAGTGGTATGACTTGAGGATCACTAATATGAGCACATGTAGGAGACATAGAATGAAAATGAGAAGAAGAACCATCATGAGCTTAAGAAGTATCTTTAATCTATTGGATTTCAAATTTAAGAGATGCAATCATGGATTCCATAGCCTGAAATTTGTCTTGAAATAAATAATGCAAGGCTTGAATTGAGTCCAACATGGGTTGATTAGATGGAGGATCACAAAGACTAGGATTGTTAGATAGATGATTGAGAATAACACTCACTTGATGTGGTGGCATATCTTTAGGGAGATACATGGTGTCTAGGTATTTTTCAAAATAGATTGCAAATTAGCATGAATTTGTATTAAATAATATAAATAAATTTGAGAAATTTAAGGATCCATGATAGAAAATATGATGTTCCAAATAAGGATCTGAATGAGCGATCCTGAGTGGGGTTCACCAAAATGATTAAGCTAAATATGGAAATATATATGCCTAAACTGATTGTTATTGTAGTAGTAAATAAATGATCAATTAATTATAGAAATTACCAAATAAAACTAAGAAAACAAATATGAAACCCTAAGTTCAAGGAGTGGGTAGAAAGCCTTATTTGATTCACAGAGATCCCAAAGGTACACATAGTTGGAAAACTAGAAAATATGGAGCACTTCCTATCACAACGAAGCTCGATAAAATGTAGAGATGGAGGAATATGTTGTACTATGGCACCTAAAGAGGGATAAGGGAACTTGTGGGCACCATATACCTTTTTCTAGGTACCTGTGTTTGCTGAAATGCTCAAAAAACCTACTTTGATGCTCGTGAGGTATTCAATGTTGTTCATATTTTGTCACTATGAGGTCACAAAATGATCGTCGGGGTCACTAAAAAAATTCAATGAAATAATGACCTCCAAAACCCTCAAAGAGACATCAAATCCTACAAAATAAAGATGCATAATGAGCGGTCAGACTATTCTCAGCTATCACAATGGTTATTTTATGACTAAGAATTACACTACATCTTAGACTCAATGTAGTTACATGTGTGTATGTGTGTGAAATTGTGCCATAGGTAGCTCTTACACATGTCACACTTGATAGCGAGAAAATAATATAGACATAAAGAAATGCATCAGATGTGTGCATGGAAAAAAATGAACTTCTCTCCTATGAAGTGTGTATGCAAAATAACCATCCCTTGTGTCCATTGGATGGTCCTAGATGGATGTAATGGACCTCTTAGATGCTTGATGGATAAAACCTTAGGTGTTGATATCTAATGCTTAGTGCATGGTCCTTTATTATGATCACATAAATTTAAATATTTATATGATTACCTTGATTGAATTTCATAATCAACCCTGAAAAAGTGGACTACCAAAAAGATAAGATGCTCAAACGGCTAGAAAGGAACCAAAACATGTGAACAAAGTACAAACATGTTAAGGGCACCCAGAGGGGATGGGGACACCTGACACTAGCATCCTGGATGGGATTTGGTGTTCAAGATGAAAAATGCCAAGGTATAAAAGGGGAGACTAAGCAAGTAAGGGTGTAAGGCTAAAAATTGTAACAAAAAGCAAATAAAGGTGGCCAAAGACATGGGTTAATTAATAATTTTCTTACTTAGAAATCATATGAACAATAGTATGAAATCAAGACTAGATAATTACCTAAAGTGCGTGGTTTTTTGTGTATAACCACATACTCCCAATTCACTAAGGGAGTATGATGATCAAGAGGATTTTCTAGCCCCACCACATTTAGATGATGAGAGACCCTCTCGTCTTATCTGCAATAGGTATTGACACAAAGTGAGAGCGGAATTGGAAATGACTCTCTACGTAAATAATGCTCACAATATATTAAAGGATGTTCGAGGAAAGTAAGTATTTTAAAATTATTTTTTATTTAAGTGTCTTGATTAGTGTTTTTCAACTTATCTTTTTACTAGTTTCTACTCATGTCAGCTTATTCATTTTTTGTTTTATTTATATTGAAAATATATGATATTTAAAACATTTTTTTTATTTTTTGGGTTTCAGGTATTTCAAGATAAGAATTATTGATCGAGTACAAAACATATTCAAATCATATTGTCATAAAGAGTGGAATGAAATTCCAAAATAAAATCGTAAGAGGCTAATCAATTTAACTTAACATAATTTCAGGATTGTACACTATAAAACAAGATTAATGAAAAAAATTAAAGCATAAGGATTTAGGAGAATTAAGGGGGATATCCGGGAAATTTTTATTGGGTAAATAACAAATTTTTAAAAATCATACAATTTTTTCTAATAATTTTATATCTATACTATGCAACTAAAATATGAAAGAAATATTGAACCGAAGAGGAGACTTCTTCGACCACCCAATGTAGTTGAAGAATCTTGGACTAGCCTCTGTGACAAAAGACTCCAAGAGGATAATAATAAGAATGTAAATTTTCTATCTCAATTTATGACATCTAGATTTGCATTTTTTATTAATTAAATATTTAAAAAATATTATAATTAATGCATGGAGGAAAAGTAACATGTTATTAGGTTAAAAATCATGAGTAAGAAAAGGGGAACAAGTGACCCATCGAATGGGAAAACATAGGTTAGCAGAGTTAGTAAATAAATTTGCAAGTTAACTATAAGTTATTCTTTAATCTATTTTCATTCTAGAAATTATCTTACATGAATTATTAATACTCGATTTTTTTTCATTTCACTATTTTTGCAGGAAAACCACTATAATAGACTTGTAAAAAAGAGGTGCTAATAATATTTAAATAAATAGGTTAGGATTCAAATAAATTCATCAAGTAGGAAAATGAGAATGAATTTATATCAGTAAGACGTGTTGTTTATTTAGTTGTGAGTTACATAAATTTTAAATTCAAATAGATATAATGTTTAATCATTATATATTTGCAGGTTGATAGACAAAGGAAGTTGAAAGAGGAAGAAGGGGAGAAAAATAACTCAGAAGAGAATCACATGGAGGAAGAAGAGGAGGACGAAGAATACAAGGATGAGGATGAGGAGGACCAGTGCTTAGGCACTTATTGATTTGTTTTGTGATTAAAAAGGGAATTGGTACCTTTTTGTAATTCCCAAATGTAAAATACTATACATGTTGTTGTATTGAAATATCACGATATAAATATTGTGTTTTTTTTTTATTATGTGTAATATGTGTTCATTGTACTTTTCATATCCAAACCATATTATGAATTTTTTTGCTACATTTTTAATAAACCCATTTCATTTTATCCTTTGAATCTTCAATACAATAAATAATAACATAATATATTATTTTAATTATATATATATATATATATATATATATATATATATATATCCATAGAATATAGTTAATCATAATATCAATTCAATTTCCATTAATATATTCACATTATAATAAATATAAAGTAATACAATGTAATGTTAAAACAAACCTCGGGCCACCGCCATGGAAGAGAATTACGAGAAATCCCATCCTCCATGTGTACAATATTTTCAACCACACTCAAGAAATTAAAAACCTCTTCCTAAAACCGCTTCCTATCTTTGAAAACCTTGCAACCAACACACTCCATATTAGTCACTTTACCTATAAAATCTTCCGAGACCAACAAACTAACACCATGCATAACTACAACCCCATTCTTCCAAGCCTGAGAAAATTCCTTGGAAATATTTTCATCGCATCCCTGATGTCTCTGAAAGAAATGTGTCATACCTTTGTTTCGAAAGATATCCCATATTGTTGAATCCCTTTTCAGAGTAGTGGAAGAGAACGGTTCTACCCTAACACGATTTCCACCCATAATGGTAAAACCAGAAACACACCCAACAATAACCAGCCAAAGTAAAAAACTGACTATATAATTTCCAACTTGGGTAATAAAGAAATATAATCCCACACAATTGGAAATGATGAAAATATTTACATGAATCCATGTATCACACTTAACATTAAAAGCCCTCGTATTTTTGTACAAAGGAAAAACTTTGTATTTGGCGGTAAGGCCATCTCATTAAGCCATACATGCTCATGATGGGCTCGAACTCCCACACTTGCTAATGAGTCAACACCAACATTAGCTTCCTGAAAAACATGTGCAAAACCAATCTCCTCAAATTTTGATACCAAATTCCTAACTTCTTCCGTGATGGGGTTTATATTAATATGATGTTTTAATTCCCCTTTTATAGCTTTGATAATATACAAGGAACCCCCCTCCATATAAATTTTTTTAACCTAATTTCTATTAGCCCATCTTAGACCATAAAGAGTGTCAAATGCCTCAGCATGATTACTAGTTTTATTTCCAATAGGCATGACATAATCCATAACTAAGAAACCTCTATCATTTATAATAATACCTCCAACACCTGCCAACTCCAAACTACTCTTAGCAGCTCCATCAAAATTTAACTTCAACCAACCATTCCTTATTTTGTCCCACTTCACATTACGTTTATCATTATTCTTTATCACCAAAGTCTACTAGACACAATTACCAAGCCCAAAGCTTTAATAATCTCCCTTTCCACACTTGATACATCCTTAACTTCCTTAAATCAAATAATAGATAGGTTATTACTCAGAGTTCCCAATATAAAATTCCCCACCCTTTCTGAGGATTTCTGAGTTTCCCTAAAAATTTGATGATTCCTTTCTAGCCAAATACCCAATAAGAAATGATGTAGTACCAATTTATAGGATTTTTTCAGACACTTAGAGATAAAAGGGCCCTTCCATTGATCATAACATTCAGTAAGAGTTTCCAGGAGCACCCAAAAAACCTTTAAAACACCAAGAATTTTAGAGCTCACTTTTCGAGGATAGGGGTATTAAAGAAACAAATGTTGAATAGTTTCATTATTTTATTTGCATGAAATGCATCTATTTGGAATCATCATACCTTTAACCTGTAGATTATCAATTGCAATAATTTTATTTTGTATGACATGCCATAAAAATAAATTCACCTTAGGAATGATATTATTATCCCATAACAATCACCACTATAAATTTGGTTGTGGACCATTACGGATAATTTGATACCCAGATTTCACTGAGTACTCCCCATGCTTATTTCCAACCCATATACGAACATCCGGTTTATGCCTTTAAGGGATACAAACACCTCCCAGATTGATATTAAGATTTTGGAGATCCTCCTTAATGTCTTCTTCCTCTCCCTTCCATTGAAGAGATCTACAGGTCCAACCTCCATCCAACCTAATCCAATAGTCCCTCAAAAGGCTACCCACAGTAGATATAAAGTATTTTGCAACATTTCTCCATATCACTTGATTTATCAAAGGTTCTTCATTAATCAACCAATCCTACCAAAAATTTATCCTATTACCATCCCCTATTTCCCATTTACTTTGTTTTATCAACAATACCCTACATTTAGTCAACCCATTCTAGAAATAGGAACCTTGTGGAAGGATATCATCTGACATAAAATCAACTTGCTCACTAAACAGATAACTAGATTTAGGGATCTTAGCCCAAAAACCATCCTCATCTTAAAGCCTCCATCCCACTTTAGCCATTAAAGCCCTATTCATACATTTTAAATCCTTCAAACCCAAACCACCTGCCTTCTTTTCTAGAGTGACCCTATCCCAGGCCACAAGGGGAATTCTATCCTTTGATTTCGTACCTGGCCATAGAAATCTCCTCTGGATCTGGGTAATCACCATTCTTATCTTATCATGCATTTTAAATATAGACATAAGATAGAAAAGTAGATTTTGTAAGGAGATCTGAAGAAGCTGAAATTTTCCTACCTATGAAAGTAAGGTCCCCTTCCAAGTAACCAGTTTTTTTTGAAATCTACTAATACGAGCATTCCAACTCTCAAGACCCATCCTACCTTTAAATAGAGGCATACCTAAGTAAGAACCAGGCAGAGAGGTGATTGGACATTCCAACACAGTAGCAATTCTATTATGAACTTCAACATCCACATTTACTAAAATTATAGAGCTTTTCTGAAAGTTAACTAACTTGCCTGTAACTTCCTCAAAGTCTTGAAGAATAATCTTAAAATCCATTGCCTTAGAAATAATAGCTTTTCCCAATTAAAAAGTATCATCAAATTTTTTTTGCATTGTTATAGGATTAATCCTATTAGATATAACAAGACCATGAAGACTCTTCTTGTCTCTATGGGCAGCACAAACTATGCTCCAATTCTTTGCCATAATGATGTAGAGAAAGGGATACAAAGGATCTCCTTGCCTTAGACCTCTTCCTGAAGAAAAATAACCTTCAGATGTACCATTAAATAGGATAGAATACTTAGGAGTAGTTACACATTCCATGATCAACTTTATAAAATGTTCATGAATTCTTAACCGATGCAAAATGATACTCAAAAATCTCCAATAAATCCTATCATATGCTTTATTCATGTCCAGTTTAACTAACATAGCTTCCCTATTAGAAACATCCACAAAGTGAATGATTTCATGAATCGTAATCACATTGTCTAAAATTTGTCTACTTTCAACAAAATCTCCCTAGTTTGGAGAGATAAAAGCATTCAACACATCCTTAAGTCTAAAGGATATTATCTTGGTTATTATTTTTTAAACATTATTGCAAAGGCTAATAGGTCTAAATTCAGTAACCTTACTAGTAGCAAGTATCTTTGGCATGAGGGTTATAAAAGTACGTTAACTTCTTTCAGCAGTTTACCATTTCTAAAAAATTCTTAGATAGATTCCTCCACATCCTTATGCACAATATCCCAAAACTCCTAAAAGAAAAAGGCTGAGAACCCATATGGTCCCGGAGACTTATCTCCTATGATAAATCAATTATATAATTTAAAATTAAATGTCAACTAAGGTTTGAGTCACATTCATCCCACATAAGAGTTGACATAAATTTGGCAAAAATTAGGTACAAAAGTGACATAAATTAGATGCAAAATTGAGGTATTTAAAAATGTTTAGTCACGTATAATTTGAGTCACATTTAAGCCAAAAATTTTGATGCAAATACAAGGCAAAAACATGTCCAAAAGCCTTTAAAATGTCAAATTTTGAAGAAAATTTGACTCTCCATTATTCTATTAACAATTTATGTTGTAGTGTCATGTCATATAAATTCTAGGTAGACAATATTATTCAAAAACTTATGCAAGATTAGAGGTCCCGCAGTGGAATGATGACTTGATAAAATTTCAAATCCCATTTTAAAATAGCTCAATAGGCCTTCAGGTCCCACATTGAATGAAAATTGGTACCATGAATGGGTGTAGTAATAATGAATCCATTTTTATCATTTATTATTGGAAGGATGGATGATGGTGTATTGTGGGTGTACTGTATATGAACTCTCATTGATCTTAAGGGCACCGAATTTTTTCATATATGAGGGCTTCGTTGTAGATGTAATTTATGCATTTTCCATTTGTCCATTTCCTCATTGTAAGCACTCCCTCATTATGGTTTTGACATAAACTACAGAAAGAAAAACAGTAGTGTTAATTCAAAGAATCATATAAATATCCTAGGTTCTAAATCCATCTTATTCTTAAATCTCACATGACAAACCATATGTCTAGCAATGGTGATTTAAGTTCATAGGAAAAAAGCATGTTTCTAGTAAGAAGGTGAACAAACATACTAGTAAATTGGGATGAGAAACAAGAAAATAATAAGAGAGATGTCATGTCATGTATGTTCAAACCTTGGCGATAACAACGCTAGCAACAATGATAAAGTCAAATTATTTGTGATGGTTGTGAAAAATTCACAAGATATAGAAAATTTATAAGTGCATCAATCCTCATGTCTTCCATTTATCAAACTTCTTTAAAAAATGTATTAAATTCACAATGATAAGACACTCATACCCAAAACAAATGCACTTGTATCTACAAAAGGAAAGACATACCTATTGTTTCATTCCTCAATATCAATTGGCAAGCAAATATTTCTTATCTATAAGGGCTAAAATGGTTATGCTTACTACCATATTGTTGGTGGACATGTTGTGCGTTTCAATCTAGTGTGAATAAGTGACCAAGTTAAATCTATTGTCTTTAAAGATGGAACAAAACCACCTGACAACCTATCATGTTTTTTGGTTTTCAAATTCACTAATTGCATCATCTTGGCATGGAATGTTGAGTGCCCCTGACACGGGATATAGTTTCCCATGACAAACATAAGAAAATTCCCTTGAAAATAACATGGGATATAAATATGCACTAAACATGTGTTAACATACCAAAAAATCATTGTTGACATTAAGAGTGTTGAACGACGGGGGCTTGCTTTCAAATTTACCTCTAGAGTGTGTTGCCTCAACGATTTGTGTAACACCCTATTTCTCCTTCAAGTAGTTTTCCAAATTAATACATACTCCAAAATGTCTCTCAAACAGTATGTTAAATTCAAAAATGAATAAGATGACAACCTTATTACTCAGTAACATATCAATGTTTCCTAAACTTATTCAAATGTAGTAAAGGTTTTCCATAACTCTTCCCTCACACCAATTTCCTTTATGCATAATATTCCAATCATATCCACTCATAAATATCCCTATTGAAATATTCATTATGCTTTCTGCATGTATTTTCTAGTATTATTCGTGCATGTGTATATATTTAATTGTAATTTTATCGACAAGTTAAGTTGGGAAAACAAAGGTTTGTATGCCCTCCTTTAATTTTTTTTCTGTATAAGGTCGTTCATTTGATAACTTAGTATATTTATAGAGGCCAGTCATTTCATAAAAAGACGATTAACAGGATGTAATAAGATTCAAGGACATTTCATTCCATCATCATAAATGACACTTAATCATTTCCAACATGACGAGTGAGGATAAGAAGAGAGTAAAATGAGTGTTCGTGATCATTGCTTGTCAAAACTCTTCTATGTTTTTAACACCATGATTAGAGATCCGCATAAGTTTATTGGTGTTACACACAATATAATACAAGAAATCATAAGTGACATGTACGATGTAAACGTCAAAGGGGATGTATTGAGGGAGTCAAAGGGGAGGGATAGAGATAATTGAAGAGGAAGAAGGGGTTTGAGGGTGAAGAAGTGCAATGGAAGGGGAAGTGGAATGGGAAACAATGCAAAAATCAACTCTCTGATGACCACATGAAATTTATGGAAATCATTTGGAGGAAAGGTGTGTTGTGTAAGATGATGAGGAAATAGTTAACAAAGATATCTCAAAACATAAGGTGTGGTAAGACAATATTTCCAAAGTGAAAAATTGTCTACGATTCCAATCCTTGCATTTATTGGGTAGTTAGAACACACATAAATGTAATGGGAATTCAAATGCATGTTTCATGGGATATATCAAAGATAGGAAGATGTGGAGTGGACCTAAAATTCCAAGGTAGTGATTTCATACACATTTTAGATTAGGGTTTCCCTCATCAATGAATGTGATGGCATCTTCATTCAATAATCAATGACAAAAAAAGAGATAGGCTATTTATATTTTTGTGGTTTTTTAGGATTCCGACTAGGAAGTGGACATAAACCACATGCATGTCTTGCACATATTCCATGGCTCCAATTATTCCTCATAAAAAAATCTATTATATATGTTCAACTTTATATTTGTGATCTCTCTAGGATTATTCACGAGAGCTTAAAGGATCCAAAATAACAAATACAGGAAATGTAATAGGTGTTAGAGGGATAATTTTAGTGGTGAATATTCATAATATGGTGAAAATTTCATTTTAGGAAAATTTGAAAAGGTGAATTTTTTGTAGCAGGTCAGTGTCGTGTTCACCTAAAATTTATAGTATATTTTTTTTAGGGGTTGGCTTCACCTACATTTGAAAACATCTCCTATAAAAACCTAGGTGATTCACCGGGTAGTATACTACCACCAGTACCTTACCAATACCGTGAACTTGCATACTCTAAGCACCAGAGCACAGTACATATTTGTTTACTGTTAGTAGTTTGCAGTCGGGTGACATGTGTTATTTTTTGACACGTGACTAGTAATATTTGTTGATGCACGAAAAAGGTTTTCTATGGATGGGTGACAAGGAGATCTTGTTGACGCATGACAAGGGTTTGGTTTTTGATGCTTGACACTAATCTTATTAATGTACAACTATATTGTTGTTGACACATGACAAATTTTTTCTCTGACATACAACAACGATATTTATTGACGTGTGACTTATTGCATTTGTTGACGCGCAAAAAAGGTTTTTTGGGGATGGGTGACAAGGAGATATTGTTGATGCATGATAGGGGATTGTTTTTTGATGCCTGACACTAATCTTATTGACACATAACTATACTTTTGTTGATGTATATAGAGTTTTCTCTGACACACGACTTATTATATTTGTTGACGCACGACTCATTTGACGCCCGAAAAGGAGAATCAAGTCTCAATTGATGCCCGACCCAACTATTGTTGATGCATGATAGTTATCTTGTTAAAGCATGACATAGTACTTCTCTGACGCATGACACAGTCCTTATTTGTTGAAGTGTGACAGAGTTACTGTTGATGCACGATGTTGTTGTTATTGATGCATGACTGATATCTAATGATGTATGACAAAGTTTCAACTTTGTCATTTTGAATAATGGAAGGTGCTAGTGCATAGAATGAGAAGACCCAAAAAGTAACTAAGAAATCTCAGAAGTCCCTGTTCAAGTATTTTGGAAACTCTATTGCTACAGATATTGCAACCACCAACACCCATATAGCTTCCACTGGAATGAATCAGAGTACAGACTGTGTGGAAGGTAATATTGAGGTGGACATGCATTTTGCACAGTATCAACCAAATGACACCTATGATGATACCATGCCAGATCTTGAAGATATACCTGTTGAGATGCCAGATCCTAAAGATATTCTTCCTATTGGGGTGCAACTAGGAGTGCATCAAGATATCACACATACAAATACTCAGAAAAATGGAACACAAAAATCAAATTCAAATTTTGGTTCATGAAAGAGGAAACCAGGTGATTGTGATAATGCTCAAAATTCTACTCAAAAAAGTAAAACATTGAAAACAAACAAGAATATGTGGACAATTGGGAGGACATACAAGTTTGATTGGGCTTCCAAATTTCCATTTATCAAACCTGTACAACCATCTAATTCAGAAGAGATCCCATCTGAATGTACATGTACAATATGTACGTGGAAATTGGGAAAGCAGCAAAAAATGCAACTGAAGCTGGACACTATAGAAAAACACTGTGGAAAACAATATTTGACTGTAATGGGGGAGGATGGCCAGAAAATCAAAACACACAGGTGGAAAACTGAAAAATAATGCATGCATATTAAATATGCAATAGAGTATGAAGTAGAGAAGAAAAAACATAGACATCTCGTGGAAAAGGGAGGAATGATCACATCGCAAATTTGTAAGATGAATCAAACAAATCTGCATGCAAAACTCATACAGTTCTCTACTTTATTTCACATACTAAAGAAAGGAAGACCAATTTCAGATTTCCTCGATTTCAAATTTTTGTATCAATATAATGGAATGCACAACATTCCTTAGTCTCATTGGTTTGATATTAGTGCATGGGAAATGGAAAAATGCCTTTCAATGATAGAGAAGGAAGATTTGAAAGAGAATGTAAAAAATAAAATTTTATCTCTCTTTCAATTGATGAAGTGACAACAGTCGACAACACTGCATGGGTATGTATCCACATCTATACTTTAGAAAATCATATAAGGACACCTCATCTGCTGGGTGTTATGAAAATGGTTGAAAATTGTAATGCCGAAAACCTACATAAAATAGTTGTTTCTCATTTGAAAGATATTGCTGGAATGATTGATTATGAAATTGCTATGAAGTTGGTATGCGTTGGAGCAGATGGTGCATCAGTCATGTAGGGTCACTGAACATGGTTGTGTGTTAGATTGCAAACAACAGTGGCCCCTTATATGCTAGCAATTCATTGTATGGCTCACAGAATGAATTTAGCGTATAAAATGGTAAGCAACTATGAAAATGTTGCTAAAGTAGAAGACCTTATAAGAGAACTTCATGCCTATATGGCAAGTAGCCCAAAGTGATTTCTTGAGTTCCATAAATTTGCAATTGGAATTACAGATGGAAAAAAAATTTGAAGGATGTTGAGACGAGATGGATTTCTTTGTATGAACCTGCATGCAGAGTTCATGAGGAGTATCCTTTGTTGGTTGGTTTCATGCACAAATATCGTCATGAAGTTGACAGGGCGAGGGACTTGTTGTTCCATTTAACTGATTTGGAGACATTTGCTTACATTGGTTGGTATTCTTCCAATGTTGTAGGAGATCAATACACTGATGAAGCATGCACAGGGGAGATTAATCTATATTGTGGATTTTATACAGGATGAGAAAAATGGTATGTCAAAGTCTTGATGTCTTGTACTTGTTCCCCAGATATTTTTGATACACCTATTTTTGAGAATTGGAAAGCTTTATTAGATCTTAAGAATCCCAGTAACTATTTGAGATTTAATATCCATGATCAGCTCTGTATCAATGTTAATGGGAGGGACATACCACTGCACATTTTGTAAAAAACGTCAAGATATTACAGGATTGGAAAGAGAAGATGTTCCTGTGACACGTAATCTCTTTGAGTCTGTTACAGTTGAAACAAGAATAAAGCTTAAAAAAATTTCAGAATCCTTATCATCAGAAATTAGAGAACGTTTCTCCAAAGATAAAATTCTTGAAGCAATGGGTGTGATGAATCCTAATTTTTGGAATACTGAAGGTGCTCGTGCAAACTTTGTAAGAAAGCATTTCCATAAATCCATGGGTACAATAATGGAACATTTCACAAAGAATTTAGAGGTCAAGGGTATGGAAATCAAAGGTATACTGAATGTTGATTTATTAAAGTCTCAATCAACAAATTTTGCAACAACAATGAGGAACCAATATAAAAATTTAGATGAACCTTCTGAGAGTGGTGCTATTACAAGGCTCTGGTGAGGAATCTATCAAAGTAATGTCTTACAAGAAGACATCAGTGAATATTTCAGATTATATGAGTTATGCCAAACAATGATTTTGGGGTCTGTGGAGGATGAAAGGGTTTTCAGTGCTTTATCATTTATAAAATCAAAACTGAGAAACAAGTTGGATAAAAATATGGAAAGTTACATGAGGTGTTATGTTTCTCGCTACTCCATGGAAACCTCTCCTTTTGACAAGAGAAATTGCACATTTGAATTCCCTTTCCAAAAGTAGAGGTGTAAATAATATAGCTACAAGTACAACTTGTTCCCAACGATGAGACTGGAATTGGTGTGTCATCACACTCTACAGAAGAGAACATCGAATTTGAAGAAGCTATTGATAATGGATTGTTTCAACTTTAAATAGGTATCTCCTTGACCTTAATTTTATTGTTTTTCACCTTACATTTTAACTGTGGTTATTTATTCAATTTCATATTAACTATACAGATGCAAATAATAGTTTGTAGTTAGATTAACAGGAACACAATTGTAACTCTACAGATGCAAATATTGACTTTTAGGATTTTTATCATATTTTGTTTTAGCTCTTGTTATCATTAAAGATGTTACAGGTATATATATTTACATTTATTTAAATACAATTATTTATAAAAAAAATGTTTTATATAATTACTATTTTGGATTTGTCGAATACCAATTTCTGTTTTAAAATTTTGTTTGTTACATGCATTTGTCAAATACTAATTTGCAAGGCCTTCAGAGTTGAGATATGCATATTCTTCCACTGTTATACTCTTCCAGAATTCCAAACTTCTATTGTCCAGACATGTACATGTTATCATTTGCATTTTCTTTAATCTTTTTGTTTCTTCCTTAATCCGTTCAATCATTATTTCATCTTTTTTTCTTGAAAACATGGGTTGACATCCATCTGAGGAAGCTCTCACTTCTCGGGACTGAAAATGTCAGGAAACTCACCCATCTATATACTAATCCATTTTTCATGTTGATTTTTCTTGAATCGAAGATCTTCTAGCACGCTACAAAGGATGATTTCTCATTTTCCTTCCATATGCTTTGTCACAACCATCTAAAAGACAAGAGGTAACTTAAACCCTATCATATGACATTGCTTGAGTTTTTACAATTATGTTTAATTTATTTTTGTATTTGTAAAATGCTTTGATGAAGTGTTTAAAATTTGTGGGATAAAATCAAATTACATGTATTTCAAATTTTACAAGTAGAGAGAGGAAGATTTTTCCATATTAAGATGTTTCTGTCATAACACATTCCAAATTTTCTTAAAACAATTATCCATTATCATCATCCACAATTGTGCTATAAGCTAAATCTACATCCATAAACAATTCATCATCATCCATATCTATTTTAATGTCATCATCCACATTGATTCATTACAAGTAGAGAGAAGAAGATTTTGAGAAGGTTTAAATGCATTGATACAGAGTTCAATTTTACAAGTAGAGAGAAGATGTCTTATCCTAGAAAGATTTTGAAGACATTCCAAATCATTTTCTTAAAACAATTATCCATTATCATCATCCATGATCGTGCTTGAAGCTAAATCTATGTCTACAATTCATCATCATCCATATCTATTTTAATGTCATCATTACAAATGTCATCATATCATTGATTCATTACAAGTAGAGAGAAAAATATTTTGAGAAGGTTTAAATGTGTAGAAACCTGATACAAAGTTTTAATTTTACAAGTAGAGAGAAGATGTCTCTATCCTAGACTCCTGACAAATTCCAATTATTCTTAAATCAATTATCCATTATCATCATCCATGATCGTGCTTGAAGCTAAATCTAAGTCCACACAATTCATCATCATCCATATCTATTTTAATGTCATCATCCACATCTAATGTCATCATATCATTGATTCATTACAAGTAGAGAGAAGAAGATTTTGAGAAGTTTTAAATGTGCAGAAACCTGATAAATATTTCAAATTTTACAAGTATAGAGAAGATGTCTCTGTCCTAACACATTCCAATTTTTCTTAAAACAATTATCCATTATCATCATTCATCATCATCTATATCAATTCTAATGTCATCATCCATATCATTACAAGTAGAGAGAAGAATATTTTGAGAAGATTTTGAGAAGGTTTAAATGTCTCTGTCGTACCACATTCCAAATTTTCTTAAAACAATTATCCATTATCATCATCCAGATTCCATGATCGTGCTTGAAGCTAAATCTATGTCCACATACAATTCATCATAATCCATATCTATTCTAATGTCATCATCCACATCTAATGCAATCATCATTACAAGTAAGAGAAGATTCTGAGAAGGTTTAAATGTGAAGAAACCTGATACAAAGTTTGAATTTTACAAGTAGAGAGAAGAAGATTTAACTCTATTAGTATTAAGATGTCTATGTCATACCACATTCTAAATTTTCTTAAAACAAATAATTAACCATTATCATAACACCATCACATTCAAGTTTCAAAACACCATATAAAATCTAAAATTCATATATAATATAAACAAGATATTTCATATTATAAAGTAAATTTTCAAATTTATGTAAATCTACCATCACACTCAAGTTTCAAATTTTCAAATCTAGATTATAAAGTATTTCAAATTTTTAAATTTAAAGTTTCAATTTTTCAACCCTCAATCATGAAATTTATCCCCAGACAAACTGCAATATTTTATACCCCTTTCCCCAATGGATTCCACACTTGTACTCCTTTCCCCAATGGCTTCCCCTCCTGTACCCCTTTCCCTAATGGCTTGAATAATCCCAAAACTAATCATATCTTCCACAACACTGTTTAGATTCTTTACGATTATTTGTTCTTCCTTTGTCGCATCTCCATGGGATAGAAAACTAGGATCTACAACTGCCTTAGTTTTGAATAAAATTTCAGGGTCAAAGCCATTCTCTTTAATTATCCGCTTTAGTGTATTGTTTTGTTTGTTAACTAAAACAATATTTTCTTTCAAATTCATTGTTGTGGATAAATTGTTCTTTGCGGTTTCCAAGTGAACTTGGAACACCTTTGCTTGACTCTTCAAATTTTCATATTTCAACTGCAAAAAAAAAGTGAGCTCAATTAAACATATTACTAAAATAAGAAAATTTCAAATTAACAAAAATATTGTTTCAAAGTGATAATACTTACGACCGCTCTATCTCTCTCGGCATTTGCAATTGCCACCAGATCCTTGTCCTTAGACCATTTGTTAAAATATGCCTGGGCTTCAACACTAATATTTTCCAATTTGTTTAATGCTTTATCTAAAATATCATCTTTATAATTGTTGTTATACGTGACAGTCCCACTTCTTACTTGGGTAAGTAAGGAATCCATCTTCGCAGGTTGATTTTGGACTGCAGCATATAAACTGTCCCTTTGCCAATAATTTTCAAAATGACTTATTATCTCATTGATTAGTAATTTTTCCCTTCTCTCCCATTCTATGAGCTGACTGATATGAGGTACAATAAACTCTTGGACATGGGATTAACAATCATAAACAATCAATTTATCTAAAGGAAATGGTAGAAACTTTTCACCATTTGTATCTGAAGAAGATGATGTCGCTGGAGAGGTATGGGGGCTTTCGGGTTGATCATCTACTGCTACCTCTTTTTGCCTTTGGGTGGCCTGATCCTATTTGTGATAAAATAAATCAATATTCAAATATTGAAATCGAAAGTGAAATGTAAAGAAATTTGAATAAATTACATTGAAATAGAAGTATACCTGCTGGCCTTGAATCATCTCACGTGTATTGAAAAATCTTGTTGGGTCATTGCTATCAATGCCCAAGTAATCTTCATCTAAATTTATATTATTTAAAATTGATACACCTGTTGCATTGGGAAAGCCACCGAGAGAGAGGGTTGAATTCAAAACGAGGAGGCAATGTTTAGTGTCCCACTAGGGGCCGGAGGAATTGGCATGCATTTACCAATGTTCTTTTTTCCTGAACCTCTGGTTGGAATTTTGAATCATAATGGTGGAGGAGGTGGCAGTGCCACTATTTGTATAGAAGGTGAAGGACTGCAATGTACTGAAAATTCCAAGAAAAATCAAAAATCAAAAATCATATGAAAAATTAAACTATGCAAAAAATACAAAATTATATGAGAAACTATTCAAAACTTGTACTAAAGCAATAAAATCATACCTTGTTGTTGAGGGGTAACCCATCGTGGTACTTCAGGTGGCCATGTTGGAGTAGTAAATGGTTTCGTTTGAGATGTGTGCGGTTGGGATTGCTGAGCAGGGTGTTGAGAAGAGACAATTGCATGTAATTGAACTGAGTGAGTTGGCGAAGACGGTTGACTTTGAGAAGCACGCACATTGCCCAAAGTCCCTGTAAGTGCAACAATAGTCGATTGCATGTCAATTCAATATGGTAAATGGTAAATTGTAAATAGAAAATGGTAATTTGTAAATAGTAAATGTTAGGGTATTACATCTCTGGCGTTTAACTAATGCAAACACTTGGCGGTTCGAAAATGAGTGAACTTCCATTTCAGATTGTGAATCTATGCCGACGCCTCAGGTGTTGTTGGCCTCTTCCTCTTGATGTCACTTTTTTTTTCATGGAAGGGCCTCCAAAAATCTTCTCTGCAAAAATGGTCAATATTTAATCAGATTCTAAAAGAAAATAATGTTAGTATTGCATAAATATTCAATCAGAAGAACATAATAAGGACATAAACCATACTAAATTCTAATGTCAAAATATAAAATTTATACCCGTTGTTCTTAAAACGGAATTGAAAAATTCTTCATTGTCTCATGTCGTGCAAGTAGGAATTGGTTTGTCTTTTAAATTAAAAAGAGCCTCGTAATAAAGGCCAAGGAGATAGTTTGTGGAGTGAATAACTAGTTTTTCAGAAATGATGCTTTTGTAATGTTATTTTTTATTTTATTAGATAAAAAGGTGCACCAGTCAAATTTTAGCTTTTCGATAGTTGCAAGAATGTATGCAATAGCCCAGTTTGGTATATCCATTTTTCAAACCTGCAAAACAATTCTGGCTTGAAAGAAAGAAATCATGGCAGTAAGAAAGTGGTGTGCAATTCCTTGTGTATCCACACCTCGTCTTGATTTATTGACGTGAGCCAAAAAAAATCATTGGAATTAATATCAATTTGAATTGTATCAAAATAAAAAACTGAAAATATCAAATGAAAATTGAAAATAGATTACACGTACAATCAACATGGAAACTGAAAGTAGATTCGAGGTACTTCTTATCATTTTTTATGAGGGTTGCTTTCATTGTTACTATGGGGGAATTTTTATACGGAAGGCCTGTCAACTGATGGATATTAGCTGGATCGACACTGAATTGAAACATATGACCGTCGTCCATAGTAACAGTAAAATTACCATCCTCTGTATTGTACGAGGAGAGAAGGTAATTTATAATGTCATGATCAATCTCAAACTGGGGCATCTTAACGAGCCCATCAAAATCACATGCATCTAGCAAATCTTTGTATTTTGTATTCATTTGCAAAAATGTCTGAATGTGGGGGCACAAAAAGTTCATGTATTGTATCTTTCCCTTGGATAGGGCTTGTGGGTTGACCAATGCTAGATTTTCCATTTGATCTTGGTCTTGAGCTTGGGTTGCACTTGTAGTTTCCATTATACTTGAGCTTGATTGGAGAAGCTTGATTGTACTTGTGCTTGACTGGAGTAGCTTGATTGTACCTGAGATTGATTCCTGTGTAAAGTGTGAAAATTCAGGAGCCAGGAAGTGTAAATGTGAAAATGAGGGGTGGGAGGGTATTTATAGGACAAAATTAGGGTTCTCAAGCCTTGGGTGCATGACAACGAGACTTTGCTGACCTGACAACAACACTTGTTGTCACGTCATTAAAAAGTTGTTGACGCGTGATAACAAGACTTGCTATCATGCATCAACAAACTTTTTTGAAGTGCGACAACAACACTTGTTGTCCCACGTCAACAAGATTCATTGACGTGCGACAACAAGTGTTATTGTCACGTGTCAACGAAGTTTGTTGATGTGTGACAGTAAGTCTTGTTATTGCGCGAAACAAGCTTGTTATCATGTGTGCAGCAAAGTTTTTTGACGCGCGATAACAAATCTTGTTGTCGCGCGTCAAAACTTTGTTGACAACAAGTTTTTTTGTCACACGTCAACACTCTTTGTTGATGTGTGATAACAAGACTTGTTGTCGCATGTCAGCAAAATTTGTTGACACTCGACAACAACACTTGTTGTCGCGCGTCAACTATACGTCAACAATGGACAATATCTATTTTCCTTCATCTGCAAATTTTTTCCCTCAGCACGCTCAGTCTCGCTCAAATAATAGCAGGGGAAAATTTAGTTCTCAAAAATTGGAAAATTCACCTTTACGTGAAAGTGATTCTAGGTATATTTGTTAGGGATTTTCCACCTCCATTTTACTAGAGGTTTCTTAAAATGAACCCTTTCCTAGCCAAATAATATATGTTATATGTGTAGCAAAAGTATACATTATTTAACCAAATTTGGTTATGCTTTTCATGGCATCCTCCTATGGGGCGGTTCCATTCTGGTGAATGGTCCAAAATATTTTGGTTGTGTATAATTTTTTTACTTCAATAAATCAATCAATGTATTTTTCTCCCTCATTGGCATTCATCATTGGTATTAGAGATTTTTTGATCTAGCAACCTGCTTGAAGATTAAGAGGAAATGACCAAAAAACATGGAGGTCTATTTCAGATTTTTGTGCAGAACGCGTGGAGATACGTCCAATCAAAGCAAGACTTGTCTAATCAACGTGTGTGCGCAAGAAAACAACCTACAGTTTAGCGTGAATCATTGGCACAGAAAATAATCATGGAGCCATGATCTGGTGTTTGGTTTGTTCCTTTCTTTTAGTGCTTTGGAGTTTTGTTTTGTTGTCTTTTTTAGATGCCCTACATGAAGGAATACAAGAACATCTCGCCAGTAGTGAGAACATAAGAAAAATGAAGGAAGAAAACTTTGCCAACTTGCTTGGAGCCTTCCGTAATTTCACACACCACATTTACCTGCTGATTTGTCACATTCTTGCTCAGTCTTCATGTGACGTGGGGTGGGGAAACCCTGCATTAGCGCTAAAGCCTGCCCAACTAAACCTGTAAGGTGGTCAGAGCATATCAGACCTATAGATGAAGATGTGTCCAACATTAAAACACCTACTCTCTTGGCATGAAAGCAACATGAGAAGCATGTCGATTTAGATCATAAAAAAACCAACGTGGCATTTTCACACACGAACATGATTTTACATCATTTTTACTGACCTAGAGGTAGCATTTGGTGTAAGTAATAATTTTAATACACATGTTTTATTTTTTTGTTGATGTTTCCATTTGGTACACGAAAGGTGTTATGGACATTTCCTTTATATTGAATGAGACAGACATTATGTCGGCCCCCAAAATACTGTTTTATGATGCTTAACTCTCGAAAGGGCAAATTATGCCTCTTGGAAGATGAAGATGCACACCATTCTCTTATTTTAAGATCTCTGGGAGATCTTCACTGATGTAGTCTTTCATCCCACTGTAGATGAGAAAATGAAGTATGACAAGGTTGATTCAAAATCCTTAATGTTGATTACTCTCAGCATTTATGATGAGGTGCAACCACACATACAGGGTGTGACAACATCAAAGGTGGCCTAGGATACTCTCTCCACCAACTACAAAGAAAATAATTTGACAAAGATCCTCAATCTCCAGTCAAAGATTTATACAATGAGTATGAAATAAGGTGATAAAGTAGAGGAATTATTATGTCGTGTGGCAGAACTACGAGCAGAGCTTGGAGCACTTAGAGAATTGGTGGAAGATAAGTTTCTTGTCCCTCTCACACTATGATCTCTTCCTTCCCAGTTTAGAAGATTCATCACCACATTGACCATCACAAAAAAAAAGGTGAACTTTTCCGATTTGGTGAACTTTCTATAGTATGAAGAACCATTCAGACAGTGCACAGAAGAATTTTAGGAAAAAACATTGATCTCGAAGGTAGCATAAGAGTCAGAAGCCTCATAAGGGAAAATAAGAGAAAACAATACACAAAAGTAGCCACTAGAAGCAACAACAGAAGAAAATTCTCAAAAAGTGAATCGATGGTGTCACATCCACACCATGAATACACATGACATTATGAAATTGTTGGTATAATGGCCGCAAACATAATGTAATTCTAGAGAAGAGAAGCACATCTGGTCGTGGTGATTCAACGAAATCCAAGTGGCATCCTCTCTAAAAGAAGTATAAAGGACATGTCATAGCCCAACCAGATGATGACTCGGATGGGGAAGTACAAGAATCAGCAAATTGTGATGCACATGAATATGATGTGGTTCTAGTCTCCCAAACATTGCAGTCCATCACAAAATGTTTTGGTTGATTGAATTTAGCACTAGCAAGCACATGACGAGCGATAGGAAGTTGTTTGATTCATTGACTGATCGACCCACTAGAGATCAGGTTCGAATTGTAGACAACAAGGAGTATGTTGTAGAAGTAATAGGAAATGTCACCATTCCTCTCAGGGTGAGAAGATATACTCTCACGAAGGTGATCTATGTCCCCAGCTTGACCACTAATCTCTTGTCTATCTCTCAACGATTGAATCATAAGCTTAAGGTGGATTTCATGGTTTAGAAAGGCATAAAATCTTGTTTGATATCATGAGAAGGTACGATACTTGTTAGAGATTTTTTGAAGGATTGTTTATTTGCATTAGATGCAGTTTCATCCTCTGTAGTTGGTTTATCTTCCTCCATGGTGGAATCCACTACACTCTAGCATTATCAATATGGACATCTTTATGTTGGCTCCCTCTATCAGCTAAGTTCTAAGAAGATGGTACAAGGACTTCCTCCACTCTCCCATTCATTACCTCTTTGTCTTGGATGTTTGGTGGGGAAACAACATCGGGATCTGTTCGATTCGATTACATTTCATGCCAAGAATCATCTTGAGGTCGTATATACCAAACTGTGTGGACCCTTTCCTTCTTCATTTAATGGATTTCATTAATTCTTATTTTTCACTTATGACTATTCCCATAAGACATGGGTGTTCTCTCTCCGAAAGAAGAGTGAAGAATTTTCCAATTTTTATATCTTCTATAAGCGAGTTGGTTCAACAGATCGACCAAGCCCTTCTCGTCCTTTGCTTAGATCGAGGGGGGAATTCATGTCAAATAAATTCTTGGCATTATTGAAGAAGAGAAACATCACATAACATTTGAATGCCACCTATACCAGGGTTCATTTTAAGAGACCTCTTGGAAATCGGAGGTGGAAAATACCTGGCGAATATCTCATTTGAACCGGTTTCCATTGTGAAGGAAACATTTTTTGGGGGTGGTATGACAAAATTTCTGATTATAGCACTGCGACCTCAAACGGAGATTGTGCTGTCGCGAGGACAAGACAGGCTGTAGACGTTAAATCAATAGACTTTGGGTACTATCGCTAGGTTATGAACACACTATTGACGCGCGAATGTATTGACGCGCGACAGATAAAATCTAATTGTCGCGCATCTGCAGCCTCCACCCTCTGCTTTTTCATCAAAAAAATCTCCGTCTTGTGCACTTGCGTCAATATAACTCTTTGTCGTGCGTCTGCTATGCGTCAATATCTGTTGTACCTCCTTGTCGACGCGTCAATATCTTGATCAGTGTTTTACGCGTTTCAAGTCATTAACCCTCATTGACTTGCATCAACAGACCTTATTGACGTGCGTAATTACAAGGTTATTGACAAGCGCGAATCATATGAATACAAAGATATGATGAGCGTCAATAACCTTGTTGACGCGCGTCAAGAATCTATTGACTATCACCTAAGGTTGCATCAAAACCTTTTCATGCGCATCAAACCTCCATTCACGCGCGTCAACTAAGGCCTTATTGACGCGCTTCAAGGAGGTCTATTCTTTTTTCATGCACAGCAAATATCTCATGTCGCTACATCTAGATATTGCCTCTTGCCCTCTGCTTACGCATCGAAAAAATCTTCCATGTCACTCAATCAACAAACTCTTTGTCATGCGAACTACTATGGATGGCTGAAGGTATCGTCAATATCTGCAGTAACACTTATCGCATGTTCAACTATCCGTCAGTTTCTCACATCAACAAATAACCCCATTGTCGCGCATTTACAATACGGGATATATTATATTGTTGAGGGTTGTGTAGTAGTTAGTGTTCTACCTGGCAAAATAATCTAGGATTATATAGGGGATATTTTTCAAGGGTAGGGACATAGAAGCCGACCCCTAAAAAAATTAAAGTGTAATTTTTAGGCGAACAGGTCACTGATAAGGTCCCACGCCAGGGAAATTCAGCCTTTTCAAAATTTTCAAAAATGGAATATTCACCATATTACGAATATTCGCCACTAAAATTATCCCTGACCTCATTTTTCCCTCAGTCATATCTTTAGAATTATTACAAGAGTTGCAATCGGACTATCATGGAGATGGCTCGTTACATGCTTTCCACTACAAAGATGGAGAATAGATTTTGGGTAGAAGTGGTCCAGATAATTGTATATCTTCAACCGTGCATCTATAAATATCTTATAGGAAAAACACTGGAAGAGGTATGGAGTAATCATAAGCCTTCAATTTCTCATTTGAGAATATTTGGTTGTAGAACATATATGCATGTCCCAGATAAAAAGAGGAAGAAGATTGATGCAAAGACACTCCAGTGCATATTTTTGGGGTAGAATACTATCTCAAAGGTATATCATCTCATGGATCTTGAGACAAAGAATATATATGAGAGTAGAGATGTCATTTGTGACGAGTCATCATTTGACTCATTTCCATAGAAATAAGAGTCAATAACGACCTCCTCTCATAGATTGCTCTCATAGTCAGATGATGAGGATGAGGATTCTTCACAGAAGAAAGATAAGCTGCAAGGAGAATTGTTTGTTGATCTTGGTAATTTGGAAAATAATTCTTCACATCAGCAGTAGAGTCAACGTCCTAAGTGGTTCCAAAGCACCATGAGGGACTCTCACCTGAAACTCTCTTCCATATACTTCATCAGGAGTCATAATGAGAAGACAAGTAAGAAATGAGGTAAATATCACACTCATGAGTTCAGTGGTTGATAGCACTAAACCCTATACAGTTCGTGAGGCACTCATCCATCCAGAGTGTAAGAAGGCCATGGATGCAGAATATGACTCCTTGATTTATAATTGGACATGGGAACTTGTCGATCTTCCTGTAGGAAAGAATTCCATTGGCTGCAAGTGGATTTTCAAATAAAATAAAGGGAAGATGGATCTATCGACAAGTACAAAGCATGGCTAGTTGTAAAGGGTTATGATCACCAAGAAGGGATTGACTATGATGATACCTTTGTACCCACTCTGAAGATAAAAAACATTCAAGTTTTTTATGCACTGACAACACAAAAAAGATGGAAAATTCAGCAGATAGACGTAAAAAGTGCTTTCTTAAATGTTGATCTCAAATAAGAAGTATACATGACCCATCTAGAAGGATTTTTCGATGAATAACATCCTCATAAGGTATTTTTTCTAATTAAGTCTCTTTATGGAATTAAACAGGCACCATAAATCTCTAGATTTGCATAAATAAATTAAGCAATAATTAATTAAAATCAACACATGAAATGAAAACTATAGAAGATAGAAACCAAATGTAAATAGAATGGAGCAATTTCTATTGAATATGAGAGGGAATTTTATACAATTTCTTACTCCTAAAATCATGGAGTCAAGTCTTATCATTTTATCCCCATATCTCTCCTTTATTCCCTAGTCTTACTCTCAATCCCAAGATATTCTCACACATTCCTATCTCTATGAGTTGTGCATGACAACTAATTGTGCACACTCATATATTATTTTATAAATATTAAAAACTATTACTACCAAATAACCCAAACCACTCCTAAGTGTTCACACTATGAACAATATTTCAGTAACAGTCACCCCCTTAGTGTGAACATGGGGAAAGCTATCTCCTGTACATGCTCATGATCTACAAAGAAATGAAAGTTTTCAATGAGTACCAACAACTCAAACAATATGAGGTTTTCAAAGAGAACCTCCAACTTAGAAAATGGTTTTCTAGTGGAACCAACCACTACATAGCAATGTACATTATTTTGCTCACATCATTGTTTCTAACTTAGAGAGATTACAAAATAGAAATTATGCTCATGCAGGATATTTAAACAAGAATGTTACTTCTATTCATTATTACAACATAAATTAAACACACCACACAACAAAAATAAAAGGTCAACAATACCATGAAGCAATCTCTTTGTTGGTGACTAACAAGAGATACCAATTTGCCTCCATCTTCCTATGCCTCCATCCTCCATCATGATGTTGCTAACTCAGCCGAATTTGTCTTTGAGGATCATTTTACAATTATATTGGGTTTCAGTTCAACCGATAATACACCCTTATAATAGTAACCAACTTTATATTTAACCAAAATAATAAAGCATATCAAAGTTTTATTGCTAGAAATCACTCACTATTTTTTTTACAAAATAATTAGAAACGTCATAATTTTTTCCACCATTTCTCTTAAAATACTAAATGGGTTTTTGTAATATTTTGACAAAATTTTATATAATATAAATAAACAAACCCAAAAAAATTCAAAAAATTATGAATCTAGGTTTTTGAGAAAAACATGAATTACCAGTCAGTTTTTTTAAGATCAGAATCTAGAAAATGGCGATGGAATCTTTAAAACTCTCAGATCTGCATCCTTGAAGGCTACAATTTTTTCCTGCAAATACTCTCATAAATATTCCTAACCTACTCTGATACCAGATGATGATAAATCTCTAGATTTTCATAAATAAATTAAGCAATAATTAATTAAAATCAACACATGAAATGAAAACTATAGAAGATAGAAACCAAATGTAAATAGAATGGAGCAATTTCTATTGAATATGAGAGGGAATTTTATACAATTGCTTGCTCCTAAAATCATGGAGTCAAGTCTTATCATTTTATCCCCATATCTCTCCTTTATTCCCTAGTCTTACTCTCAATCCCAAGATATTCTCACACATTCCTATCTCTATGAGTTGTGCATGACAACTAATTGTGCACACTCATATATTATTTTATAAATATTAAAAACTATTACTACCAAATAACCCAAACCACTCCTAAGTGTTCACACTATGAACAATATTTCAGTAACAGTCACCCCCTTAGTGTGAACATGGGGAAAGCTATCTCCTGTCATGCTCATGATCTACAAAGAAATGAAAGTTTTCAATGAGTACTAATGAACTAAAACAATATGAAGTAATTTTCAAAGAGAATACCTCCAACTTAGAAAATGTGTTTTCTAGTGGAACCAACCACTACATAACTGTAATGTACATTATTTTGCTCACATCATTGTTTCTAACTTAGAGAGATTACAAAACTTAAATTATGCTCATGCAGGATAACCATTTAAATGGAATGTTACTTCTATTCATTATTACAACATAAAGTAAACACACCACACAACAAAAATAAAACACCAATACCATGAAGAAGTCTCTTTGTTGGTGACTAACAAGTGATACCAATTTGCCTCCATCTTCTATGCCTCCATCCTCCATCGTGAAATGTTGCTAACTCAGGAACCAATTTGTCTTTGAAGATCATTTTACAACTATATTGGGTGTCATTTCAACTGATAATGTACCCCTTATAATAGTAACCAGCTTTATATTTAACCAAAATAATAAAGCATATCAGAGTTTTATTGCTAGAAATCACTCACAATTTTTTTACAAAATAATTAGAAATGTCAGAATTATTTCCACGATTACTCTTAAAATACGAAATGGGTTTCTATAATATTTTGACAAAACTTTTTTATAATATAAATAAACAAACCCAAAAAAATTTCAGAAAATTCCAAATCTAGGTTTTTCTTCAGAAAAACATGAATTACACAGTCCTTGATTTTAAGATCATAATCCAGAAAATGGCGATGGAAGCTTTAAAATCTTAGATCTGAATCCTTAAGGCTGTTTTTATCCTGCAATCAGTCTCATAAATCTTCCTCTTGCTCTGATACCATTGATGATAAATCTCTAGATTTTCATAAATAAATTAAGCAATAATTAATTAAAATCAACACATGAAATGAAAACTATATGAAGATAGAAACCAAATGTAAATAGAATAGAGCAATTTCTATTGAATATGAGAGGGCATTTTATACAATTGCTTAAACTCCTAAAATCATGGAGTCAAATCTTATCATTTTATCCCCATATCTCTCCTTTATTCCCTAGTCTTAAATTCAATCCCAAGATATTCTCACACATTCCTATCTCTATGAGTTGTGCATGACAACTAATTGTGCAACACTCATATATTATTTTATAAATATTAAAAATCTATTCACTACCAAATAACCCAAACCACTTCTAAGTGTTCAACTATGAACAATTCATTTCAGTAAAAGTGAACCCCTTAGTGTGACACATGGGGAAAGCTATCTCAATACAGGCTCATTCATCTACAAAGAAATGAAAGTTTTCAATCATACTAAAAACCTATAACAATCATGATAAATTCACCAAAGAACCTCACAAGGCTTAGAAACATGGTTTATCTCTGGAAATAACTCAACATATGGTTCTAACGTAAGAACTATTCTTCGACTCAACATTGTTTCAAACACTTAAGACCACTTACTAAAAACAATAATTATGCTAATGGAAAATATTTGGAACAATATTGTTACTTCTATCATTATTACACTCACATGCACTTGTAAACACACCAGAAAATCAAAAATCATACTTTTTCGTAATCACCTTCTTGAAGAAGTCTAATTTGATTAGGTGATTCAGTAAGAGCATAAAAATTTGCCTCAACTATGCACTCCATCCTCCATCGTGATGTTGAACTAATCAGCCGAATTTGACTTTAGAAGATTTACAATTTTATCATACTACTCTGACTTACATTTCAATGATAAGCACCCTTATCATACCTAACCATGGCTTTATTTTTAGCCAAAATTAAGGCATTCTAAGTTTTATTGCTGAGACCGGTTCACTCACTATTTTTTTACAAAATAAAGAAACTCAGAATTATTTTGGCCATATATACTGCATCCTATGCTATCTAAATATTTTTGTAATCACTTCATGACAAAATTTTTCTCAACTTTGTATTTGTACAAACCCACAAAACAAGGATTTCAGAAAATTACCAAAACTACCTTTTTTAGAAAAACCATGAAACAGGAGATCTAAAGAGTTCTCTAAGAGTCATCATATCATAGAAAAATGGCGATTTGGATACCATAATAATCAAATCTTCTTATCATTCCAGAATCTCCAAGGTCTAGGGAGGGTTTTATCCCTGCAATCACTTCTTATGAATGGTTCCAAACCTGCTCTGAAGACCAAATGATAAATCATTAGATTTTATAAATAAATTAAGCAATAATTAATGTAAAATCAACACATGAAATGATCAACTATAGAAGATACATATCTCAAATGTAAATAGAACAGAGCCTTTAAACTATTGAATATGAGAGGGCATTTTATACAATTGCTTACTCCTAAAATCATGGAGTCAAAATCTTATCTGTATTTTATCCCCATATCTCTCCTTTATTCCCTAGTCTTACTCTCAATCCCAAGATATTCTCACACATTCATCTATCTCTATGAGTTCTGCATGACAACTAATTGTGCACACTCATATAATTTTCCATAAATATTAAAAATATTACTACCAAATAACCCAATACCACTTGCTTCAAAGTGACCTTGAACTTGAATTATTAACCTGAAACGTGACCTTGAACATCATCTACACATATTATGAAATGCCAAAACACATTTCACATTTTTTACAAAAATTCTCTGTTAGAACATAATGATTAAGTGGTCTGGACAACCTTTAATGTATATGGGTCCATCACTAATATATAGGTTAATATTTAATAATATAAAATATTTCTATTTCTATTATTAAATATGCTAACCTAGGTATATACTTTAGATTAAATATTTAATATCATGAAATTATTATATTTCTAATATTAAATATTATAATTTTAAGTGTATGTGTCAACCATTTTAGGTTGAAAAGGTGGGTTGGGAGACATACCTGATCACCTTATATAAAAAGGACTTTTGGTCCTCATTTGATATATTCGAGAAATATATCAAAGGTGTGAAAATTAAGTGATTTGGTTTTACCCTTGGTAAATAGGGTTTCAAAGGAGGAGGTGATCTTACTGGATGTAAAATAAGTTCTCTAAAGTAAAAGGTTATTTTCAAAGTGGTTTTTACCCTATTATGGTTTTCCACTATAAATATTGTGTCACCTATGTTATTTATTTCTTGTACGTATTTCTTTATTTACTTATGTTATGATGTAAGATCTTTATTTAAATATTTATTGTAACATTATGTAATATGTAAGTTGATTTAATCCGTATTTATTAGAATCCTCAAATTCTAACATTCTCTTCCTCATACTTCATTCCTTCACTCAATTTGCTTACTCCAGGTCTAGGACTAGTCCTAGAAAGGCTTCTTCAACAGATGATTTGACAAATACCTGATTTCTCTACCATCACGTATACCCTCATACACCTTGGAAACCACTTCTTGGACATGTTATACATCATAAAATCCTTCATGTAACCTTTAGAGTCCACACTCAACACTTACTTATTTGACTCATGCCTTAAACCATGCATATGCATCATGACACTATCAATGCAACTCACCATGGAACTTCTTCATGCCACTAGACACCTCATATTGACTCAATGAACCAATATTGATGGCTCATATATGTATATTGACACCTTTGACATCAATGGAAAAAAAATTGAAAATTTCCCAACATGGATACTATGAAGTGAAATTTTTCAGTGAGACTGAGAACTAACAATATTCAATCTAAAGCCACACACATTCATTTTATATGTTAATTTTACAATAATTTTTAAATACTCGTGATTAAAATATAAATCTACAAGAATCCAATTATAATATTGATTCGGAATGATGATTAAACTAGACCCATTGGATTCCAATTATTGTATTTACATGTCTCTATTCCACCTCCATATTAATGATATTAGGATTCTATATTAATTGTATTCTACATCTATATTTTATCAAAGTGCGTTGAATCTTGTGAATGATCTAGTTTTCCATAAGAGAACAAAGCACATTGAGGTCGAATGTTACTACATTCGAAAACAAGTCTTGAACAACCACATCCAGCTCCAATATTTCCCTAAAGATTCTCATATTTCATATATACTCACTAAGTCTCTTGGTAAGGTGAAATTCAAACTATTTTGGGGGTACATTTGAAAAAACAATGTATTAAGGGGGGAAGGTTAGAAAAATAATGTATTGTTTTAACCAAATTTGGTTATGCTTTTGTGCCATCCTCCTATGTGGCAGTTCCATTCTAGCAAGTTGTACAAACTATTTTGGTTGTGTATAAATTGTTGTTTTACCTTCAATAAATCAATCAATTTATTCTTATCCCTCATTGGCGTCACATCAATATGCACTAAATTTTATCGTCATAATCATGCTTACATTATTCACATGAGTGTGATTGGTGCTTAAAGGGACAAAATTTGAGGAAAATCCAAATGGTGAAAGATGCAAAACCTAAACACATCACTTTATTCTTATATAATTTTGTAGGACCCCTTTTCAGTTTTAAGCTCAAGTAATTGCGGGGAAGAAGGATATGAACAAACAATTATTGATAAATTATCTCGCTCAACAAATGGTCATATGAGATAAATTATATACCAGACATACTTTATTTTTGTATATCATTTTTTGGCTTCAAAGTCATCAATTAATTTGGTAGATAAAATGAAGACATGAATGAAAAGTTGGAAATTAAATTATGGACATTACATACTTGTATGGTTCGTACCTATTCCATAACTTAAGTTGTTCCAACACAAGGAATATATGTTACCTACACTCCATTTATAGTTTTAATCGCATTCGCACTGATCACGTGAGTACAACCAACATATAGATTTTATCTGCTAATCAAGCTTTTCCAATTTTTTTAGTTCACGGCATCAAGGTTTCTATTGGATAATTTTTAATTTGATAGATAAGACACATAATGAGTGGTGCAATGAAGACACTAAATAGGATGTATTGAAGAACTTAAACTTAGAGGAGTGAAACATTGTTGGAGGAAGAGGGGTAGTGAATAAGGGGACAAAGAGAGGAGAATTTGAACAGTGGGAAAATTAGTGGGGGGAACATATGGATAAATGTATTGCAAGATAGTGTAAATGGAAGGACGCGTCGAGAGAACCCGACATCTCATGCTGACACCACTTGGGACTAACAATAAGGAAGCATATTTATTTCCACTTGGAGTGGAAGTAAGTGATCCTTTGATAATAATGATGAGATACAAATTCCTTGCTCTATACATGTTGCAAAAGATCACATTCAAAGGTGGGAGTTTTTCATTGCATATGAAGTGTTGAAGAACACTAACTGAAATGATTTATAACTCTTGAAAGTGATAAAGGAATTGTAGTTAGAGAGACAAATGAGTAATATTTTTCATTCATACATCTAAACAATGTGAGAAGATTCAAAAGGGATCCACCATGTGAATCCAAACCATGTAAAAACATAGTCATCAAGATAATACATATGCGGTAAATTATTTCGAACTTGAAGAAAAAATACAAATTTGTTTAAACACACGACCTACCATTTCTCTCATAATTTTCTTGGTATTTTATCAGACCCAGATTTTATCTATGAACTAAAACCACAATAGAGAGAGAGAGATAATAAGATGATTTGGAAGAAATAATTTTATTTTTCTTTGATTTGACATTGTTTTAAGTACCCTCATTTAATGGGAAACCATAATGAGGGATTCCTTTCCTAGGAAAATGGTAAATAGAAAAGATGTATGTTGCATCTAAAGTGTAGGTCATATGGGAAAAATGTTTCCCTTGATACCAATGGTCCATATCATGTACACAGACAATCTTCCTTCCTAAAACACAAGAAAATTTTGGAGTCATTATTATAGTGGTTATTCATGATACTAGCTTTCAATAAGATATGGGACTGGAAATATTATGGAGATATTTTTGATATGGCACTTGAAATTGTATGGAATTGTCACTTTGAAGCACGACCTCAAATCATCCAAAAGGTTTTTTTGACAAATGTTGTATGCCTAGAATTTAGATGACATGATTGTTGTTGGATTCCCTTTTAATGTGAGAACACAATAGGTTCATGAAGCGATCCTCTATATATCTTAATTTCACCAAAGCCAAAGATGAAAGTAGAGGTACCCTATCAAGGGATATTGTATCAAACAGTGAAAAAAAATGACAGTCAAATCCCAAAAAATTATATTTCTAATGAATCTTCCTTGACCCTCCATTTACTGAATGTGTGTTAGTTGCAACTAATGAAACTCCCAATTGGAAATGCCTTTTGATGTAAAATCCAAAATAAAATAATTGACAATGTATCATCAAAATGAAAAGTGTCGTAACTAATAACTTGTTTTGATTTCCCACTTCCCATCAAGCTAAAAACAAACAATGGCATGGTGGTAATGGTAGTGTAGAGTCGTCAATAAAGGAAAATCAAGGAACAAAAAGAACATGTAAATAGTGCCATGTAA